>OU896722.1:26295702-26811350 GCA_918026855.4 Phaedon cochleariae | reverse complement strand
TCACCATGGGTATCTTTTTAACGGTAACAGATACGAGGTCGGTTAAATGACACCAAATGTGGAGTTTGTCAAGGCCAACTAGAATGTGAAAAAATATTTTGATAAAATCTATTCGTTTTTGTTTTATACGCAAAAAACAGATTTTGATCATTTTCATGTCTCCTCCGTAACTTCTTTATTTATGAAAATATTCAAATAGGAACTTCACATTCTCATGGCAGTTTTTCGGAAATGATTTCGAAAAAAATATGAAATTTATACCAACTCTTCTAGAATTCGAGATATCACGCACCAACTTTAGTTTTTCAAATGTAGGTCATAGCTCACTATGACTTAGTTACAAATAATTTTTTTTTCTCTTACAGATGATGTGTCGCAGTAATAGTTTTGTATTGATAACAACGGAGTTATTGTCATTTATACAAAAAAAAATGATTTGGATGCCGCCATCTTGGAATTTATAAATTTTAACAAGAAAATCATGATCTTCGACCACAAAAACCCCCACTCACCTATTTGGAATGGAATCGGACCAAATCGTGTCATCCATCTTGAAGCAACCATTTTTTTTTAATTTCAGCGAAAATTCCATAACTTCGATTAACTTGAAATTTGGCAGGTGTTCATGATTTCGGTGACAATTCATTATGGAATTTTTGTTGAAATTAAAAAAATGGCCAATTTTGAATGGAATCGGACCAAATTTTTGGTCCGCCATCTTGGAGCAACCATTTTTTTTAATTTCAGCGAAAATTCCATAACTTCGATAAACTTGAAATTTGGCAGGTGTTCATGATTTCGGTGACAATTCATTATGGAATTTTTGTTGAAATAAAAAAAATGGCTGCTCCAAGATGGCGGACAAGATTTGGTCCGATTCCATTCAAAATTGGTAAGTGGGGGTTTTTGAGGTCGGAGATCATGATTTTTCTGTTAAAATTCATAAATTCAAGATGGCGGCATCCAAATCATTTTTTGTGCGAAACTATTACTATGACACATCATTCGTAAGAGAAAAAGAAATTATTTGTATATGTAACTAAGTCATAGTGAGCTATGACCTACATTTGAAAAACTAAAGTTGGTGCTGATATCTCAAATTCTAGAAGAGTTGGTATAAATTTCATATTTTTTTCGAAATCATATTGGGAAACTGCCGTGAGAATGTGAAATTCCTATTTGAATATTTTCATAAATAAAGAAGTTACGGAGGAGACATGAAAATGATCAAAATCTGTTTTTTGCGTATAAAACAAAAATGAAAAGATTTCATCAAAATATTTTCTCACATTATAGTTGGCCTTGGCAAACTCCACATTTGGTGTCATTTAACCGACCTTGTATCTCTCACCGTTAAAAAGATACCCATGGTGAGCATGGTAAGTGGGACACACTGTATATTCGAAAGTGCTGAGAGCATTTTGAATCAAATATGTAATTTTGATAATAAAAAGCATCAACTGAAGGCAAAATCGTTTAATTATTATTTTCATTCCTCAATCATTACAGGTAGATTCAACAATAAGGAAAATTGCTTTTCAAGAAAATTATTATTCGACTTAGGTTCCTATTTTAAAGTTAGGAATATGTTCGGATAAGTACACCTAACCTGGAAAAATCACTTTCACTTGCACTCTGCGTAATAAATCTAATTGAATAACAACCCACCATTATTAGTATCACTGAGATAACAGCCTTGATAACATCCACTAACATCTCATTGCTTGATTTTTGATGTTTTCTAGTAAGAAATATGCTGGGATACACCTAACTTACAAAAATCACTTTCACTCACGTCTAATGAATGTAAAGAAAACATATTCAAAACAGTGGTGAACTATTGAGGTCCAGTTAATTTTGTTGATTTCTAGAAATCCTCCGCTACGCGTCGGGAGACAACACAACCTGGAGCTTAAATCTACTACTTTTTTGCCTTGTATAATAAATAACTATTTATTGTACCTGTATATCACCTGACGAAGCTACTGTGTTAGCGAGACATGTCGTGTGCTAAGAATTCTGTGGAAATCTCATCGTTCGTGAAGTTTTTACATTTGGTATGGATTTTCATCAAGTAATGGCTGAGTTCTAATTGAAAAAAAAACAATAATTCTAGTAATGAAACAGACTTAAATCAGTGACATATAGTAATAGTAATAACAATCATTCATGAGGACATATCAAGGGGCGTCCAGCATCCTCAAATATTTGTCAATGGGATAAAAACTGACAGCCAGGCGGCGATCAAGGCGCTCACCTCGTATAGGGTGACCTCCGCCATGGTGTCAGAGTGCATAGATGGCCTACAAAGGCTGTCGCGGTCCTGTGGCAATATTGATGATTTTAGCACCTTGAAAGCGATCGAAAAATCTCAAAAAGATATGAAATTGAAAGATATTTGAATCATGATTCTAGATTATATTCAAGAAATAAAAATAAAGTCCACTTGCCTATTCTATGTTCGCAAGAGGACTAAGCTTTTAGTCTGTCCGATGATCCTTATCATAAATATTCCCCTGACTTCCACTGAGCAAAACTGAATGAATTATGATATTGCGTTCAGTACGACGTATAGAAAACTATCGAGAATTGAATTATGGTGCCCAAAGCTTCAAAGTGGCGGAGCCCATTTATGTCAGCCCTGGAGATATATTTCGGAAAAAAAATATAATTGCTTTTCGATAAACTATTTCAAGAGATCACAGAATAGCTTCATAATATATTATGAGGTAGAACTCTCTAGGGGCTTCAAACGCTTGTAATCTCGACCAATAATGTATCTGTATCTTATGAGATGTATGAAAAGATATGGTTTCCTGACGGAATAAGTGGTAGCCCTGAGGAAAAATTGGAATGCCTTTCATCTGTACAATATTAAGTTATAACTTTTTCACATTGGACGGTCACTGTTAATAGCCAATGCAAGAATCCATGAAGGTAGATCTGTTCTCTCAATCAATCTAACCAGCGAAACAGTAGTTTCGGGTCGATATACAGGCTGTTCGGTCAAAACCACATATTAGAAATATTCGGAGTCATGAGAATATGACGGATGATATCGATTTAGTCCTGTTCTATGATAATATTCTCAAGATGATTTTACCACATAAACAGTTCAATAATGACCAACGGTCATGGACAAAAGGATATGTTTCGAAAAATTAATCCTTCACCATCAGCAAACTCATGTAAAGAAGAAAATCTGTAGGAAGAAAATAACGGTTCAATTAGTTTTCAAGTATTCTAAAAAAGTCTGAATTTTCCTGATTTTCCACCAATAATGGTTGGTATATTCAGACTATTAACAATATTTTGAAACTAACATAAGCGTTGTTTTCATCTTACAGATTTTCCTCTTCTTACAATTTTGCTGATGATGAAGGATTAATTCTTCGAAACATGTCCTTTTATCCATGACCGTTGGTCATTATTGAATAGTTTATGTAGTGGAAGTGGAGTTGAGACTGTAAGTTCTTTTACCCCGGCTATAAATCATATGTTTTTTCCGTGACGGGAAAAAAGTTTGGCATTTCATCTCTGTTGGCAGGTTATGAAATGTCACTTTTCATAAATTACTTTTTTCCCGTGGGAAAAAAGTGAGTACTTTTTTCCCGGATATATTTCACATATATATACACTGTTGATGGCTTTTGTTGTGCTATAGTTCCGAAAAATGAGTCTATAATACCGTCTCCAAGAAAGAACTGCAAGTCCTTTTATCTTCCATTCGACTTCGCGGTTACGTAAATTACTAAACAACCACTAAATCCAAAATTTTTACAAATCAAATCACGTCGAACATCTTCTCAATATTCATTCGTTTCCATTCCTGTCACGGAAAACATAGTGTATAATACACGGAATAAATATTAGATTTTAGCTCACGGTGGTTTTTTTTGTCTGCCTCCACTACGCGTCGGGAGACAACAAAACTTGATGGAGCTAAAATCTACCACTTCTTTCCTTTGTATGATAAATAACTATTATTTATCAACATTGCAACTCCAGAGTGAAAACAATAACATAATTGATGGATCAATTGATTTTTCTCTCGGTTTAAAAAAATAAGGGAAGGCAAGTATTAGCTGGGACACACTGTATATACAAATCAAAATGTGATGACCCTGCTGCTTTATCTGTAGGTGGAAGTACTTATAAGCGCAAAAGCAAGTAAATAAATAATTAGACAAATGCATATTATAAATAACCACAACAAATCATGTAAGTACACTAATAAATCCCTTCGAAAGTATTTCCCATCAACTACCATCCAATAAATAATATAATATGGAATATGAGCACGAAACATTATACGAGGTTATCACACTCAACAGTTTCTTTCATTATATGGAATACATAGAATCTCAGATAGAAGGAGAGAGCTATCAGGCAACTATTTGTCTACAATAAAACTTCTTATAAAACTGTATACTCAACAATACCATCATTTGGTACTTTTATGATGAAAACATCATTATTTGGTGGTAAAAACGTTTGCGTACGACAAAACAATGACGAAACCAAAACATTGATGAAAAATAACTTGAGAAATTTTGTTTCCTATCTTTTTTCATTCACGTATATCCGACATTATTTGTCATCACACAACACACATATAACTTGTGATATATCGACGACAGATTTATATTCTTGGTTAGAAGAATCATTTTATAAAATATTTATTGCGCTTTTCATTCTGCCATAGGAATGAATATTATAAAATAGTTATGTAGTGGTCACCAGAACTTTTTTTTTCATGAAATCGAAGATGTTTCTGAAGGAACTCTCATATAACTGTTGTTCAAGGACACAGGAGGTAACAATGGAATATGTTCATAATATATTTATACGAAAATTAGGAATATCGCCGAAATCACATGAAAGTATCTATGAAATAATTCAATTTCATGGGCAGAGATGTTTTATAAGACGACCATAAATTTCTTCTCAGAATGATTTGAAGACTGTTTCATTAGATATTTTTCATTTCAGCTATGAGAACATTTTAGAGATGAATTTATAAAACACCTCAGACGACAACAACATAATTGTTTTTATGACTGACTCAATGAAAATGCATCTTGAAAGTTTTTATGAAATATTTATGAAATTGAATTATCACAGATCTGCCGCATTATAAAACTGGCTTTGACGAAGGTCCTGCTTTCTGTTAATTTTTTTTATACAAGCACGAAAGATAATTCCTTTCATGTTTGTAGAACTACTATACAACATTCGTTTTCAATCATTCAAATAATGAAGTCAAAGCCAAATTGATGGCCTGAAGTGGACATGTAAGCTATCGAGAAACATTCCTAACTCCTAGCTTAGATTGCATGTTTGACATGTTTTCGTTGTGTTCAATGAGATAATATAGCAAAAACATCAAAAATTTCCGTAGTTTTGTTATTTTCTGATATAGCCTCGTATCTACGGAATACTGTTGAACTTGAAGAGCATAGACCCTGGCTTCGAGATCAAAGATGCCGATATTAATTACCCATTTAGTAATTATGACACTCCCTGATCTTTACACTGCACCATGGGAGATGTGGATACCTGCATGAGCAAGACGAAAAAAATCACAAACTACCTGGATTATCTGCTGCTAGTAGGCGGTGATGTCTCAGAAGGATATTGATTGATTATCTGGAAAATGAACGGTGGCTCTATAACTCTGCAATTCGCAACATTCAATCCATCGAAGGATAACGTCTATAAGGATGAGTCATCTCCACAAATTTATTATCTGAATTATCAGTGTCTGAACATGTTTCGAACTATCAATAGTCCATCATCAGCAGAATAATTTTTTTTAAACAATTTCTACAAGGAAAAGTTTTTTATAGTTACAAAAATTATACCTTAGGTTAGGTACTCACGTGGAAGTGAAAAAAAGAGAGGCAACACTATAATATTTTACAATATGAAATTACATTGTTACAACTACTCAAGTGCCCATGGCCCAAAGGGCTTTATGGAGGGTACCAACACTTGTTCATCCAAGTAATCAGAATTTGAATGGAGCCCATCATGAGAATCATGGTTAACATGACGTGGTAGAGCGGTGAAGGGTGGGTTCAATTTGACATGGGATGCGTGAAGTATGCCCCAAATGACAAGTGTCACAAAAGTATCTTGTGGCATGAACAAAGAATATCAGGCGAGATGCGAGAAAAAAGCAGGGCCGGGCCGTAATGAGTCACATGTCAAATGAATAACAAAAATTAAAAAAAAAAATGTTTTTCTGCAACCGACACAAAAGTTGTCCATTTTGCTACCTAAATTAGCTCTTAAATTGACGTTTCTATTACTGATACAAAAATAGGTATGTTGCTAACCAACATATTTAGTTCCTAGGAGCTTAAGTTGAATTTTAGTTCCTAGGAGCAAAAGTTGAACTTTAGCTCCTAGGAACTGAAAAGGATCTACTGGACGTCATCAAGAATAAACAACTTTGTGATGGTTGGTTATTTGGGTTGAGACGCATACCTGATTTGTTTCCGATTTCAACAGATTTGGCATTTCATAACCATGATGAAGATATAAATACACCTTATTATAGTTTAGTATTGATATTTTAAACATCTCAGTTAAGTATTTTTGTTTTGATCAGGGAAGCCTTCAAGATTCAAATACTTGCTTGATCTGTATTTCATTCGTTATTCTTGGAATGGATAACTTGTTTTTGAATAAACAGGGCAAGCAATAGTTTTTTTGTCTCAAACAACGATATTGTTACGCTTCATTTGATTATCAAGTCAAACACAGTGTAGTATGTAGCTAAACGCTCCGCCTCGCAAATGCAAAATCCGCTTGTCAAACAAAGTGTCACTTTTGATCCTAATAAAACAATCTACTATCTTGAAACATAAAAGTGAACTGAGGAACGATTCAAGAGAAGGCAAAGTACTAACCAAGAAGAGAATCCAACTTAGAATTTGAGGGCGTTGAGAAATTTTTGGCAATCAAAATATTCAAGGATATAATGTTGTCGTCTTTAATTTTTTTTTATTGCTTGAAGTGCACTAAAGGGAATCCCTATAATGTTCAAAGAACATCGTGCGATCCTAGGGAGGATAGGGATAGGAGGTAGGTATTGGAATTTTTTTGAACTTCTGGAGATTATATGTTGTTGGGAATACTTCCTCAGGCAATGAATTCCAGAGCCTAGCCGTTCTCTGGATGAGGGAGTTTTGATAAAGTGCTGTTCGACATCTTTCGAGGTTGACAACGGAAGGATGTGCTGACTGGGCTTGTCTAGTTCGTCTGACTGGTATTGCTAGTGAAGGGATGATAAAAGAGATTTCCGAAGAACATTTCCCGTGGAAGTATCGATAGAAAAGTGAAAGGTCGCCGACCTTTCTACGGTGTTCCAATGATGTCAAAGAGTGAGTGAGTGTGGCGTCACCCACCAGGCGGATGGCTTTTCTCTGGATGGAATCTAAGAGCATCAGCGTATGTTTTGGTGCTGAACCCCATATGTGGGAACAGTATTCTAGAAGGATGACCTTGTGGCAAATGTTTGAAGCTTCATGGACGATGCTCTTCAGAAATATCAACAATCGTTACTCCCTTGGCAGTCCCCGTGAGATTAACCCGTCGAGTTGAGGCTTCGCACCCCTTCGTGGTCACTTTGGAGACCTGCAGAACATCTCTTTCCAAAGACTCGTTCATCCAACGAACAGCGAGGTGTTCCACGAGGTATATAACCTCTAGAAATTCAAGAAGAACACCAATTCCTACCTTATTTCCCTTGGTTCTCACGATGTTCTCCTCAGAACATTACAGGATATCCCTTTTCGTGGGAACCAGAACACACAGTCGTTTGTATAATTTGAATCTTTTCAGATATGGAATATGATATATCTGCTTGAAAATTATTGAAAATACAAATTCGAGTATGTTTTATGGAATTTTGTGTTTTGTAACTTCAACAGATTCAATCAATTCCATATTGTTCAGTGATTGGTATCAATTTCAATTTGTTTAGTTCGAATTTGAATTTGTTGAATGCGTGCCGAATCATTTTCCTCAATTTTAATTTGGTGGTTTCCATTTTGAAAGTGATTTGTCTCAATTTTAATATGTTTATTTCCAATTTGAATGTGTTCAATCCATGCTGAATCAGTCGGTTCCATTCTTCATGACTATTCCCATTTTGAAAATTATCAGTCTCAATTTGAAGTTGAAAAAGTATAGTATTGAACAGTTTTGTCACTGTGTAGAAGTGAGTCACCACTTCAGAAAACTTGTTATGTAATCATCAGTCAGGAAACCAAGACACACAGAAAACAATTAATATCCATAATATTTCCACAGATCATTATTTATTGCTTCAGTACAACATGCTAACGGATAAAAATCGAAACCGCGATCTCGATGAAGTGTAAATATCGCCAACATCAACATTTACACGTTATGGGACCCTGCTGGGTTTCATCAATTTCGTTTGAGGGTAAGTGAATTAAATGCCAATGCAAATTCTAGAATAAATTGAGAACACGGGACGCCTGACAACGTTATATTGCGTATTTCGAACGGTAATAAGCTGGAACGGTTTCGAGTGACTTTTCAACCACATTTTCCCAACAACTCTAGACCATACCAGTCATTACTCATTTCCCGTAGAATAGTTCCGGTGAAATATGAAAAGTTTGTGAAATACATGAAATGTTTTCAATCTGAGAATGATCATGATAATAAATTGACTCAAAATATCCCCAGCAAACCTACCTGCGTTGTTATCAGTTAATTCCAGAGGTATGGATGAAAAATAAAAGAAGGAGCTCAGAGTCATTTCCACACAATGTTCATGAAATGAACAACAATGCTAGATTTCGGGAGAAAAACAACTAAGCATCGACGTATAAACGAATACACAAGTGTATCTTTCCTGAATGCCTATTGCTTTCGATATAGCCAGGCCACGCTAGACACCTACAGACTGGTTTCGAGCTCTTTGACTCTCATCATTGCAGGGTAGTCTCCAGCCAGCAGTCCGAACACTGCCGACTAAGCGAAGCCTAGCTACTAGCGTCTGGAGAAAGGAGGATGTAAATGACCAACGTAGCGGGAGAACCCCGCCAAACGCGATAGTTTAGTTTGTTTATGACGGGCACAAATCACCTAGCGACGTGAGGGAAGAACGTAGGAGCGAAACAATATTATAATATTATTATTGGTAGGTAAATAGCCAATAGAGTGTATAGTCACAGTAGGTATAGTCCGTTGACATTCAACTGTTTTCAGAATATCTACTCATTTAATCTTAGTTATAGTGGTTATAGTTTGGTCTGCGTGCGTTGCACGCACATATAAAATTAAAAATGGAATCAAACTGCTTTTGTGCAGAATGTACAAAAACGTTCAGCTCTTTTCAACAACTCAGAAGGCATTGTTTGAAGTCTCAACCAAATAAGATAGCTTCATCTAAAAAAGTGGGAAAGTGTATGAATTTTCCAATGAAAGATGCGGATGCAAGTTCAACAATGAGAAACATTTTAGACCTCACAAAAAAATGTTCCAATTTACCTGCGAATAGTGCGGTGAAATCATTATCTGATTGTTCATTGTGCAGTGAAAACATTTTGAGTGAAAAAATTCCGGAACGAAAAGATCGTAAAGATTAGAGATACAATATTTTTATTGTCATCGCTCGGGATATTTTCACTCAAAGAGCACTGGAAACAGGCGAGTTAAAATACAGGGCAGGTGTTTTTATTTTTCAAATGTGTATTTTTTTCGTTTTCGGAGATCTAGGTATGATGAGGTATGTAGAATCACATGTTATCTTCGTTGTTACAAAATAAAATAAAAACCCAAAGTTGGATACGTCGATATTATTTTTGCAAGGAGACGGGGAACTTTTGTGGAATCATCATGCTCGAAAGTTCAAACCGTATAGGAAGAAAATGATATCTACCCATTTCGGATTTACAAATGGAATACACTGTACATTATTCTATGACTGATCATGGGTTTCCATTACTATTCCACAAATATGCTAACAATAATATATCAACTTACTTGCCATTCTCACTATATAGTCTTCCCAGCCAGCACAAAGAGGTCCTGAAGATATCTTGAAGAAATCCTTCTAGGAAATTGTGAGGCCTTTTGTAACTTCTTTGAGAGATCGCCGAGAGTGCTATATCTACGCCAAATGTCCACAACCTAGGCTGACCTCAGCGAGGTCTTGAAGATATCGCACGCAGAAATTCTCATACAATGCCCTCAGGCGCGCACTTTGAGATTTACGCTTCAATCGCCACTGGCGAGAACTGAAAGTGCTCGCAATCATGAGCTGTTTGAGAAACTCGCATACATTGCTTTGTGACGAAGACATTGGGAGATTCGCATCAATTGCTTCTGGCGAGGTCTTCAAGTGCTCGCGACTACGACGAGATTTTCGCACGCATCGCCTTGTGAAGAGAACTTTGGGAAATTCGCATCAATTACTAATAGCGATCTCTTCAAGTTCTCGCAACGTGCTCGCAACAGTGAATTGTTCAAGAACTCGTGCACATCGCCTCATAACGAGGCCTTTAAGAGTGATATTTGCATCAATCGCCACATGATCGCCACCACGATACACATCGCCACTAATATGGTAAGGTGTTAAATTTTTGGGAAGTCATTGGTTATCAGCAGTCTCCTGTCGGCGAAGTCTAACTAGCGCCAGCTATATTGTTTAGGGTGAAGTTAAATTTACTGGATATTTGTTTCAGCAAAAAAAATTGAGTTACCAAACTTAGAGTTAGATCAACGAAATGAGCTTTAACTATATATCATTCTATAGCAAGACATTGATCAAGTAAACTTTATCACTCGAAAAAATCTCAGAGGAGTTGGCCGGGTATTCTTTAAAAAAAAAAAGGTTGTCCGATATCTACCCACGAATTTGAGGTAGATATTTGATTCTCGATCCCACCTAAATTGGAACATTTTTTTGTCAGAGCAGATAATTAAATATCATCAATTTACTGCAAAATCTGAAATAATCTTCCATAATGGCGGAGAGATAATAATATGACCAGTTGAGCCAGTCTCTGAGCCAGTAAGAAATACCTGGAAAACTGCTATAGGTGATATTTACATTCTTTTCACATTCATGTTGTATAACATGGCCCTTTTTTCCTATTCGAATTATAGAGGGGGTTGCTCTGGAAAGTAGATTTTTCGTAAAATCATTTTTTTTTCAGTGTTCTGGAGGGAGGATAGGCATAAGTGGACCACCCGGTATAAACCCAGTGAAACCTGAAAGATGTAACAACCTCCTTTCGCGTGAACTTCCTACTTGAAAAATCCACCCATACACCATTATCTGCACAATCACAATCAATTCATGGTATCCGATCAACAATAATGGAGAGAAACTACAGAAGACAATTGATATCTGATCAGCTATCAAACCAAACAAGATAACCGATTAGTGTACATACAATACCTCGCGAGTTATAATCGGATTCCCAATTCCATTCTATTAATTGACCAGTAGGTAAATGGTCACGTGCAACCACTTAATGAGTAAGACCTGCGCTGCCTTACTAGGATATATAACGCCAAAATCGTGCCACAGGGGCACTTCCTTTGGTATTGTTGTCGGTTATCAGCGATCTGATATCTAGATTCCTGAATTGAAGTAAAGAGTAAATCCTTTTTTCCATCAACTAACAGGCGTGATCCTTCTCTCAATGTTTTTTCCTTGAAAACATAGCATGATTTTCTTGAGTAACTGAGGCATGGGGTAAGTACTTAGCCGTTTTTGGCATACCAGGGGGCAGTGAATGCCCCAATCTACCGAAACTGCCCCACAATTCCTCTTTCTTAGTCCACAATGCCAGATAATACCCGACGATCTCCTTTTTATGTTCTGGTTCCCACGTAAAGGAATATCCTGTAATGTTCATTGAACATCGTGAGAACTAAGGAAAATAAGGTAGAAATTGGTGTTCTTCTTAAATTTCTGGAGGTTATATGCCCCATATTGCCCAACATTGCCCATCAATGCCCAATAATCCCAACATTTTCCCTCAATACGAATATACCGATCTCTTTTCATGGCATGTGTTGAAAAGAGAAGAATAAAATCGAAAAGGGAAGAACACTTCCTTATGTCTCCTTAATAAAGTATTAAGGATTTATTGTCATAATAAATCATGTGAGTCGAAAAAACACAATAAATCGTTGTTCATGTATTCTATAAAAACCACACATATCAAGCAATCAAATTCGTTAAACTTATTGTATATATCAATGAATTATGAACAATAAACGCGTATTTGCAAAAACAACTTGAAATTAGGTATTTTTCTCTCATATATGTTTTAGTGATTTCATTTGTGGTAAAGTGATTTTTTAATGAAAAAAATACTCACGAAATGGACAAAAAACAACAAAATCGGATTTAAATACTCATAGGAATATTGTAAGAGTGAAAACATTTTTTCTGATATTCTTCAAAATTCAAGAACTTGAAAAACTGAGAATTTTGTTAAACGAATTCAAATAGGTATAGAAAATGAAGTGTAAAACCCTCTGGGAAGCTGACTTGGCTAAACAAAAAGTGGTTCGAAATCTAATATTAGTTGAGATCCCGATCTTCTTGATAACACACAAATTTCGACTCCTGGGGAGTTGGTTCCCAATTTCGAAGTAGAGATATACAAATAAAAAACTTCTGAAACCAGCATATGAAACCAGCTCTGGAACATATCCTACATCAAAATGGAGGCGGAGGCATCACCTCGAACAATAGTAACGCAACAAACTCAGCCCAAACATTGCACCATATTGCCCTTTCAGTGTCCCTTCAATTTCTCGCATTGTCTAACAATGCCACACAATGCCTTGCAATGTACAATTCCTGCCAATGCCCCACACTACCTCGCATTACTTCGCAATTCCCCTAAGATGTACACCAGATTGTCCCATGTACTTACCCCTCGAACTAAGGTCTTGGCTCAATATTTCCAAATTAGAGACGTTTTCTTATTCAAGATGGCAATTGACGGATGTACCCGTGCGTGCCATCCCGATTAATCGATACTCAATTGATTCTATTCTGGTTGACTATTATCATTGTTTTTTTCATTTCTTCCAACCTAACCCTTTTCTTCTCCTTTTCTCCATTAAAATTTGTTTTTTTTTTTCATTCTTTCTGATTCAATTCTTCCTCTCATCTCTTGTATCTTTTTGCTTCTTCTTTTTTATGTTCCTCGCTCTCCACCTCTTTAGTGTTGATATTTTGAGTTTATGTCATTGTACACCTATTTCTTGTTCCATCTATTCTGTCATATACATGATAGTGTGAAGAGGAAGATACTGAATAGCGATCGTTCATGGAATCTAATTAAGCACCACTTTTCTTGCCATAAAATCAGATCCACAATCCACATTGCATGAGGTGAGATTTTACTGGAATTGTTAGGTCCTTATCTGATGAAACCAAATATCTTGAACCTTGATAACTCCGAGCAAGAGCATTTACAAAATATGTGTTCAGCCGTTTCTTCTTCTTCCACACATCAGCAGAAAGGACTTTCGTTTATTGGTTTAATTAGTTAGACACAAACTTCTTAGGTGGTTTCAAAGAGCACAGAGTCATATGATGCATTTCAGAGAGTAGGTTTTCAGACGACCTAACAGATTCAAAAGTCCTGCGCACTTATTATGAAACACCCTGTATAGTAGGGGCTATGGAACAAAAATGCAAAAAAAGTTGGAGTGTATATCTTCGTGTTCCTATCTAACGCGCCTTTATGAAATAGTATTTCGAAAATGAAAGTTGTTGATATTTTAATAGCCACCATTAATTGAAAATTGGCAACCTTATCATGATATGTGAGATGTAACAATATTCTTGAATCGATTTCAGAACGAGAGCACCTTTCTCTGTGTGAAGAAGTGTATTTTTCCATAAACTGAGATCAAATTGTCGAAATAGATGCATACAAAAAAGTTTAGATAATATTTATTGTAGTTCCACCTTGTATTGTACACTGGAATTTTGGAATGATTTTATTTTCACTGCATTAGGCGTAAAAAGTTTAGCACCTGTACCGAATTGCATCATTCAATTACATGGATATTTTGAAATATTAAGGAACTCGGGGCCATTTTTTACTCATGTCCATTGAAACTGTTCTTTTTATTTTCTTTCGTAGAAGCCGCTGGTGGAGTTTGATAGGCTAATTATGGGTCACCCTGTATATTCCTGTTCTCAAGACAGGAGATGATGAGGCTTGCTAGTTTTTCTTATTGATGAGTGACAGTCTGACATGGATAATAGGAAGACAATGGATTCTCATTTTATAAATCTGGCTTCGAATTCTTTGTTATTATTTGATTGATTTTCCAGATTTGCTCTTTTTCGCAAAACGACTTTTGATAATAAAGAATATTATGAAATTATGACATGAAAATAAGTGAAATCCCATCAGAATGAATTCGAATGATATATCGGAAGAGAAAGTACTTCATTTTAATTTATATGGTTCTTCCAACCACGAACCGAAACCAAAAACTATCCACATTTATATCACGAATGAATACATTATCTAAGCGTTTTTCTGATCAGAGCAATCGCAGAGATTAATCTTAATTTCGCATCTCAGATATTTATCATTGTAAATTGTATTCAAATGCTGTCCCGTTACTTATTTGGTTCATATGTAAATAATATACATGGCCCAAAGATAATGGATTTGAAATATAACCTCAACTTCTCCTGCATTGTTAAGGAAAACTATGTTAATGTATTTGTTGAAAGACAAATGTTGCTTCTCATTGTGCGGAGGTTGTTGTTTTGTTTTCGATCATACCATTACGATAATAAGAAAATATACTGGTTAACAATTGAAACGAAATGATAATAATTTTTATTATAATGCTATTCAGTGTCTGCTCTGTCCTGGTGGCTTCACATTGAAAATTAGTGTGTGTGATTATCATTATTTCACCAAATGAACGAATGTCATACGCAATATAGCACGATCATCTCACCTTTGATAGTACCAGCTACCATTTGTCACAGTTGATATTATGTCAGCAGATTTTAATATCAATTTAGCAAGAAAGTCAAAATATTTCTATCTGATAGATCCATCAGGAATATTATAGTGATACGTTTGTTCAATAATTGTGATATTCTAGTATTTCAATGTGCTATTTATTTTGACTATATTGTCTCATATTCTCAACGATATTCTTCTCACAATAAAGCATATTATTAATTTTTTCATCATTGTAATTACTATTTTCAATCTCAATCCACAAACTTATGGAATGTTTCACCCTGAAGAACCTGGTGACAAGAAACTTAGGAGCACACATAATACAGGAGGAGAAGCTATCCAGGACTAGGAGATTGCACAATAGATCTCTTAGATGGCAGTGTACTCACTTCTTATGTATATATATATCCAGTACATTTCTGAATCCATAATACATCCATTAGCTCATCTGATCAATAATATATTCAATTCAGAAAAATACCCCCTTGATTTCGAAATGACAGTTGTTACACCCATATTAAAAAATGGCCAAAAAACCCCAACGAACAATTTTATTGTAGGCCCATATTTGTAATAACAGGTATAGCAAAATATTCGAAAAATGTCTGGAAAAAGAACGCTTAGTATCTATAAGAGCAAAGTAGATATTATAGCTGAAGGTTAATTTGGATTCAGGGATGGTTTATCGATGAACGATGCAATTCCAAAGTTGACAGGAAATATGGATGATCTTGTTGATCAAGAGACTCCTGCGATATGTATCTTTTTTATCTAGCCAAGGCCTTCGAAAATGTGAATCACTTGCAGGTATTGAAGGCCTTGGAGGATCTTGGGGTTCATGGTGTGTTCCACTCACACTTTCTTTCAATTACCTTGATGACAAAAAACAGATGGTTAAAATCTCGGTTAAAATCAATGATTTGGTAAGTGATGACAGAGTAGTGAAATGCGGTGTACCTCATGGTACTGTGCTGGGTCCATTGCTATTCACCATCTATATTAACGATTGACTGACCATGAGAACATCCAGAAATGTGATAAGTTTTGCTGATGATACAGCTGTTTTATGTTCTTCACACTTTTGGATCGATCTGAAAGAGAAAAGCGAAAATGATTTTGTACATATAATGAATTGGTTCCGACATAAATTACTCACCTCAAATTTCGATAAAACATCCGATTTGTCACTATGCAGCTATAAGAATGATTTGTCAAACTATGATGAGCTGACATTGGGAGAACAGCAACACACTATACAATAATACGAAATGTCAATCAAACTAAATACTTGTGAATTATCATGAACTCACATCTGAGGTGGAACTATCAGATCTCAAACGTTAGTTACCAGCAATCAAATATATGAGAAAAATGCTTGACATTATACAGTTGGACAGCGTTTCTACTGATTGATCGTTCTGAAGACATGTTTGTACGTTTGACAGGGAATCAGTTCGGAAAAATTCAGTATCCTACTTGATTACGAACTGGTCAAATGATATGAGCATATTCATAGAAAACTGTTCATGAAATGCAATGAAGCCAAAATGCTCAAAGTGGAATCAAATGGTACTGAAGAAGCAAAAATCCGAATCCATTTCAACAATAAAATGAACAACAATAGTAAATGACGGGAGAAGAACGACTATTTTCCTGACTAATGCTATCCAGAACATTGAAATGTGTTTCTGTTTCCATTGTCCAGATGTATTTTCTTTACAGCCAGGTTAAGAAACGTTTGGCAACTACATACTAGTGTATGGCTTTTCGCCCTCATCCTTTCGTGCGCTCCAAGCGATAAAAAAAAATCTACTATTATTGTTCCTTTCATTGAATGCTTGTGGAAATGACTCTGTATTTTTGCTTTTTTACTTCAAGAAATGGTTCAAACGTGATGGAGTTAGGAAGACCAACCAGCTATAACTGTTTTTCAAACAGTTTCTCCCGAATTTTTGATTGGAGTTATGCAACCTCCACATTGTTTGAGTAGATGTATAAGCTATTGGTACATGCCTATGCTCATTGTCGGAATTTCATGTTTTATCCTTCGACATTGAATTTGACTCATGTCAACGTCTTTTGTACGTCATTATTTGACATTATTTTCAGTGTTTTCTAACCCAATTACTTAAGATTTGAACACGTGCTGGCTGTTTGCCCCATCAATTTTATTGATAATTTAGTTCAGTAGCGTTTTCATAAAGGCACGGGGAACCCATGGTGAAAAAAAAACCGTCAATTCATGGTGTTGTCAAAATAAAGACCTTCTGGTAATTACCCTTCATATACCATTTTGGTATATGAAATTTCAATGAGAATGATGGTATGCGCTCTCAGGGCACGGGACCCTTCATTTATCGAGAACCTGTTTTTTCATTCATGAATTTGATTTTTGGAGCACTAAATTTCTCAACTCCGAGTGAGTCATTCACAAATTATGTAATTCTTTCACATCAACCTTTTGTATTGTAAAACTTTCAATTAGGCTGAAGATGGTCTTTTATGAGACTGAAACATGTCCCTTAGGATTGTGTGAAAACACGATTAAAATTTGTGGAGATGACTTCGAGCATTCCTTCCTTCCTTTGGGAATAAGGGAGGGTTAAATGTGAGTTGAACTCATAGTTGGTAACACCTCTGCATAATTCTAGCGAATCACCCTAGTTATTCATAACCTGGAATCTCGGATAGCAGGCTAGAGGACAAGTACGAAGAAATAAAATACAGATTAGGCATGGTCCGTTGGAGACTGATGCTTCATCTGCATCATATTTTCTCCCGTTCGGCATCAACTCTGAATATAAATTCACCTATACATTCCACTTTGGCTAATACTAATGCCAATCGACGTTTCAAAACTGATAGGAAACGAGATGGGAAGTCGTTCCCACGGAGAAATTCAGTCTGCGAATAATTAATTCAATATTAATTATCAGGTACAGGGTGATCAACTGATTCGCCAACTCACAGGGCGAAGTAAATACCTATATATACACTTCAAAATTGAGAAATAGACAAAATTATCAAGAGCATGGGGAACATAGATAGGCCAAACAAGAATATTCACTGACACTAGGTTCAGAGAACATCTTGATCTTGAATAAACAAGGTGTGCCAAAACAACATGCAATAAAGACTTCAGGGTGAACTAGAGGTGGAAATAGACCATTTGGCATCAATTCTGAATATACAGTATACACCTTTATACATTCCACATTGGCTAAGACTGACACCAATCGACGATTCAAAGTTGAGATATGAGAAGAGTTGGAACTCGTTCTCACGGAGAAATTCAGTAGGCAAATGATCATTCATCATTTATTATTAGGTACAGGGTGATCGGCTAATTCGCCAAAAATCAGAGATTTACGAAATCATCAAGAGGAACATAAGTAGGCCAAACAAGATTATCCACTGACACTAGGTTCAGAAAACATCTTGAATATACAGGGTGTGCCAGAAAAATTCACAATGAAGTCTACAGGGTGAACTAGGGGTGGAAATAGACCATACCGGATCAACTCTCAATATACACCTTCATACATTCCACTTTGGCAAAGACTGATGCCAATCGACGTTATGAAACTGATATAAAACGAGATGGAACTCGTTTCCACGAAGAAATTCAGTCTGCAAATGATTATTCATTATGCATTATTAGGTACAGGGTGATCAACTGATTCGCCAACTCACAGGGCAGAGTTGGTACACTTGGAAAATTGTAAATTCACAGAATTAGTCTCGAACATTGTGAGAAACATACTTAGGTCAAACAAAGATGTTCCTGGATACTAGGTTCAAAGAACATCTTCAATGAATAGAGTGTCTCAGAATGCCGTGCAATGAGCTCTACAGGGTGGACTAGAGGTGAAAAAAGGCCGTTTGGCATCAACTCTGAATATACACCTTTATACATTCCATTTTGGCAGAGCCTGATGCCAATCGACGTTTCGAAACTGATATAAAACGAGATGGAACTCGTTTCCACGGAGAAATTCAGTCTGCAAATAATTATTCATTATTCATCATTAGGTACAGGTTGATGAAACGATTCGCCAACTCTCAGGGCAAAGTTGACACAAAGGAAGAATGAGAAATGAATCAAATTAGTCTGGAAGATTGTGTGAAACATACATGGGTTTGGATCCGATGATTTCCATTACCTTGCAGATCTCATTCTGACGAAGATGCGAACTAATGGTTGTGATACTGAAAGCACGATAGAATGGACAAGCACGCCATTACATATAGAATAGTCACTATCAGATATCGTCGAGGATATCGTCATATTTTTCTGTGGTGCATCTATCATACTATGTTTGGGGAGTCCTTCTGACAACTCATCTCCAAATTTGAATGTGATCTAGACACCATTTCTAATATGACGTCTCTGGGCTGTGACTCATTCACGTCATACAAAATCTCCTTGGTCGTTTACTGACATGTAAAAAGCCTTAGCACGGCGTGGTGCTTCAAATCCTCCATTTGGGTCTGAACCCAAAGTAGGTATCCTCCAATGTCTCGGCCAAGAGAGAGAAATGAGGCAGTCACGGGCAAAGGCCATGCAATCGCCAATCATAAAACCTCCTACAAAAGGAGGAAATGCTCTATGCTAGAAGGAGTTACAACCGGCAACTGTATACTCAGGAAACACATGACCCTAATCGGTTTGGTGGAGTACTCAATGTGTTGACTATGCAAGGAAGATGACGAGACTTCATCTCACATTCTCTGCGAATGTTTCGCAGTGGCCAGAGAATATGAATTGTTCTGAGATTTTTCTGGAATTGTTTTATCTGTTACTCGGTTGTCCCCGCACGAGCAACCCTCAGAAGTCATCGAACGACTCGTGCGAGCAAGGAAAGACAAGGGCCTTACCTTTCAACATGTGATCTCACACACTTTCTTGGGCAATCAGAAGATTTATTGC
This sequence comes from Phaedon cochleariae, assembly GCA_918026855.4. Taxonomy (NCBI): domain Eukaryota; kingdom Metazoa; phylum Arthropoda; class Insecta; order Coleoptera; family Chrysomelidae; genus Phaedon; species Phaedon cochleariae. The sequence continues at coordinate 26,791,403 of OU896722.1, read as the reverse complement.
AGTCGCAGTGAATTGAACCCACGAGCGGCAAGCGAACGCGGATTAGGATATTGACGCCTAGAGCTAAGGCAAAGCGGGCTCTGGTGCTGGACTCGTGAAAGCTATAGCGTTAGGATGAGTGCGGACTCTAAAGTGCTACTCTGGGCTGGAATACTGTTCCCATATTTGGAGTGCAGCGCCCAAACATACCCTGAAACTATTGGATTCTGTCAAAAAAAGGGCAATTCGTCTCGTGAGTGATGCCTCGCTCACAAACTCACTCACTTCTCTGAAACACCGTAGAAAACTTTATAATGAAACTATTCAAGAAGTTTTTCCTACCTTTGAGAATAATATTCAAAATCTTCGAACTTTAACTCATTTCGGATCATCAACTGAGAAATTAGCTTCATTTCTACATAAACAGGAATTGAGAGTAGCATATAGAACGAATAACACGTTACCCAGCCAGCACAAAGAGGTCCTAAAGATATCTTGAAGAAATCCTTTCAGGAAATTGTGATGCCTTTTGTAACTTCTTTGAGAGATCGCCGAGAGTGCTATATCTAGGCCAAATGTCCGCCACCTAGGCTGAGCTCAGCGAGGTCTTGAAGATATCGCACGCAGAAATCCTCATACAATGTTCTCAGGCGCGCACTTTGAGATATACGCTTCCATCGCCACTGGCGATAACTGAAAGTGCTCGCAATCATGAGCTGTTTGAGAAATTCGCAATTGCCAATCATCCTATTTTGGGAATGAACGATAGCACATCGGTACTTTGTATTTTGTTCATTATTAACAATAATAAAAATAAAATTTTTTGACCTCATTTACGAAGTTACATCGATTGAAAATTGCCTCCTCCCATGTTCGTAAAAATGTCCCACAATGAAATTAGATTAATTATTACACTAGGTAGGTACCGTCTGCAAAGATTGATGTTCAGCAGTTCAAAATGAAATATCTGCCATTAATATTTTGAAACAAAAATGTAATCCATACTTCTTATTTGTGAACTTCTTGAACACATGGGTGAAAGCAATTTGTCGTTGTATTCCAAATAGATTGACACGCGATTTTCAGAGACAATATGCTACTAGATCAGTATCTACCATCCGGGGGCTGCCAAATATATCACATTCTTCATAAGCCATTAGGAAGGTTATTTAATGCCATTTAATGCAGTTTTTTAATGCTTTTGATATCTTGACAAATAGGCGAGATATTGCCTGTGAACGATAACTTGGGACACCCAGTATCTGAATTATAAAGGCTATTGAAAAAAACAACTCAATATTTTTGTAGGAATATTAATTAATTATTCAGGTTATGTTTGTGATTACTTTAGGAGCTCGCAATGGGAAATTCTCGATCTTGTTACGTCCAGGATATCCTTGGGTGCTCGCAGAAAGAAATGCCTATTCATTTCCTGTTATAGATAACCTCAAGGATTCGCAATAATGAGGAATATATCAAATCTGAGGCGAGATCTCCGCGATTTCTTTCGGACGACTCCAGAGAGTATTTCCCATGGCGACAGCCTATAGTGATCTTTGATACCTCGCAGAAGGATTTCGCATTTTGATCCTGAAGATAACTACTTAGAGATATCGCGGAGAGTACCGTGTTACCTGGGTAGGAATGAGGTTTATCAAAAATAATGAAGACAAAACTTCTCAATTCGAAAAATCAGGTGTATACAAACTCAACTATGGATCTTGTTCTGATGAGATATATATTGGTCAGACAGGTCGTACGTTTAATCAGCGCATTTATGAACATTTTTTTGAAGAAGAAAACAAATCCAACATACGCCAACCAAATATCAGAAGAAAACTATATAGTTTTGATGATAATTTCGAAATTCTACACGTAGAAAATGGGGGAATGGAACTCAATCATTTTGAATCATTAGAAATTAACAAACTCAAAAATTTCGACATTTATTTACTTAACGATCAATTAGACCTCGATAGTTCACCACTGTTGAATCGTATTTCTTAATAGGTAATATTATTTATTTGCTATTAATCATTTCAAGTCCGGTACACCGTATATTTTAATGTCTAATTTCCGAAAATGAATGTTTATCCAACCTGTCCCTAGGTAACTAATCATTCAAGTTTGGAAATCTGACGAAGCTACTGTGTAAGCGAAACATGTTGTGTGTTTTTTTTAAATTTTGTGTAAATCTTATCGTTTGTGGAGTTTTTATATCCAACAGGGGTAACAGTATGGATCCACCCAAGTAGTCTAAGTAAATCTGTGGTTCAGGAGAGCTCGCTCCCTGATTCTAAATTTCCAAAATTTTCAAAAACGTAACAATAACGTCAAAGGAACGTCTGCTGATTACCAGAGTATACGCATGTGCATACCTCGTTCATGATCTATGTTCCAATCAAGGCAATGTACCATAGCTTATTGTAATTAAAAATGTCATCAATTCTCAACGGGTTCATGAAATGGCCAGTCGGAAGTATGTTAACAAGTGGCCTAGCTATCAGAAGAAAATACGAAGAAGGCGACTTATTAAACAGTTTATTGGTACATCTATCGAACGCTATATCGCCTTATCTGATCATGCGAGTACGCTTGAAATAATGGTGGCAATTATGTTTTGATGATATTTGTAAGCTACGTACTGCCCAGGCAACGATTGCCGCTGATTTTCAAAGAAACCAATTTTATTACACGGTTAACGAAATAATGCTGACTCATCATAGGCAATTATAAACGTAAGACGGAAAACGAAGGAAATGTCGTGTTATTCCATGGGCGTGGCAAGAAGCAGCGAGATGGGTTTGACCACTACCACAGATTCAACAACGTCGAAAGGTTCTGACATGATAATTTTCTGACGTCAGAAAGGGTATAGGTTGTTGACAGAGAGCAATCTTGTGAAGATTTATTTCCTTTGTTCAATTGTTCATGCATCAACTCAAATTCATTCATCGTATAAACCTTGCCTTGAGATCTTTACTAGAGCATCAAGGAAATTGGCACGAAGGGCTGCTACACTAATTACCATCACCACAGCTATATGCATTTTTTTGTCTTTTTTTTTTTTTCAGAGAGATTGCTGTATGTTGTTTTCGATTATATACCTTTTCAACATCAATTTCGGAATCGGTAAGTTATATTTCGAGAAAAGTAATCTTGATTTCAGAATTGGTTAGTCCGGTTTCAGGAATAGTAAACTCAATTTCAGAATCGGTGAGATGAATTTCAGAGAAAGTCCATTCAATTTCAGAAATGGTGAGTTGTATGTCAGAATTGGTAGATTGTAGATTGTAGATGGGTCGTATAGGCTGGGAGACCTCTCGATCACTGCGACCTAGAAGATCTATTGTGATTATCCCTATCCAGTTTTGATCCTCTAACCCTAGACTTCTGATGAAGCCTTCAATTTTCCTGACGGTTGAATTTTCCACCTCAGCAGGGGTGAGATAGACCTGTTCTATATAGATGGTTCAGCCTTTGATGGACTAATACTTCACATGAGCAAAGTATGTGTTCTGCGGTTTCGGTCGCATTGTTACAAAAGCGGCAAGTGTCAGTCTCCGCCAGGCCAATCATTTTGAGGTGGTACCTCAGAGACCCGTGTCCTGTGAGAAAGCCTGTGATAAGCTTAAGCTCTGGTTTGCTGAGGCTGAGTAGCTCTTTGGCTCGGTTCTGCGAATGGTTGATGAACCTTTTCGCTTGTCGTTGACCTGGAGTTGCTCTCCAGTAGGAGGACTCTTCAATTTCTTCCCATTTCCTGAGTTCTTCTTTCAGGTGACATTTGCTCATCTCAGAATTGGTAGGTTGAATTTCAGAAAATGAATCCTTATATTTCTTTGAAATGTTTCCAATTGCATGTGAGATTAACAAACCATATTTACAATATTCAACTTTTCAAAATCAATTGAATAACATAATTTTAATCCCAATTCAATCCACAGATGTCTTCCATCCGAATCGCAGAAGGATAGTGACGTTGCACATGATTATAAGAATGCAAACACATTTGAGGTGTTATCATTTTCATTGACTGATTTGCACATTCTTTAAGACATCGCAGTCTGAATTCTATCTAGGTGAGCAATCTGTTCGGATCCCCAGATATGACCCTTTGGCGATGCTCTTGCAAAAAGCTATTCACTTCTGACTTGAAGGCTCTCCATATTTTTGTTCAATCGGGTTCAACATAGAGCTCTAAGGTGCCAATCTGCAAAATTCAACATCTCGAAATTCTACCTCTATGCATATCTCTTGTATTCTTGAATGTGCAGGTGCATTTTCCAGGACACCGTTCCATCCACTGTAAGCAATCTTCTCTTTTGCAATTGAAAACATTCTAAACATATATAAGGGTTCATCTTCTGGAATTGAACCTACCAATTCTGAAATACAACTTACCATTTCTGAAAATGAATGAACTTTTTCTGAAATTCATCTCACCGATTCTGAAATTGAGCTAACCATTTCTGAAATCGAACTAACCAATTCTGAAATCGAGATTACTTTTTCCGAAATATAACTCACCGATTCCGAAATTGAAGTTGAAAAGGTATAGTATTCGATTCCGCTGACAGAAGACGAAGGTGATGTCGTGTTAAGGTGGATTTATGCACACCGCTTTTTCATCCATTCGTTTCTTTCATTAACTGTCATTGAGTTTATTTTTATTCAAGGACCATGATACCTTTATGCACCACCACTTTTCAATTTTGAACTCTTCTTCTTGGTCAAAACATATTCCTCAGCGTACGTAGCCCGATATAAACATTTGTGTTATAACATTCAGTGATCACAGAATTTCAATAAGAATCATTTATTCATATTGTTTTCAAAGTCTAATTTGAACATACGAATAGAATTTATAGAATTTCCAGCGACATTTTGGAAAAAGAAGAAGAAGAAGAAATTGTTTGTCTGACTTCTGACAGAATCGCGCCTGCGCAAGTCACAGTTTTATTTGTATTTGTCGTTAAGAGATAGAAGTTGGTTATCTTTCAGCGAATAGTTAATGAAAGATGAAATTCTATTTAGGTGCATAAATGAATGAACGGGAATACTATTCAATTTGATGATGAAAATATAATGATTGAAGTTAAACTCACAGAAACCACTTCTGATCCTGCAACCCCAGCATCTCCTCCAAGGGCTGTGGTATCCATGATGTGCATAAGGTTTTGATTCTCTTCTGTGAAGATGATAAAGATATAATGATTGAAGTCAAACTTACAGAAACCACTTCTGATCCTGGAACCCCAGCATCTTCTTCTAGGGCTGTGGTATCCATGATGTGCATAAGGTTTTGATCTTCTTCTGTGAAGATGATGTCTGTGGGTGGCCCCCCTCTTGCATGTCCTCCTAACGTGTTTTTAAGCATGTGCGTTTTTTTCCTCCACGCTTTTCTTCATGTCCTGTCAGATTTATAGAATACGAAAGTTAAGAATTCAGTTAGTTTCAAGTAGTTATATAGGTACAAGGTGTTTTTTCACCTACCCGCCGCCAATGTGTCCAATTTTTTTGGCACCAAGGATTGCAGTCAATTTCTCTTCTATAATTTCCCATTGTAACTGGGAATCCTTATAAGTAAATTGGAGGTGAAAATTTCCTTTTCTCAAGTCCTCAGGGGAGTCCATCATTTCAATTAATAGTAGATTGTTTTATGAGGATCAGAAGTAAAACTTTGTTTTACAAGCGAATTATTCCGCATTTGCAAGGCGGAGCGTTTAGCGAAGCCTGGGATTCCTTATCAGTTTTTTTTTCATGTTCTGGTTCCCACGAAAAGGGATATCCTATAATGTTCGGAGAACATCGTGGGAACCAAGCGAAATAAGGTAGGAATTGGTGTTCTTCTTTAATTTCTGGAGGTTATATGCCTCGAGGAACACCTCCCTTGGCAATGTGTTCCAGAGCCTCGCTGTTCGTTGGATGAACGAGTCTTTGGAAAGAGATGTTCTGCAGGTCTCCAAAGTCTCAACTCGAAGGGTAAATCTCGCGGAAACTGCCAAGGGCGGTACAATTGTTGATATTTCAGAAGAGGATCGTCCATAAAAATATCTATGAAATAGAGCCAGATCGCCAACTTTTGTGGTGTTCCAGAGAGGTGAGTGAGTTTGTGAGCGAGGCATCACCCACGAGACGAATTATTGCCCTTTTTTGGACAGAATCCAACAGTTTCAGGGTATGTTTGGGTGCTGCACTCCAAATATGGGAACAGTATCCCAGGACAGGTCGGATCTGTGCCTGATAGATCATAAGCAGCTGACTGGAAGTGAAATAGCTCCTAGCCCGAAACAAAAAACCAAGTTTTTGGGATGCACTTTTCGCAATTGATCTCACGTGATTTTCCCAAGGTAGTTTATTGCTGATAGTGATACCAATCATCGAAATGGATGTCTTCACAGGTATGGTTAGTCCTGACATGCTTATGTTTGGCACAGTGAGATCGGATTTTCTAGAGAAAAGGCATGCTTGTGTTTTGTTTGCATTGAAATCTAACAAGTTATTGGATCCCCATTGGAGAATTGTTGCCAAGTCTATATTTATGTTGTCAACATTTCTCCCTCGTTCGTATCTGATTTGCCTGGCTGGTATTGGAGCCCTGGAAGAGAAGGCGGTATAAAGGTTACTATCATCCGCGAAGCTGTGTACTGGACATGAAGTTGCTTCCAACAAATCGTTGATATGGAGTAGAAATAGTGTCGGTGCCAGAATTGATCCTTGCGGAACACCAGCATTCATGGTAAGAGAGTCAGATGAAACTCCGTCGACCACTACATGGAGATACCTGTTTGAGAGAAAACTAGCTAGCAGAGAACATAGCTGGGGAGGCAAGCCATAAAATGAAAGCTTGGCGAGGAGTCCGTGGTGCTAGACTCGATCGAATGCTTTTGAGATATCAAGTGTCACGGCTAAGGTTTCACTATAATTTTCAATAGATTGCTGCCATATATGTGAGACGTAAGCGAGCAGGTCACCAGTTGATCTCTGATGACGGAAGCCATATTGTCTATCGTTGATAATACCTGAATGTTCCAGGTATTTCATTTATTCTCACTCTCACTCGAATTGCTACAGATAATTCTATTGTTTTTGAAGTTTTGTTAATCCCATTGTAGGAATATACTCTGGCACTGAAGATATTTCAGTGCCAGGGCAAGACACCCCTTCGAAAAGACCCCAGCTACGCCCATGCAGATACCAGATGAGATTTTCCAGACCCTCATTTCACTAGCGAATGAATCAATTACGTTCAGTTTATTTAACCAGCAAAAATCCAACTCTGAGAATTCTTAATTGGTACCTAATGATATTTTCATTTTCCGTGTGTAATTAGGCCTCTCAGGCATATACTTAAATCAGTATTCTATTTATTTGTAATGCAACTTCTCTTTCTGACACCATAAAAACAAGATCGGGCATATCTTTCTATTCAGGTAATAGCGTAGGAGTGTTATTTTTGCGGCTATTGAGGTTGAGTTTGAATATTGTGTTGCAAACATCTGAAATCGGATTGCTTCACATAATTATGTACAGGGTTTTGCCCAAGTACATGGTGAAAAATCATGGTTAACTCTGTAATATTTTAAAGGAAGAGGTGAGCTAGAATGGAGAAGAACGGAAAAATAATCATTCAATTTTATTGGAGTATTATTCGATTGGCTTGGATTTGTGTATCTGATGAGGATATTTCACCCCTATCCTCACAAAAAACAGGTCATAGACCAAATAATATTTTCACCATTCGTAAATCCAAATGAAAACATGATGCTGCTCCTTTCAGCTAGTGATTTGAAACAATCGATCAGGGGTACAAACCCAAACTGCAGCAAAAATAATGGCGTTCCATCGTTAAAAGTCGGTAGAATTTTTCTCAAAATTTCGAGTCTGTTTTTTCAATTTTTGTCATGTTTCTCAACTAATTACTAGGAGAGGAATTCAAGAAATATTCAGAAATTGTGCAATTTTGAGCCTTGTGTCTCTTATGCATCATTTCGAATGGAAAAAACTATCGAATCCAACGGAATAATGAAAGAGGGGATTTATAAATATTCCCCAACAAATTTTGACTACGGTCTTGGATTCTGTGTAAAATTATCTGATAGACATAATATATACTCCTCATTGCAACATTATATCAATATAATGATGAAAATAATTATAGGTTTGTTCGCGTTCGGAAAATAAATAGTCTGAAACCAGTAGAAGCATGCCCAGTTCCACGGAACTTGAAAAATATGTACTGTTCTGTGAAACTGCAAACTGCGCATGCTCCTGATGGTTTCGGACTGTTTATTTCTCGAACACGAACAATCCTCATGTTTATTCACGTTCATACATATAACATGCCATGATGCTTGATGGTAATACATGAACTAAAGTGACTAGCCCACAAAAATCATAGATTTCTTTGGGATTGATTAGTTTATTCATCACATAATTCACAGGAGAGATTATTATTACAATAATAATATTATCCAGTGAACAATATTACCTATCCTAGACCAATAACAAAATAGGAATTCTATAATAGTATATTATGTAACAAGTGTTATAAACGGCCTTTTAGTAACGAGTGTTTAATAAACGAGTGTCTAGAAGAGTTTATAAACGCGTTACATACTATGCTTTTTCTACGAACTCCGAAAATTACATTAACATACCTACAATTCCTGCTAACCTACAAAATAATTCGAAAGGAATGAGAATTGAGAACATAATACATGCAACTACATGCAACCAGCGAGACACGTATAAGTGATATTGGTTGTAGATGTGTCCAGTGCATTGCTTACTAACCTTTGTTTCACGTTTATTGTCATGCTTAGAGCAGAATAAATAAATTGTTCTCAAAGATGAATGCTTCATTTTTGCACTTCTTGGAGATATGCAAGTACCAGGCGAACATTCTCTTCGATTTCACTTTCGTCTTCATTTCGCATATATTTTCAATGAAGAATTCTGATACAAACGAATATTGTTTGAAAAATTCTGATACAACATTCGAAAATAACAGTTGACAGTTACTACAATTGACAGGCCAGACATGTCTCAAATTAATGAAGCTGTGTTTAATGAACTGCGTTGCCATGGTAATGTGTTTAAGAAATCGTGTTGCCATAGTAACGTGTTTAATATTTTGAATAAATCACAGATCGACAATCCGTGATTAATCGATCATTTAGCGTGTTACATATCCGTACGCTAAATGCCATTTTAGTTATGTGAGTAGAAAAAATAACATAAATAGCGAAATGCTATAACAGATAATATATCATCTGTATAATCAAAATGATTATAATAATACTAAATACTCATATGTGGAATAATAAAATTTGACCAAGAGTCATAAAGGACTCAACTATCACGATCAATCAGATTATGGTCATGCAGTCTATCCTGATCTAATGAATATTTTTTCTGCAACCGTCTCAAAAGTTGTCCATTTTTCCAATTAGCTCTTGAAGTTGACGTTTCTCTTACTGACACAATAGTATGATTAGTCTGTATGTTGCTATAGACTACACTGTTCGTGTCTAGGAACAAAAGTTGAAGTTCAACTCCTAAGAACTAATAACGTGTCGGAAAATGAAGGTTTATCGAACCTTCCCACATTATAATTCTAATCCTTCAGGTTGGGAAAGTAGGATATATATATACAGGGTGGGCCACCAGTAACGCCTCGGTCTCTAGAAGGCTAACCACTTATCTTCTTGGAATTCTTCCTCTCTAGGAAGTTGCATGTCAACATAGGCTACCATTTGAAATTATTTTGAAACATACAGGATGTCCCCAAGAATCACAAAACACTGAAGTTAAACTTTTTTCTATCGAACACCCTATATATTATTTTATTTTGAGATTCTCCCTGGTGAGCTGATTTCAACAATTCATCATACTTGGGGTCTAGCAGTTATAATTTCTGAGATATAGGGTGTGAGAAATCGAGATTTTCCAAGTTCAAGAATTTTTTGTGTCTAAACCATTCATAATTGGTCAAAACGGCTCACATGTCCCTATCTCAACTTTTGATCAACTATCTACTGACATTTAATTAAAACAAATACAGGCTGGTGCAGAATTCAGAATCTTGATCACCCGGTATATGTCCCAATTAAATATCAGTAGATAGTTAATCAAAAGTTGAGATGAGGACATGTAAGCCGTTTTGATGAATTATGAATAGTTTCGACACAAAAAATTCTTGAACTTGGAAAATCTCGATTTTTCACACCCTATCTTTCAGTAATTATAACTGCTAGACCCCAAGTATGATGGGTCGTTGAAATCAGCTCATCAGGGAGAATCTCAAAATGAAATAATATAAAGGGTGTTCGATAGAAAAAAGTTTAACTTCAGTGTTTCATGGTTTTTGGGGACACCCTGTATGTTTCGAAATAATTTTAAATAGTAGCCTATGTTGACATGCAACTTCCTAGAGAGGAAGAATTCCAAGAAGATAAGTGGTTAGCCTTCTAGAGACCGAGGCGTTACTGGTGGCCCACCCTGTATAAGTTTAGGCAAGCCTAGGTTAGTTTATTTTATTGTACCAGTATTTCACCCGATGAAGCTTTTGTGTTAGCGAAACATGTCGTGTGATTGAGAATTCTGTGGAGATCTTATATCGTTTGTGAAGTCTTCACTTTTGCTATGGAATTCTATCAATTAACGGCCGAGTCAATTTAAAAAAGTAAGTTTGATGGTTAAGTTCAATTTTTCTGGTTCATTCTTTCCAGAATCTGTTTTTCAAAAATATAGAAGGTGTCCAAAAAAGCATGTGAATGTTCACAATTGCCCTGTACTTTATAAACGAAAACCATGCAAAATCTAATCAGACAACCTAGAGTTTCACAAGAAACTAGGGTAGAACCTGGAACCTGAACCACGAACGTCACAAGGCAGTCTTAAGTCTCAACCGAAATGGGATACACTGAACAATGAAAATATTGTCCAAGAATACGCTGAGTTAGAATATGTCTATAAAAATTCATGTAAATGATGATGCGTTTGGCAGAAAACTAATTCATGCGAGATTGTATAGCAATGGCATAGTCTTTATTCGAGAATATCCGATATGTAAGCTGATTGGAATTGATAGACTCAGACTATCAATTTCACGATATTAACAACTAGATAAAAAATGCCTCATCGGTATGTTTAAACTCACGTAGGCAAATTCGTAATCAGATTAATGTTATAGATGAGCACACTGGGTGGAACAGCTTTCGAATACCTCTGTGTTATTACTGATCGTAAGTAAGCTACCGGACAGATAACTTATCATAGGTTGTTGATAATATCTGCGCTGATGATGAGAATGCGGCTATCTTAGGATTGAACCAGTCCATAATTTAGAGTTTACTACTATATTAAATGAACTACTTTCAATAACGATTCAGTCCTTTTACGGAAAACAGAATTCCGGAACCTGAGGAATAATTTAAATGAACGCAAATATTTTCAGCTATCTGTGTGGACATCAGCATCCATGAATAAATAATTCAGCAGTTTGTGTTAGGGTCGTACCTGACTTCAATGGAAACAATATGAAAGTACATCGTAATATGAAATGATCGATAAATCACATGCCATAATGAATCTGATATACGCCTTTCCATAAATTACAGCGTTTTTTTTTCATCGAGGTGGTTGAAATCCTTTATGGACACCATATGGGTCCAATCCCCCATATGATAGCGTGGGAGTCCCCTGACTCCAGGGTATACCCACTAAACACTCCACCCCGTTTGTAGGCTCGTCTGAACGAAGTCTCCGACGACACTTAGGCCTAGTGGCCCATTGTATCTTACCTACATGCCGTTATCAATTTCACCATGTACGAATCATGGTGCTTATTAAGGGCCACTTCAATATGAATGACCCTTTTCGTTCAGGTTCCTGAATATTACTCTTCCGATCCCTGTTCTCGTCTACGAAGAAGGCCAAAAGTTTTCCTTCTCCTACGAGTGACGGGGAAAGGGGTTGGTCCAGCCCTGTGGTGCCCCCTGCACAGGGCTAAGACTATTTACTCTGAGATGTCGCCCTGTTTCCCAGAGGCCCCGTTAGCGACACCATACCTCGGTGCCATTCATCCATCACCACGGGTTCCCACAGCTTGGATTAGGTTGCCAGAACCTCGTTGACCAGTCCTCGGCCACCTAGACAGACATCAGTAAATCGCCCCATCCTTGCCACAGATGTCCACAAATTGTCCCATCTGGCCCGGAGATAGCAAAGATGGTCCCAAAATGCTTCATCCGTCGAGCGGCCGCGGTCTGTCTTCCCCACACCACTTGATGGTGAGGTTGGGCTTGAAGGGGAGGAGGAAAAAAGAAGTTGGCAAAGAAAGGCTGATAGATAGATTGAAGAAGGAAGAGAGAAGAGGATATCACCCAAGACAAATTGAAGTATGGTGAATATCCGGCTAGGGTACCTCGGGTTCACCATTCCCGTACTCACAAGTTGTGAGTCCCTGAGGAGCGTTACACCAACTTCCAATTTTCACACCAACATTGTTCCTACTTCATATCTAGTACTGTTCATTTTATTCTCTCTTCTAGAATTTGTATTGCTTCTCAGGAAACTGGGAACTATTTTTACTCACATAACTATTCATATATACCACGCTAAATGATCGATCAATCACAGATTGATGATCTGTGATTTATTCGAAAAATTCAACATGTTACCATGGCAACACAATTTCTCAAACACATCATCATGGCAACACAGTGTTTCAAACACACTTTTGGTCGTTTGAGTCCTATCCGGCATGTCAATTGTAGAAACTGTCAATTGTCATTCTCGAATTTTATTTCAATTTGCAATCGGTGACAATAAAAATTATTCAAACAATTTCAGTTTGTATCAGAATTCTTCATTGAAAATGGGCTATATGGAATAGGTGCATTATTCTTACTCATTACTCTATTACTATTCTTCAATAACTCTGAGTTTTCATATGCATCTAATTTCATAACATCATTTACTTCCTTTATTAATTTGAGGTAATTATTACATGTTTTTCGATTGTATGATTCAACATGTGTTCGACTACACATAATTTATCTAACCTATCATATTTCATATGTGCTGAGTGTTCCTTGAACCCTGTTTCTATAGCTATTCTGGTTTGGCCTATATATGTTCAATCACAATCATTACAAATAATTTCGTATATTTCTAACTTTCATATGGTTTTCGAAGCCTTAGGTTTTGAAAGCGTTCATCAGTCTGGGTCAAAATTAGGCAGTTGATTGTGATTGTGATAAACATATATAGGCCAATCCAGGCGACCCGTAAAAACAAGGTTCAAAGAACACTTAGCACATTCGAAATTTCGGAACCACGAAAATATGAGAAACTCAATTGCGCAAACTACCAGTTACGAGAAATCATCAATAAATGTAATCATTATTGTTGTTTATTTGTATATTGTCGTTGATATATCTTGCCAAACAACACTCGAACTCTTTTTTTTTAATGGATAAATTTCCTTACTAACTCAAACATTTTCCATGGGTTAATTATCTAGAAAAACTGACATTAGACTGAATTGCTCGACCTACGGTCTCACAATTTTTTCATGTCAGTTTTTCTCGTAAAATTACTGATCAGCAAATGTTTTTCCTCACCAAGAAAAATTTATTTGATAAAATAAAGCTCTTGTGTTTTTACTGTTGATAAAATCCTGACTAACTCTCAACCATTGAAAATCATCACTTGAATAACCTTTTTTTATTCTGGGGGTCATTCATTTTGATTTTGGTCTATATATTTTCCATAACAAATATAGCTCTTCTACACATAGTCTATACCTATAAGCAGTATCTATGTAGAAATCTCTAAGCACAGGATGTTTTGTACTTATTCTGGATATATTTATATGATGAAATCAGATTTACAATCGTGTATATCTGGTACAACAGCTATAAATTCGCGAAGTATTAATACACAGTAGTGGAATAAATAATATATTATACCAACATTGTACCGTATGTAATCTTAGAATCTGCGACGCATATACAATATAAAACATTAGATTTATGTATCGAGTAGTACATCAGAGTATTTATGAAAATTTCACAGGAAACGTATTAATATGGATAAATGTTGTGGTATTTTGCATTATGTGCATGAAGATGCGACAATAGTGCCAATAATTCACTGATATTTTATCACGAATCATGAAGATACCGTAACCATTCCAATCTAATGAAAGGAAGTTGGTTCTGGAATGAAACCATATACGTATATTATTGAACAATATGGATGATCTTAACCTTTTTTCATAGCGCAAAAGGAAGCCGTTTTTTGAAGACAAATGACTTTCCATAAACATGAAATGATATACTGGGCATATTCAAATGACGGACACATCATCGTGACATCGTGTCCACCTTAAGGACTTACCACCCCTGTAAAATTGTTATTATCTGACCGATTTCGAAAAACTTTTTTTTGTTGGATAGGTATTTGTAATGCCCATCCAACAAGAGAGTGATTTCACTCATCATGAACTGTAATCGTGGCCAACTGCGACCAACTTTATTGACCCATATTTGAGAAAGTACTATTAGGGATTTTTTTCACAAAGAACAATGATGGATTTTGAATCACGATCACTTGAAGAACACCTGTACTGATTTTTATCATCATAAAACACAGGGTGTCCGAAAAAACGAATTATGTTTTTTTTAATAGGTGATCAGAAAATGTAGTATTGTGGTATTTTTGAGAAGAATTGATGACACATTATTATTGAGGATCACTTTGAACATATCTGTACCGATTTTCATCATTCAAAAATACGATGTGTATGAGAAAACAATTAAAAAGAAAAAGTAGGCAATATTTTTTCATCAACTCAAAAAAAAATATTAATTCGATTTTTCGAACACCCTGTGTTTAATGATGATGAAAATCGGTACAGGTATGTTCCAAGTGATCCTGAATCATCTTTTTATTTTGAGTGAAAAATATTGCTTACCTATCCCTTTTAATTTTTTTTTCAGACACATATTGTATATTCAAATGACAAAAATTGGTACAGGTGTACTTGAAATAATCCTCAATGATAATTTGTGATTATTTCTTTCTAAAAAAACTTCAGAACTATTTGATGTTCACCTCTATTTGAAGAAAATGATGATTCGTTTTTTCGGACACCCTGTGTTTTATGATGATGAAAATCGGTACAGGTATATATATTTCAAGTGGTACTGATTCAGAATCCTTCATCGAATTTTGTGGAAAAAAAACCCTCTTAGTACTTTATTCTGGAATATGGGTTATTGAAATTTGTCGCAGTTGGCCACGATAACAGTCCAAGAATTAGAGCACTCTCTCGTTGGATGGGCATCTCAAATACCTATCCAACTGAAAAAGGTTTTTTGAAATTGGTCGGATAATAACGATTTTACAGGGGTGGTAAGTCCTTAAGGTGGACACACTGTTTATAAAACATCATGACATTCATGGATATTTATGCAAAAATATCTAAAATACCTAATGATATATCCTATTCCAGTTTACTCTTCCAGTATACTGTAAAATATGTACGTTAATTTTATTGGAACAGGTCGAATTTATTGAAAATGCTGCAGTAGTTTGATAGTAGGATATTATGCAAAAATTATCCAATAATACTAAATATACCTTCTAATTATAAGGCATAAAAAAGGACATCAAGAATTATCCACATGTGAACTTTCTTTTTATTCCAACCAATACTGCAACATAATAGTTATTTATACACCAAGGTAAAGGCGCTTATACATGGGGAGGGTAATGAGGGTAAATACCCCTTCCCCAGATGATCGAAGAAAATTCAGTTTCATTGAAAATTACCATTGAGATTCAGAAAATGGATCTTATTTCATTCAACGCGTAAATCTATTTCTTCCTCAAAACCGAATAAAAATGACTATAATCTGTCTCCTAATGAGTCTCCAGTACCTGATTGATTTGTGTTATTACTGTTATTTATATGATTTGTAAACTTGAATTTTCATTCCATTTGCTTCAAGTTACCTATGTAAATATGTAGTTTGTAGTTACTTGAGTATTGGATATAAGTATGGTTTAGATGATACTGATTTAGTCCATATGAATACTATAGGGAATTCCTGAAGGAATAAGGAAAGAATGATCGGAGCCAATGTGATGAATGGTATGCGCTCTCAGGGCACAGGGCCCTTTATTGATTGAGAACCCGTTTTTCATTCACAAACTCGATTTTTCGACTATATGGGCATTAACAACAAGGCCCCAATTAGAAGCATCACATTCTTCAACTCCAAGTGATAGTCAAGAACAAATTATGTAATTTCTTTACATCACTCTTTTTGTATTGTAAAACTTCCAATTAGGCTGAAGATGGTTTTTTATAAAACAGAAATATGTCCCTTATGAGTGTGTTACAACAACATTGGAATTTGTGGAGATGACTCAGAGCATTCATTCCTTCCTTCCTTTGAAAAAGTTCACTCCACTTCGAGCAATATGGACTTCTTCCAAAGACTAAGGTATTTCGTTAATAAACTCATTTTTCTTATCATGTTGAACTCATTGTTACCAGTACTTTAAGAATTATGTTATTTTCATCATGGTAGTGAGGGATTCGAGTCTGTTGATACTATTGGAAATAACACTACACTATTATACTACTAACTATACCAATCCTGCAGTGAAATATCTTTGCTCTGATTACCTGACCTTTGAAAATGTCGTTTAATGAAGATCAAGAGTAACCATTGAAGGCAAGAATTTTCATCAGTTCGAGTATTTCGTTCTATCAGAACATTGCATGAATCATTTTCCTTTCGAATCAAAAACAGTAATGATAGATGGCTCTCAGCGCTTATCTGCATCTTCATCTGTACGTTGCATACCACTACTTCTCTTCCAGACAGGAGCGACAGCTAAGAGATATTCCGAAGGAGATACCAGTGGCAGCTCAACAAGAGCAGTAAGAGGATGATTTCTTCAATTCACTGAATCTTTCGGGACTGCCGAAAGAAGTGAAAACTGAGTAACTTGTAAATTGTATCATCGAGATATCAGATTATTATTTCCGAATCATTTTTGGATTATAAGGAAGTATTAATTCATTATTTATATGAACATTTGAATTGAAAGCGAAAACAAGGGCCTGTATGGAAACACTTGTTTATGCTTATCAGAGGCGTGAGGAATAGGTGGATCTGGGGGCTTCTTTTTCCTACTTCTTTTTTTATCTAATTTTTGGCAGTTGTCCAGGAAATATGAAAATTCCATCATCTTCACTCAAAATTATATCCCTGATAAGTTTCAAAAGTACTTACTTTTCTCGAGATAAATCGATTTCAAAGGTCTGCTGCGTGATATAATATTATTTTTCAATTAGTCTGTTATGTCGAAACAAGTGATATTTTCCATCAGAACATAAGTTTTGAAACTCTCATTACCCATTATAGGAAAAAAAGCACCATTTTTTACTACAAAAGAGTAACATTTTCAATGAGAAATAATGAGATTTTCATATGTTTTACCTATTCCTAACTTTTTCCCACGTCCCTTATGAAAATTTCAGAAAATTTCTAAAGTTTCCGAATCGGGCACGAAATGTAATGTATGTACATGTATGAAATTTGGTAATTGAAAACAAAACATCTTCTTGGGTCTTCTTTGATATGGGTATAATTTCAAGGGGCCCATTTCTGGGTCCATGTTTATATAAACTTTTTTTAATATTTCAGTTCCCAGATTCTGTGGTTGATATATTTTCATGTGATTTCTGGACACCTTGTATACTGTGGAAAAAGTACAAACATACAAACATAAAGTCTCGAACTAGAAAGAGACAGGTACCAGTTGAAAATACACTACATAGAATATCGACTTCAGCATGCTTCCTTCGATATGTTTTTTATGTTCTAGTTCCCACGAGAAAGGAAATCCTCTAATGTTCAGAGAATATCGTGAGAACCAAGGGAAATAAGGTATGCCTCCGGAAACACCTCCCTTGGCAATGTGTTCCAGAGCCTTGCTGTTCGTTGGATGACTGAGTCTTTCGAAAGAAATGTTCTGCTGGTCTCCAAAATGACCACGAAGGGATGCGAAGCCTCAACTCCACGGGTTAATCTCGCGGGGACTGCCAAAGGAGGAACAATTGAGCATCGTCCGTGAAAATATCTGTAAAATAGAGCAAGATCGCAAAATTTTTCACAGTGTTCCAGAGAAGTAAGTGAGTTTGTCAGCGAGGCATCACCCACGAGACGAATTGCCCTTTTTTGGACAGAATACAACAGTTTCGGGGTATGTTTGAGTGCTGCACTCCAAATATGAATACAGTATTCCAGGACTGGTCAGATCTGTGCCTTACAGATCATAAGCAGCTGACTGGAAGTGGAATAGCTCCTGACTCGAAACAGAAAACCAAGTTTTTGGAATGCACTTTCAGCAATTGATCTCACGTGATTTTCCTAAGAAAGGATATTGCTGATAGTAATACCAATGAGAATCGAAATTGATGTTTTCAAAGGTATGGTTACTCCTGACAAGCTTATGTTGGGCACAGTGAGATCGACTCTTCTAGAGAAATGGTATGCTTGTGTTTTGTTTGTATTGAAATCTACCAAGTTATTGGATCCCAATTCGAGAATTATTGCCAAGTCCATATTTATGTTATCAACATTTTTCCCTCGTTTGTTCCTGATTTGCCTGGCTGGTATTGGAGCCCTGCGAGAGTATTCATGCAATCTAAGTAATCAGTGTCAACATCATCATATTATGAAACAAATAACAATTTTCTCTTCATATTTCCATGATCTAATATAGTTTCTCAAATTCATTGAAAACTTCCGAATGCAATTGCACAAGCACACAATTCAAATTCAGTAATTCATGAAGACAGAAGTGTCAAATTGGCTTTTGTTCAAAAACCGTCAGTTGTTCATGGCAATCTAGTTTGCAGTGTACGATGAATGTCAGATCAACTCCATTAGTACCAATTTCAAAGGTTTTTCAATAGTCATTACAACACATCTATGAGTCACCAGAATAGGGATGGATTAATAAATATACCCTGTATATCACAGTCACGTATTTCTCTCAGGGTTTACTATGACAATACTTCTTATGCATGCCGATGAACCATTTCTTCTACAAAGAGATCGAATTAATCAGCTTCCACCCCGTTTTCTGGACCCTTCACTATTCGTTTCAAAAAATCAGCAGGCTAGACCAGTTCTAGCAATTTGCATAAAGCTGCCAATTTTTCAACAGCTCCGAGGGGATCGGCATTGTGGAGATGAGCACTTTGATGGTCCGAGTTTTTTTTTTAATTCAGGCAACAGCGCCCTAATATAATATATGATATAATGTAGACAAGCGATGCTTTAATGTGTTTCTGCAGGTGCAATAAGTGAAGTAAGCATCAACTTGTCAGGATGATACTTATATTGAGAATTATTTCACCAATAACTATTCTATAATAATATTCATTGATCCTGTAGGACATTTTTACAATGTATAGGATAAGTCAAAAAGAATGAGACACTTGAACATAAAATCAGTCACTATACTTACTTACTGTAATAACATTTCCTCAAAAGTAGTTCTGTTACAGATTTTTTGAAGAGGTTATCATTGTGAAGTTTGTAGCTACATGCGAGATAGTTATACATTTTGGAATGCAATTTTCAAGTTTTTTGGTTTTGTGTTCAGGGATAGATAAAAAGTCGGGAGTCGGACAGTTCGACCACGGGCCAGGTACCTGTTTTAAGTACACCGATCAGTTGGACCACGACCGCTCTTCGAGCGGATCAAATAAGTTGTATTCTAAGAATTAAAACAATCACTATTTTCTTAACATATAGTATTTATTATTGAGGTGAATTATGACAAATTTTTACAAAATCTTTTTGTGTTAAAAGGCCATTTCTATGTTCCGATATCTTATTAGCTTCATAAATTTTTTTTTTCTGTGTTGCACTTTTTAGTTTTTTGGTGGAACATTTTACGGAATTTATTTTAATATTTATGTTTCTGCTTGAAAGTTTATTGAAATATTTACGAAACTAAACAAACTTAGGTGAGAACTATAAAAATTAGAATTAAAATGAGAATGAAATGATTCACACGCGTTTGTGGTCCTGTACATACTATCTGCAGTACAAGCCCACATACTTGGGAAAAAATTACTTTCTTCATCGATATAAGTTTCCACGATACAATCGCAAAATTTCGATATACTTGGAGAACTGGGCATCATTGAATAAATTTCTTCAGAAAAAAAGTTTCCTACTTCATAAGCAATGCAAATTTGTATAACGAAAACACAGTAACACCATTTTCTTTATCAACTATATACACTTAAGAATTCCTCAGCAATATTAGTTTTTGGTTGCATGTCCAGAAGTGTATCATACTCTTCATTTTGATTTTTAGGATGTGGTGATAAAACACTGCGACGAGCGACATACATATAAACATTACGCCGTAAACATTCCAAATCGGAAGATATCATTTCTCCAGTAATTTCGTTATCATGTTAAAAACAAATATTGAAATGTTAGCGATACCTAGTTAAGTTAGTAAAATAAAAGCGCAAAAATAAAAACAGATAAATAAATAAACAGACACATGAAGTTGAATGAAGCGTGGTAGTAATAATAATGAAAAGAACAAACCTTCAACTCCTTCTGAATCAGCTTGGAGGGTCTTTCTGTTAGAAGGCCTGCCATTTCAAAGCATTGCTAACCTGTTGCCTCTTGAGAGTACTATCTTCCATGTGATTATATATGCTCTAGATGGGTTTCTAAGATAGTTATTTCGTCTTCCTCGGTATAAATTTTAGAAGAACACTTTCTGCATTTTGCTACGTTAGCTTTAGAAAATTTTAAATTATTCAGTAATAATGATTTGTGTCCTTTTATGAAGGATAATTATGCTTAATAGAACGTTTGCAGGGTGGGCTTAACTTGACCTTTTTCCAAAAAGGATTAATGCAGGTACTCGTGGTCCAACTGACCGGTCCCCAAAAAGTCAGAATGTCTGGTTTCGTAATTATGTAATGATGACTTTTTGGTATATTTGGATGAATTTTCTCTCACATACAGTAGGCTTCTGTATATGAAGATGCATGGAGAAGACATGAGGTTATGTTTGATAAAGACCTGCTTGCAAGAATCATGAGGATGCATGTTGAAAATATTCCATATATTCTTCTGGGCAACAAATATTTTCTGCCAATCTATAGACTGACCCCATTAGACAATGTTATAGGTCAGATTGCTGTATGCGAGGCTGTAATAGACATTCAATAAGGCATCTGTGGGCAAAGAATGTTTTATCCGTGAAATCGCAAAGTAGGTTGAATTGAGTTTTTTCACTGAGTGCGTTATGTGGTCAGTCCACCTCAGATTGTGATCAATATGGACTCCTTGAAATTTTGAACAAGTTGTTGATGTTGGAGCACAAGTTCAGAATCGATCCATTTCTGTTACACCAGCTGCAAAACTTCTGAATGACGTCCTCAACTAATCCTTGAAGCTCCTCATGGGATCCTGCTGAGACCGCTATAGATGTGACGTCAGCAAATAGTGTGAATACATTTGAACTCATGTGCTGTGGTAAGTCGTTGATAAAGAGCAAGAAAATCAACGGTCCCAGCACGGATCCCTGGGGAACTCCAGTTTCTACTCTGTATAATTTCGAGTATTTATTAGATATTTTTACTATCATTTTTCGTTCTGTGAGATAGTAAAACATCCAATTTAAGAATATGCCCCTAAATCCCATGTTGAACAGTTTATTTTTTATAAATCCAAAATCAAGACAATCGAAAGCTCGCGTCAAGTCGAAAAACAGCCCTGCCACATGCTTACTCTTGTCAAGTTCTTTATAAATTTGTTCTAGAAGGCTGGCAGCAGCGGTTTCGGTGGACTTTCTATGTCTAAAACCATGCTGGCAACTATTTATTATCGTTCAAATATTTTTGAAACGATACTCAATATTGATATGGGTCGATAGTTGGAGATGTTATCGACTTTATATTTATATATTATGTATAGGTATTATTTTTTGCAATCTTAAGTGCAGAAGGAAATTTACCTGATGTGATTGACATATTTATCAAGTATGCTAGATGTTTAGATATAGTGATATTTATTTTTTTCAATATTTTTGTTGATAGTTTATCTTACCCAGTAGAACATTTGTTTTTTAGGTTCCGAATAAATATATTATTATATATATATATATATATATATATTCGGCCTGTATTCTAGAGCTCAATTTCTTCTCATATTCTTTTTTCTTCTGTTCTTCTCTTTTCGTATTTTATTGTTCTATTCTCCTAATCCAACTGCCTGGGCTCTCCTTTTCTTTTTTTCTCTCTTTCTCCATCAAACTTCATTTCTTCTTATCTCTCTTGATTTCTCTTTTTACAATCTAGGTTGGTGATATTGCGTCCTTCTGTCTTGTTTTATGATGTTATTCGTTCTTTATGTGTCAGCTTGTCATGTCATGTCAACTTTTGATTATCCCATTCTCTGAATCATTTTTTTTTTTTTCAGTCAACATGTGACGGTTTGAACTTGTTATAAAAAACTCAGTTCTTCAAAGTTCAACCTCATCAGAGCCTGATTTTTCTAGCTCTTCGGACGTTTTAAACATATTTCTACCCGAATTGCCCTGATGGTCAACCCAATGACGTTTAAACTTTTGTATTATTTGTTGTGACACAAACACACACACAAAGTGTTTAATTGAATATTTTTTGCACAAAGGGTGGTCGACCGACTTCGTGTATTTTTATTTTCACTGGAAATATTGAAAAGCTACACTTGTAGCGTTTTGCCTGATCTGAATTGCCTTGATGGTCAACCCAATGACGTTTGAACTTTTGTATTATTTGTTGTGACTTTATAGGGTTTCCTGCTCCTGATGTGACAATTATTTTTATAATGTCTACATTCATGATGATGGCCGTTCTGACGAAACTGGTAAGTGTTTAATTGATTATTTTTTGCACAAAGGGTGGTGGACCGACTTTGAGTATTTTTATTTCCACTCGGAATATTGACAAGCTACACTTTTAGCGCTTTTCCTGATCTTCCTGATGCTGATGAAAGTTTTTGGACAATACGATTCAAAAAGTCTGAATTTTTTTGACTCCCTCTATACGTCATTGGGCTATGACTGGTTAGTATCATGACTCACCCTGTACAGTGTGTCCAGTTTTCGATGCTTTTGCCTGATATCTCAGTTATCTTTGGAGATAGAACCTTGCGGTTTTCGCGGTCCTGTGCCACTTTTCTGTGAAACTCAAGATGGCCTAATCAGATTTTGCAAGACTGTTTCCGTTTATGAGATACAGGGCGATTTTGAAAATTTATACTTTTTGGACCCCCTCTATATCCACGAAGTTTATCAACAAAAATGTCGAATCAAAATCTTATCGCATAGAGAATTTCACGCATAATCCAGTGGCACACTTAAATTTATTTCTCGGGGTATGATTTTGGAGATACGAATCAAACTTATGATTTTTTAAATGTATTTCATAAACTCATTAAATTCCTTATTTTTTTGTCTTCGAAATGATATATAACGAATGAATATAAAATTCTCAGAATTGCTCAAAATCACTAAAATATTGAATTTTGATAGTTGGTTATGGATTTTTCTTATGAAAAACGTTCCAATTGAAGAAAGGCTAACGGTCCTGATGGAATTCCACCCATTATCCTCAAAAAATGTGCACCAGAATTAACACCGATTCTCTGCAAGTTGTTTACCATCTCGTACAGGTCGGGTATTTTTCCATCATGCTGGAAGACAGCTAGAGTCCAACCAATCCCCAAAAAAGGGAACAAGAACCTGCCCAACAACTACAGGCCCATTGCCCTGTTATCAGTAATCTCCAAAGTGATGGAGAAAGCCATCAATATTGAGCTTATCAAATATCTGGAGAGCTCAGGAATCATCAATGATAGACAATACGGCTTTCGCCATCGAAGATCTACTGGAGATCTACTTGCCTACGTCACCCATTTATGGCAATCTTTAATAGAAAAACACGGGGAATCTCTAGCTGTCGCGTTGGACATTTCGAAAGCATTCGACCGTGTTTGGCACGAAGGACTCCTCCACAAACTACCATCATACGGCTTACCACCTCAGCTATGCCATCTCTTATCGAGTTTTCTTTCAGGCAGATCGCTTCACGTGGTGGTGGACGGTGTATCGTCTGATACCTTTGGCATCAATTCCAGCGTTCCACAAGGATCAATTTTGGCACCAACATTATTCCTGCTTCATATCAATGATCTGTTGGGAGTAACAACTTGCCCCATCCACAGCTTTGCAGATGATAGTACCCTCCATACTGCGTTCTCTTCCAGAATTCCCATTTCTTCCCAGGAAACTGAGAACTCACGGCGCAGGCAGGTCAATGCTGTCAATGAAGATCTTGCTGAAATCACAGCCTGGGCAACAAACAACCTAGTGGAATTCAACGCCACCAAAACTCAAGCCTGCATTTTCTCTAGAAAGGCGGAACTCAGTATGCCCGATATTGTGATGTCTGGCTCCACCATCCCCACCAAGCCCACCATATCTATGCTCGGTATTTCCATCAGCAACACTCTTTCATGGGATAATCATGTCAGATCCATCGCAAAAGCTGCTTCACAAAAACTCGGATTCTTGTTCAGTGCGAAAAGCTACTTTACACCTCAACAGCTTCTAATGATATACAAAGCGCAGATACGGCCTGTTCTAGAATACTGTTCCCACATATGGGGTTCAGCACCAAAACATACGCTGATGCTCTTAGATTCCATCCAGAGAAGAGCCATTCGCCTGGTGGGTGACGCCACACTCACTCACTCTTTGACATCATTGGAACACCGTAGAAAGGTCGGCGACCTTCCACTTTTCTATCGATACTTCCACGGGAAATGTTCTTCGGAAATCTCTGCTATCATCCCTTCACTAGCAATACCAATCAGACGAACTAGACAAGCCCAGTCAGCGCATCCTTTCGTTGTCAACCTCGAAAGATGTCGAACAGCACTTTATCAAGACTCCTTCATCCATAGAACGGCTAGGCTCTGGAATTCATTGTCTGTGGAAGTATTCCCAACAACATATAATCTCCAAAAGTTCAAAAAAAATTCCAATACCTACCTCCTGTCCCTATCCTCCCTAGGAACGCGCGATGTTCTTTGAACATTATAGGGATTCCCTTTCGTGCGCTCCAAGCGATAAAAAAAAAATATTTCTTTACATTTTTCCATGGAGAGGTCAAAACCATTATCAACACTTATTAATTAACAAAACAGTAAACTTGGGTACCTGATAGCAACAAATAAATAGTAATAAAAAGTTCATAATGTAGAATAAGCACCTGATTAAATATTTACTAAAATAATTGAATTCCGGAATTATTCAGTAACTTATTCATTGGCATGTTCAAATTGATATCCATTTTCCCCAACATACAGTTGACAAACTTTCTCAATACTTCTTAATACAGTGAGTGGCCCAACATACTTGAAGAACTTTGTGCAACAACAGAGGCAGTTTTCCAGGAATTACAAAGACATCTTCCAATGATTAATATGTATTGAGAAAGTTTGTGATGAAAAATGGACATCAATTTGAACAATTCAATGAATAAATCACTGAATAATTTAGAAATTCAATTGTTTTAGTAAATATTCAATCAGGTGCTTATTCTACATTATAAACTTTTCATTACTATATATTTGTGGATATCAGGTATCTGAGTCTTGTGTGTGTGTGTTAATTAGTGTTGGAATTGTTATTTTCCCCTTCATGGAACAATCAAAGGAGATATTCCTTCAATTGTAAATTTCTTTATATGAAAATCCCTCGAAAAACCCATAGCCCACTATTAAAATTCAATGTTTTAGTGATTTTTTCACATTTTTGAAGATGTTATATTCATATATCATATATCATTTCGAAGGGGAAAAAATAAGGAATTCAATGAGCCTATAAAATACAGGGTGTTCAATTTAAAAAATCATAAGTTTGAGTCGTATTTCCAAAACCACACCCCGAAGAAAAATGTTTTGTGCGCCACTGAATTCTGCATAAAATTCTCTATGGGTTGAGATTCCAATTTGACATTTTCGCTGATAAACTTCGTAGATATACAGGGGGTCCAAGAAGTATAAATTTTCAAAATCGCCCTGTATCTCATAAACGGAAACAGTCCTGCAAAATCTGATTAGGCCATCTTGAGTTTCACAAAAAAGTGGCACAGGACCGCGAAAACCGCAAGGTTCTATCTCCAAAGATAACTGAGATATCATGCAAAAGCATCGAAAACTGGACACACTGTACATATAATGTCACAAGTTTTATTGTTCCTAATTTCAACATTTTCACTAATTTTCTTACAAAATTAGGGTACTCTTTCGAATAACATATTCTTCTGATTCGTTCTGTTTCTTCGTCGTCTTTCAGTCACACTTAATTTATCGCCCCAATTCCAGAAACACCTCTTATTCTGATAGCGAACGGAAGAAAACAATGCCAAAGGCAGGACTGTGACGCTTCCTGTCAACACCATTCTGCTTTTTAGGCCCGATCTCACGTAGGCGACAAATTTTTGTGAATTTATAACTGATTCAAAATCAAGTTATTAACTATAACCAACGGCTAATACAGATTAGCAATCATGCACCAGATTCAACGACATTCCGTCTGTATCGAGCTAGTTTTTAGCCTACTGGATTTATTAAGAATGTCTCTAGTTTTACGGTCCCGTCTAATTGATTTCTTCTCTCGAAAGAGATAGAGGCGATAGAAGGAGAAAGAGAGATAATAGGCATCGAGAACATATGAATGCGTCAATTCAATTCGAATGTTCAAATAACTGAACTATAGTAGTAACATGAATTGAATGCATCAATTCTTTGATAAAATAATATGATTATACTTCACAAACCACCATTTGGATACCCTTTTGAAATTTCATAGAATGCGTTCGAACATATACCCACTAAACATGAAAACATAACTTAAACATATAAATGTTATATTACATTGTTACTTTGTGATGTTATTCAGAGAGATGCTTAATGTCACAGATGCGTTGTGCCTCTTTTAAATATTACAATGTAATGTTGATGGTGAATATT
Organism: Phaedon cochleariae; assembly: GCA_918026855.4. Classification (NCBI taxonomy): domain Eukaryota; kingdom Metazoa; phylum Arthropoda; class Insecta; order Coleoptera; family Chrysomelidae; genus Phaedon; species Phaedon cochleariae. Next base: position 26,764,266 of record OU896722.1, on the reverse strand, counting down.
GTATAAATATGTATATCAGGAATCACATAAAATCAATGTTACTTCATAACGTATATTCAATGCTTCTAGGTTCGATTATTTATGTGGCGACAATAGACCTATAAGCTCCGCCCATTCGCCATTACGAGGCAAATTAGTGCGCGAAAATTTGAATTACTTGCATCTTCAGGGTGTTCTTATTTACCTTTTTACTCTCTATTCACCATCGGATCATTCTTATTCCCAGGCAACACAAAGAGGTCCTGAAGATATCTTGAAGATGTATCCCCTTCTAGGAAATTGTGATGCCTTCTGTAATTTCTTTGAGAGATCGCCGAGAGCGCCTTATCTCCTCAAAATGTCCCCTTGGCTGAGCTCAGCGAGGTCTTTAAGATATCCCACTCAGAAATTCTCATACAAAAGAATCCGTGCACATCGCCTTATAATGACGCCTTTCACATCAATCGCCACATGATCGCCACTTCTATGGTATGGTGTTCAATTTTTGGGAAGTCATTGGTTATCAGCAGTCTCCTGTCGGCGAAGTCAGCTATATTGTTTGGGGTGGAATTTATTGATTTACTCGATATTTGTTTCAGCGCCGAAGATAAAGTTACCAAACTTTTAGATCAACATATTGAGCTACAATTGTATATTATTCTATAGCAAGACATTGATCAAGTAAACTTTTTCACTTGAAGACATCTTTGAGGAGTTGGTCGGGTATTCATTCAAAAAAAAAGGTCGTCCGATATGTACCCACGAATTTGAAGTAGATATTTGATTCCCGATCCCACCTGAATTGGAACATTTTTGTTTATTTCATCAGAGCAGATAATTATCATTGATTTACTGTGAAATTTGTAATAATCTTTCTTGATTGGGGTGGGATAATAATATGACCTGTTGAACAAATTCTCTGAGACAGTGAGAAAATGAATTATCCAATATACAATTATTATTATTATAGATTGAAGACTCCCATTTCATGTTAATACTGGGTGTCCCAAGTTATCGTATAGGTACCGTCAGCAGTATTCCAAGACAGGTCGGATCTGTGCCTTATAGATCATAAGCAGCTGGTTGGAAGTGAAATAGCTCCTGGCCTGAAACAGAAAATCAAGTTTTTGGGGTGCACTTTCAGCAATTGATCTCACATGATTTTCCCAAGAAAGGTTTTTGCTGATAGTAATACCAAACATCGAAATGGATGTCTCCAAAAGTATGGTTACTCCTGAAAAGCTTATGTTCGGCACAGTGAGATCGGCTTTCCTAGAGAAAAGGCTTGTGTTTTGTTTGCATTGAAATCTACCAAGTTATTGGATCCCCATTCGGGAATTGTTGCCAATTCCATATTTATGTTGTCAACATTTCTCCCTCGTTCGTTTCTGATTTGCCTGGCTGGTATTGGAGCCCTGGAAGGCGGTATGGAGGGTACTATCATCCACGAAGCTGTGTACTGGACATGAAGTTGCTTTCAACAAATCGTTGATATGGAGTAGAAAAATTGTTGGTGCTAAAATTGATCCTTGCGGAACACCAGCATTTATGATAAGAGAGTCAGATGAAACTCTGTCGATCACTACATGATGAGAAGACCTGTTTGAGAGAAAACTAGCTAGCAGGAAACATAACTGGGGAGGCAAGCCATAAGATGGAAGCTTGGCAAGGAGTCCGTGGTACCAGACTCGATCGAACTTTTGACTCATTTTACTCCAAACTAGTATTTGAATTTGACTTGATCAGTTCAGCGGCGTTTTGGAAGGCAGCTGTTGAAATTTAACGCCCAGTATCTCAGAAACGAAGCAACTCCATACATATGTTCATTGGATCTTCTTTCATGAAATGATCTAACGAATGATCCTCTGAAATTTTGTACCGTATTTAAGAAACACCCTGTATACAAATGAGAAAAAAACAGGTGATATTTTTATCGTCAAATTACATAACGTTCGTTCCAAGAAGTGACAATGTGATGGATGATATTCTGATCACGTCTATCAGACCACCAAAAAGAATACAAATGACGAAGGAGTCAGTAGGTATGAGATATATCGAACAATTGAACACAGACGGGGAAGGAAGGACCACCCATTTCCTCTCTGTACACCGTTCGCATATTAGTTCCTTCCAGAAGTTCGAAAAAAATTACAACACCAACATCATAGGAATTTCCTTTCGTGCGCTCCAAGAGATAAAAATAAGATAACCTATTTTGGGAACATTAAAGTATAATATTGGCCATACGGTGTTTAGTCTACGAGAAACAGGGATTAATTTTGAAGAGAAAATCAATGTTCCTTCGCTGATAAAAAGGATTTCTTGATTCAATGCGAAACAGTATTGATTCAACCATATGGTGCTCTTGAATAGGTGGAAGAAATTATTTGCTTGATTTTTACACAGAACTTTTTTGATTTATCCATAAAAGATAATCTTGATTCTAATGAATATTTCATTATAGCCACAGTACGTATTGGTCGAAGAAAGAATTAATTGGTTCGAAACAAGAAAATTCTTTTATCAAGTTTATCTCCAATCATATTTGAACAACTTTATTCCTGGATCAGAAAATTCGGGACTTGTTTCGAATATATATTATCTCTTCTGGATGTATGATAAATTGACATTCATCATACAGGATCTGGAATGGAATTCTGAATTGAAAAAACCTATTACATTGAAGCCTACCTGGAGAATCGGAAACACAGTGCCAAGTGAATTAAACAGATTCAGTTCATATTCATCTTCTCTTTACTATAAATTATATAAGTTTTTCCATATCGGAATTTTAGTGAGCTCAATAATCTTTATCCATTCCTGTCAAAAGTTCATGAATCACACACCCCCGCCTGACAGGATACAAAGCACAGGGACACCGATGCCCAGAACTAGAAAGCTCAAGGAAAAGGAGAAGAAGAATTGACAACTGACTATGTCAGTGTCAGCCGTCACCGTCAGTCAATAATAAGCAATTTGACAAATGAAAATATTGAAAATCATTAAATGAATTATTGAAACTATTCGTAACTGAAAACAATGACAACAGAGAAATGAATATGGAATATGCAACGAAAACAAAAAACGTTCGGGAATTTTATATCACTACTCCTTCCTCAGACTTTTATATTCTATCGAACACGAGAAACGACCTGGCAAGGTCGCCAATCTCCTTATTGTTTTTGTTTGGGACAAATTCCTGCGATAGTCCGGTCAAGTACGGTTTAGTCCACAAAAGGACGATGAACTCACGAATTGGAAAAAAAGTAGTTGAAAATAATCCAATACAAGTTATTAGTTCAGCAAATAGTTGGTATGTTATTACACACTTTTTATGAGACACTGCACAGAATGGTTTGAAGGTGAGGCATTTTCTTAAGAAGTGAAATTCATTGAAATAGACAGATTTACCAAATATCGCCTCAATAAAAAATGCTCAACCCATCAAGATGAAGATTCAAATAATTCCCAAGCACTCAAATGTTCAGCAATGAGGGTGAGAGACAACCCTTCGTAAAAGAACTGGCTTTGCACAAGTCGTCATTTCTTTCCTTCGTGAAACTTTGAGTCAGGGTTGACATGAATTAATTCATATGAATTAAATCAGTGATTTAATTCCTGAATTAATTCCATTGACTTTTTTCGAAAAAGTCATGAATTCATTCAAATTTTTAAAAATGAGACAAATTGCACTATTACCTTTGATTTTAACTAGTTTAAACTGAAAAATTCGATCGTATTTTGGCAAGACTTTGTTATTTCAAGCATGACAGAGATTTTTACTAACAGATATATACAGTATCAAGTATCATCCATAAAGTCTATAACATATGAGAACAGGTTTATTATCACAGCATCGAATTTTTTTCTCGGCGATCCATTATGCATATCCGATAACTTGAAAATCGATTTTGATACATGTCACGTGATCACTGTTATGGTGATAAATAAAAATAATACTATAAAGCAACGAAAAGTGGGGTTAGATAACAAAATATCCATAAACATTTCTTATTAAGTTGCTATTCCACATTCAGTTTCGAGCAATTTCTGGAGGGGAATTGGAAATAGCTATATTTTTTCGAATATTCTTCAATTTTGTTACAATTCTCTTTTTTTTGACAGTAGTGATGTTGATGATGTACAAGTTGAATAGAATTCAATTTCATGCTCACATATGGAGTTTCCAGCCATTATTTGAGAAAACTGAAAATAGCTATTTTTATTTTTTTTAAATAACTTCATCTCCCCATCTAACCCCACTTTTTGCCATCGTAATTTTTTGAATTTACCGCCATACCAGTGATCAAGTGACATGTGTCAAAATCGACTTTTAAGTAGTCAGACATGCATAATAGATCCCAGAGAATTTTTTTTTGATATTCTACTAATAAACTTTTTCTCCATGTGTTACGAACTTTATGGATGATACTGGATCTATATGTATCTATTATTTTGTATTCTATCATCACTTTTAATTTTGTTTTGAAAAAATGACATGTTATATTATGATGTTATTCTACAAGATTTCTGAAGGGAACAAAAACATAGTTTTTTTTGTTTCTTTTTTTCTATTTTGCTTTGGGTAAAAGAAATTTGTTTGTTTTTTTTTTCAAATGAATTAATTCAAAAAAGTCTGACTTAATTCAAAAAGTCGGACTTTGATGACTTTTTTATAAAAGTCATGACTTATTCCAACCCTGCTTTGAGTACATTTTCACATGGGTGATGTACGTTCGAGTACGTTACATCATTTCTTCACGCATTAGAATTCGCGATTTTTTTTTCATAATAATGTTGGACATGCTTCAAGTTATTTATGTGACATATTTAAAGGAATTGTAGGATTTTTTCTGTGGAGAATGATCGCGTCAAATATTCGTGTTACCATCTGGCAACACTAGGCGCTTATACTCAGCGAATTCGGTGACTCGGATTCGGAACCGATTAGATGGATCAAAATAAGGGATATAACCGCATAGGAATTTGTACTGGTCCCTAATTACTTGGATATTATTTCACAGTTTTTTTGGAATAGACCAATATAATCAATCAACTACTGAAAACAACGAAATTATCTGTTATTCCGATGAGAAAATGTATCATGTATCATTCCAACTAGATACATCACAATGACAGATCATTTTATTTACTTGATATACAGGGTGTTTCATAATTGAATGCTGATCCTAAAGGGCGATGATCCTTGGATGATTTTAAGGAGAGGAGTTCATATCAACATAATATGTCCTGAACCTCTTAGTTTTTGAGCTACAGGGTGTTGAAATCAGAAGCGGACAGCGTTTTTTTAAACAAAACATTCAATATCAGGTCTACGAGGACATCACTGGTAAAAGTAAAAGTTTGATTTTCGTCCCGAAACAAAAAGTGTTTCCACTTATAGTGGGTGTCTACTGAATTACCAAAAACAATATCCAAGAACTGAAGGAACAAAATTCTTTGATTTTTATTTTTTACGCGAAAACGGTACGTTGTATGAAAGTTAGTCTAGGAACCAAATTTGCTCCGAAATAAATAAGAATTGAAAAAAAATCTGGTTCTATGAAAAATCAGTGGCGTACTATTTTTTTCTTCAAAAATGGTTAGTTAAAACCCCGTACGGACGCCACTGGTGATAATTTTCGAATATCTTTCGCGTGAAAAAATGCTCCTCAATGATGAAAAGGTGTATACAAAATATCATAACAATATCTAAGAGTGATAAAAAATTATGATGAAAAACTCATTTTTTTCTTGAAATTTCATCACCCTGTAGCTCAATAACTAAGAGGTTCAGGACATATGTTGATATGAACTCTTCTCTTTGAAATCATCCAAGGATTATCGCCCTTGAGGATCAGCATTCAATTATGAAACACCCTGTATATGCGATTTCTGATTACTTGAAGCAATAACTCTCTCAAAACCTGAAACAAATGATATACCAGTTCATGACAGCAGCAGGCATTGCGGCTGATACTGCCGAGATTATTACTGGCTAGAGTTTGTCTCCTGGAATGGAATTACGTACGGGCTGTTTGAATATTTATTCTTGCTTGACGTCACCTATTCCAGTAACCCCCAACAGAATTTTGGTGGAAATGGAAAACTAACCTATTTCACTCTTTGGCCGTTTCTTTGACTTTTTACCAGTAAGGAGAGGCATTTTGGTGATTTTTCATGGGAGTGAAAAATCGGACAATACGCTCTGGCGGAATGGTCAACTAAATTTTCAGATATTATTATAAGTTATATTCATCAGTTGTGTGACACCATCGCTTGTGAGTTGTCAAGCCCCTATAAATCCTGTCAACTTTTCTGTACATTTGATTTTGTTCTAAGCCTTTTCCTTTACCTTTCACTACTCCTGTTTCACATTGCCTGCTGCAATTACAGTTTCTATAACTTTCTTCAGATCCTGTTCTTCGTATGGATTGTACTTTTGCCGTCTGCGTTTCATCTGTTGTTGTCTACTCGTCCTACAAGTGTGATTCTCATCTTCTTTATCTTATGAATCTTCAAGACTGCAGGTCCAAAGGTATACCTCTAAGACACCGTAAGAAATCCTTCTGAATGACTGCATATTTGGTAGCAAGTTAATCTACCAAATGACATTTTTGAGTGATTTTCCGATAAAAATTGGGTATTTTCACAATTCCGAACAGTATATTTGGGAATAACATATCGACCATCTTGAGTCACCATAATGATATGCTATGATTTTGGATGGAGAGCTTCAAAGTGAAGGAATGTTCGAATCTGTCTGGTCATCAGCGAAAGGAAGACTCGAGCCAGGTCGAGACTAACCCAGGCAACCAGATGACGAATGATCACGTCACTGTGACGTCCCTTATTGGTGATTTTTCGTCAGAGACGTCACACACCAATTTATGACGTCACTATGACGTACTTTCCATGAGGTGATAATCACGTCATCGTTTCGACGTCGAGTGAACGTCACTTAGATGGGTAAAAGAAGACGTCAGTTTCATGACGTTGCAGGGACGTCCTGTCGACGTCCATTTTTCCCAGACCTTCTCTAAACCATGGATATTTATATATTATCATGTGGAACATAAGTATTACTCATGAAAGCAAATAAACATGCTAGTTTTATTCTAATTATTAATATAACTGAAAAGCAGTAGAGAAACTTTTTTCTAAAAAACTTTGGCACACTGTACATCTCGGAAACCAACAAGCTATGTATATATAAAAATGATTGTTTAGGTATACCTATATTGAAACCGTTACTCTTATGACGTTGCAGTGACGTATCGATGACGTCTAAAAATCACGTCGGTGTGACGTACCAATTTGGTGAGCTTCGTTATTTAGGAAATTTTTCAATAATTTGCTATTAAGATTTTTGTTGGGTGACAAAGAATGCATCAATATACATTATTCAACAAAGTGAAGCCGAATTCGTCAACATATATCCTTTCCATTGCTATCAACCTATTCTTTGTTTGCTTACATCTCGCCGACACAAACTACATAATTTTTAATACAGCTACGAGTAACTGATTGCATTCTGGTGGAGATGCGTACTGAAGGATGGCGCTGCTGAATAGGCGATTGAATGAGCAGACTCAACAATGCATAATCGATATTATATAATGTCATCAGAGGCTAGTGGTGTTTATCACACTATGTTAAAGGAATTTTTTTTGCGTATCATCGCCGAATGACGTCAACACGACGTGAGTAATATGACGTCATTGGGCTGTGACTTATTCACGTCATTATCACGTCAATGCGACGTCAACTACTGACGTCACCTTGGTCATTCAAGTGACGTAAAAAAGATGTCACTGGAACGCCATCTGATTGCCTGGGAAGCAGATGCCGTTTTGTCCAATTGATAACGCAGCGTTAGTCTTGATGGAACTTTTGTGCATATAAACAATCATGTCATCCTGTGTTTTCCATTTCAGCAAAAGGAATTATTATGATGTTTGAGTATTTACCGCAAGTTCGAGCAGGAAACATGTTGTTATTAGCATGTATGTGTGAAGTTTAGGTATCAACACTGCGGGTGAGTTTGATTTGATGCACAGTCATGTTCGTGTGTTTGCTTTTTACTGAATAGTGACTGAGAATTATTCCAATCAGAGCATTTCAAAGCTGAAGTAAGTAAATAGAATCTTCATTGATCACATTATTTCCAAATTAGGTATATTGGATCTCAATTGAGACAGTGTTATCAAGAACTGATTCAATTTTTCCGTTGTGATCATTCATGAGATCTATAAAATATTTGTTGGAATCGTTATTCGAGAATTCGTCTCTTTTTAGAAAAATAGTCACAACGAATCTGCTCTGATGAATACATTCTTGAATCACCTGTTTAGATGCATTTTTTTCTGCAGATTGATGTGACTGCCAACGAGCTTGCTAGTAGGAATTAGCGAGAAGACCTCATGTACTAATAATATCGAATTGCGTTAGCTTTGTTCTTTATTAGTAGTACATAGTGATTGTGAGTATTGTAATCCACTTGGATTGTTAATATATACTCTCTCGAACTATATATCATATTTACTCAATATTATCGAAAAATGCAGTCAAAAGAACTCATTATGGATATAAAAGCATTCAATGATGGGAAATACACACTCAATAAATGTTCTCGGTCCTCAAAAATGAGTTGAGAGTCACTCAAGAAATCTCGAAACTGAAATAATACTCGAATCTTTACTGGGAACATTAACTCAATTCTGATTCCTTATATTCACCTATGCACTTATTGAATTACCGTTTCACTCAGTCAAGTAGTATGACATTATTGAGTGGAGTTTGACTGAAATTTCGCTCATTTTTATTTTCAGTGTGTTCGCATCAGAATACATTTCCAGCAAAGATTCTTGTTGTCTGATGTTCAGACTGATGTGTTTGTGATGGTAATTTTTTATCACACAATGAAAGTCTGGTGAGACTTATTCAGAATTTGAGAAAAACAGTTCGCTCGAGATTTTTTAAGATGTGTGCATGATGTGGATGGAATAATATAGGCCAATTTCTTACTATGCGTGCACTCAAATCGTAACTGATGAATCTTTATTCATTTTGGGGCATTTGAAAAACTCGGTGTATTCTCCATTTCTTCGCATCTGCATTGTTTTAGCACCAGTCGAAGTTTTTTGCAAAATACGTATGTTCTGACTCAAAATGTCCCAAAAATAGAGTTGCACTCTTCTCGCAGCGTGCCTATGCAAAAATGATGAATATATATAAGCTATCTTTATATATGAAAGAATTACTGTTCACTTTATTCAATGGAATAAATTCAACCACAATATTTTTCCATCAGAAATGCACTGTCATTTTCCCTATATATGCAAATATGTTGTGTAAGAGAAATGAACCTTCTATATATGATTATTTCTATAGTGGTGTACGAAAACCATACAACAACGGGTTTCATCCACTGACGTGTTATGTCATGAGTTGTTCTTGATTTTCCAGTACTCAGATGACCACAGTGGAAAAACCAATTTGATCTACCTTCACATAATGAAATTTTTCAATGTTATATTCTCTTGAGTACCGTTAGTAAGTTACCAAATATTTGTCTCTCTCATATCAGGGACAGTGAGGAAACTTGAATTTCCGCCTTGACAATCATTTTGAGGGACCTATACTAAGTCAATGACAATCCCAAGCTATATACGGCGTGTTTCAGTTTTTTGTAGCAGGACTTTAATAGCTTGAAGAAGACATTTTTCTAGGATGAAAATCTCATACAAACATATATGCGTGGGAGCTTCGTTTCCGATTCACAGGGTGTCAAACTTTTAGATTTTTTTTATGTTTTTTGAACTTTCTCCTACAATTTTCGGAATAATTGATTGAAATTTAGTACACCTAATACACTTCAAAAACTCAATATTTGAGGCTATTGAGCGTTCTTGAATACCTACAGGGTGATAGATTTTCAGGGGTCGTACCCAATTTAACCATGTAGAACTTTTTTGCGTGCCGCCTCTGCTTTCAATGGGACATAGATTCAGATTGTCTCTGCAATTTGGGAACTTTTTGTCCAGATGTATGTTTTTCGAAAACTGTATGGATTTCGAGATAAATGAAAGTGGAATCCGAACCACTTTTAAGGGTACTGATAAAATTAGAACTGCCGTTCACGAGATTAAATTATTAAAACTCACAACACCTCAACCGTCAGAAGCGACAGTCTAGCGATGTAATAGCGCATAGACCGTGTGTCAAACAGTCCCTGATATCGAAAGTTTAACCAGTTTCAGTTATACAGGGTTTTCTAGAGTTTTTTACAATAAAATTTCAGATTTTGCAATCCAGTTAAAGAAGTTTTGTTGAAATAAAAAGATTTTTTCTTTGTTTTTCCTAGTTTTAATTATAATGGTGTTCAAATTCAATCTAATTTTGCAACTGAATTTCATCTTGTATGAGAGCTTCCTGTCATTCCATTCTCCAATAAAATGTTTGAGAAATGTCAAATAACTGTGTTTGAGAAATAACGGTTTTGTTACAAGCATTTTATTTTTGGCATTTATCTCGAGATCCATACAGTTTTTGAAAAATTCACATAGGAGCAAAAAGTGTCCAAATTGAAAGGAAAATCTGAATCTATGACCCATTGAAAGCAAAGACGGCACGCTAAAAAGTTCAACAGGATTAAATTGGGTACGACCCCTGGAAGTCTATCACCCTGTAGGTATTCAAAAATGCTCAAAAGCCTCAGGTATTGAGTTTTTGAAGTGTATTTGGTGTACCAAATTTCAATCAATTATTCCGAAAATTGTAGGAGAAAATCAAAAAACATAAAAAAAATCTGAAAGTTTGACACCCTGTAAATCGGAAACGAAGCTTCCACGCATATATGCATGAAATTTTCTTCCAAAAAAAATGTCTTCTTCAACCTGTTGAAGTCCTGCTACAAAAAACTGAAACACCCTGTATATTGACATTTGACGAATTGTAGACATATGAATTTTGCGTTAGAATGTAATGATGTTGGAAAAAACGAATATTAAGGTAATGTAATGTGTTTATGAATATCCGTAATTTTTTGCCAAACCAAAGATTTATGGATCTTCTGATTATGAAATTGATATATAATATCATATATTAGTGTATTATCGAACATATAGAATGCAAATTTATTGCAAACTGAAGGAAGTTCAGTAGTTATCATGAATTCAATCAATAATAGCTTGGAGACTGCAACTATAGGTGAAACAAGTAACTCAAAGGAAATCATTGAGTATAACCCGAGGTATAACCAAGTGTTATTTGAAATAAGTTGAAGATGTTGGGAACGCAACGTTGATTCATTCAACAATAACAATGCCTATGTCACAAACGTCAAAATTGAGAACAAGATTAGTCATGACTCATGAAATATTGTCACCGATAAATTGATCTGGTGATATCATGCATGTGACTTCAAAAACTAACAGATATCTCGAAATTGGTTGAATTCTCCGTATTTTGATAGGAGTGCCATTTTCATGTGATTGCCCCCGCTTTATCAAATAATGCTCTTGTATTTTCACCAGAAATTATACAGAGAAAAAGTTCTTTTTATAAAATCATGACCTACCTTCTGACAACACCTTTCATAACCATAGCAAAAATGTAGAAATATATCAGAAAAATCTATTTCATCAACATATACATTCATGCAGGGAATTTCGATTTGGTGGCTTTCACCGTTTAGAAATTATGCGGAAACATCATTTTAATTTGATCATCAACATTGACAGGATCACAGTGAAAAAACGCTTATTCGAGTTAAATTCTCAGAGTATGTTTTTAGAGTCGACATACTCTGGCAAACTCACTCTGATACTGCGATCAACTCTATAACCACACTTCTCGCAGATTATCTCTGATGAAACTGATTCTAGATTGAATGTTCACTTATGCCGTATTGAATTCACTCTATATTCCCTGAAATTTTGATAAAATAGCAATTCAGATAGCTCAATTCACAAACAATTGAAATACAATTCTACAATTCATATACTAGTGTTCACTGACACTAATGAATTTGAATGTTCCACTCTTGTCGATTAAATTGACACTCTATCATTGTTCAATTCATTCTATATTCTATATACGATGAAATATCAATCTATACAGTTCCAGATCGTTTAGTCTACTGGATAGTGAAATAAGTATTACTGATTATAGTGTCGATGATGTCGATAATGTTCATGATATCAGCTTCAAGTAGCTTCTTTATACTATACCCGCGTAGTGAGCGATTATTTTCAACATTGAGTTATTATAACATATTTTCGTATCTCAGTTATTTTCCGTTTCTTCCGTTTCGAATTATTATTTCGAACGTTTCGTGAAACAGATAGGATAACTAATTAGTCTAGTGCATGCAGGTGGCGCTGCGGAGACTGATGGCTATAAATACTGTGACATGTGATAGAATGATTTAATCCAACTTGGATGGAATTTCAACAGTTGGTAGTAACTAGTTTACTTAACTATTGTTTTATATCAATCTAAAATGATGAATGAATGATAACTCCTTATGCACCTAAACACATACCTAGTAGTGTCAATTTGAACAATGCAGGAGCCATTTGACATCCACGTAGAGTTATTGATTCATGGGAACAGGTATAGGTATATAGTATTAAATTTCACTCCATTTAGTCCCGTAATACACATTTGTGACCATTAGTTTAATCATCAAACTATACTTTTTTCTCAATGTTCATCACCTCCTGAGAGCTCGGTAAACATTTTTGACTCACCCTGTATATGTACATCCATTTTTCATGTTCATAATTTACTAAAGCATATTATTCCTTCTTCAATGTAGTTTCTGATGGAAATAATTGTGCATTTCAATGTAGTCAGAAACTTCACTGAAGTTTTCCATCGTGTATCCCTCTCTTTCTCTTTATACTGGGCGATCGCATGCACCCTCAATCTTGACCGATGCCCCCTCGGTACGAATCAAGGTGGCGGGAGCGAGAAACAAAACAATCCAGCCTCTCGGCCAGCTGAGATGAGACGCTCCGCCGGTCTTCGGACACTCGCGAGGTAACCGCGCTCCTGATGGTTCGAATCGACTGACCGGCGTCAGGCTTCCATTGTTTTTGGTCTCGTTGCAACAGATGACAGTCGCGAGTATATAGTTTCTCGATGATTGACTCGCGATCTTTTTTGAGATTCTATAAAGTGATATTTCATGATTAGAAGAGATGTACATTTTCATAGTGGATTTGTGTGTGCAGATACTTATATGAATTATAACCATGAATGCAGCAGTAAGTGAATTTTCATTTCTTAATTCATAATTTCAGATGAACCAAATGTTGTTTCGGCAATTGTCTACTCGTCCAAATGAACAATATTTTCCGGACTTGTTACGTAGGTAGATTACGATTTCCTGACACTACATGTCTTTTGCTGTCTAACCGGCTATTGATATCTCTCGACTGTTTTGCAATAAATCACGGATTCCAGTCATACTTTATCATTATGAGAATCCTAATGATTACACGGTGAAAAATCCTACTGAGTGAAGCTTTCCCTCGAAATACGAATGCACAATTAGTTTCATCAAAAAATCAAATTTTGATGAATGTCAATCAAAATTTGTAGGCACAGGATTTCTCGAATATTTTCCATACTTCCTGAATATTTTGTATCAGTATATTCCAAAGAGTACCATTGAATGGATTACCCAATCCGGTATGGACAAAGGTGTGTAATCCTGGAATTAGGATCAATTCAAACATTCATACCGTGCATGATTCGAACCTCAGAATCTATATCTTGATGTGAATAAAATCATTGCGGTTATAAATAAAATCATGTTGTGTCTTGTTTTGTCTATTGACGCCTGATGACGTCTGGAAACATTTTTATTGTTTGTTGCCTAGCCAGCTATTGGTATCTATCGAGTGTTTCGGAAAGAATCATGTAATTCGAACATATATATCCAATTCTTATAATACCTCAATTTTCTCATCAATTTGAAATATGCTGACGCTGGCGTTGAGATCACTTGTATATCTATCTGAATGGCAAAATGTTGAATATGAGTAAATTAACTATCAATCTACCGAGCGATCTGCCTCAAAATAATTTGAAGCATGATGTGGTCTGAATATCACTGAATATCATGGATTCCATCTATTTCTGGTGTATTGAAATGAGTTACTAGGCTTCCATTGTTTTTGGTCTCGTTGCAACAGATGACAGTCGCGAGTATATAGTTTCTCGATGATTGACTCGCGATCTTTTTTGAGATTCTATAAAGTGATATTTCAAGAGATGTACATTATTATAGTGGATTTGTGTGTGCAGAAATATGAATTTCTTGTAACCATGAATGCAGCAGTAAGTGAATTTCCATTTCTCAACTCATAATTTCAGATGAACCAAATATTTTGCCTGAAACTACATGTCTTTTGTTGTCTAACCAGCTATTGATATCTCCCGACTGTTTTGCAATAACTCACGAATTCCAGACAAAGATACTTTACCATTACGAAAATCCTGAAGTTTATATAACTTTTGAATCTATAACTTGTTGTGACTGGAATCATTGCTGTCAATAATGAAATCATGTTGTGTCTTGTTATATATTATATAATATTCGTATTGTTTGTTGCCCAACTAGCTATTGGTATCTATCGAGTGTTTTGGAAAGAATCGTGTAATTCGTACATATTCAATTCTTGTCATAACTCAATTTCTTCAGTGATTCGTAATATGCTAACGCTGGCAACAGAAACGTTGAGATCACTTATATATATCTACCTGATTTGAAAAATGCTCAGAAAAATGAGCATGTTGAAGATTAGTAAATTAACAACCAATCTACCGAGCCATCTGTCACGAAATAATTTGAAGTATGTGGTCTACAGCACTAAATATGATGGATTTCATATATTTCTGATATATTTCAATGAGTTGCCTGGCTTTCTATTGTTTTTGGTCTGGTTGGAACAAATGACAAACGCGAGTATAGTTTCTCGATGATTGACTCGCGATCGTTTCTGAGATTCTATAAAGTGATATTTCATGATTAGAAGAGATGAACATTTTTATAGTGGGTTTATGTGTGCAGGAAAATGAAGTTCTTTTAACCATGAGTAGGTGAATTTCCATTACCCAACTCATAATTCCTGTTGTCTGTTGTCTAACCAGCTATTGATATCTCTCGACTGTTTTGCTATAAATCACGAATTCCAGACATTTCTTATCAATACAAAAATCCTAATGATTATGTTTCGAACTTCTGAATCTATATACCTTGATGCGAGCCTTGATGTGAGTGAAATTATTGCGGTTATTAATAAAATCATGCTGTGCTCTTCTCTATTTTATACTATCGCGTCGTCTGACGTCTGAAAACATTTTTGTTGTTTGTTGCCTTGCCAGCTATTAATATCTCTCAAGTGTTTTGGAAAGAATCATGTAATTCAAACATATCCCCTACTTTTGATAACTCAATTATTTTATTAATTCGGGATAAGATAACGCTGGCAATAGGTAAGTTGACATCACTAATGTATATAATATCTACCTGATGGATTGAAAATTGATCATGTTGGAGATTAGTAAATTAACTACCAATCTACCACGAAATAATTTTACATTGCTTTTGGTTTCGTTGCAACAGATGACAGTCGCGAGTATATAGTTTCTCGATAATAGACTCGCGATCAATTTTGAGATTCTATAAAGTGATATTTCAAGAATAGAAGAGATGTATATTGATGTAGTGGATTTGTGTGTGCAGATACATGAATTTTTCATAACCATAAATGCAGCAGTTGGTGAATTTCCATTTCTCAACTCATAATTTCATATGAACCGAATGTATTTCCTGAAACTACACATTTTTTGTTGTCTAACCAGCTTTTGATATCTCTCGACTGTTTCGCAATAAATCACGAATTCCTTCAAAATATGAATGCACATTTAGTTTAATCACAAAAACAGATTTCAATGAATGTCAGTCAAAATTTTGTGGGTACATACATGATTTCTCGAACATTTTCCATTCATCCCAAATATTGTTTGTCATTATAATCCAAAGAGTGACGATGAATTGATTACATAGTCCGGTGTGGACAAAGTTGTGTGAACCTGGAATGAAGATCAACTTGAAAGTTCATACCGTGTATGTTTCGAACTTCTGAATCTTCATCTTGATTGTTTGGAATCATTGCGATCATCAATCAAATCATGTTGTGCCTTGTCTTGTCTAGTAACGTCTGATGACGTCGGAAAACATTTTCATTGTTTGTTGCCTGACCAGCTATTGACATCTATCGAGTGTTTCGGAAAGAATCTTGTAATCCGTACATATCCAATTCATATAATAACTCAATATTTTCATCAATTCTGAATATGCTAACGCTCTGGCAATAGATACGTTGAGATCACTAATATATATATACATATCTACCTAAATTGGAAATTGAGCATGTTGGAGATGAGTAAATTGACTATACCAATCTACCGAGTGATCTGCCACAAAATAATTTGAAATATATGGTCTACACCACTTAATAACATGAATTCCATCTATTTCTGATCGTTTCTGATATATCATAATGCCATGCCCAACTATCATTCGTTTTGGTCTCGTTGCAACAGATGACAGTCGCGAGTATATATAGTTTCTCGATGATTGACTCGCGATCTTTTTTGAGATTCTATAAAGTGATATTTCATGATCAGAAGAGATGTACATTATTATAGTGGGTTTGTGTGTTCAGATATATGAGTTTTTTATAACCATGAATGCAGCAGTAAGTGTACTTCCATTACTTAACTCATAATTTCAGGCGAACCAAATGTTCTTCCTCAAACTACATATATTGTCTATCCAGCTATTGATATCTCTTGACTGTGTTGCTATAAATCACGAATTCCAGACATTTTTGATCATTACGAAAATCCTAATGATTCTGTTTAGAACTTCTGAATCTATATACCCTGATGCGATAAAAAAAAATCATTTTATGTCTTGTTCTGTCTATTCTATATATATATACTATCAACGGCTTACTTATGAAGAACAATTTTGTTGTTTGTTGCCTAGCCACCTATTGGTATCTCTCAAGTGTTTCGGAACGATTCTTGTAATTCATACATATCCCATTCTTATAATAACTCAATGGTAAGTAGGTAAGTTGATATCACTAAAGTAGATCTACCTGATGAATTGAAAATTGAGCATGTTGGCAATAAGTGAATTTTAGTAAATTAACTACCAATCTACCGAGCGACCTGCCACAAAATAATTTGAAGTACTTATATGTGGTCTGTACCACTAAATAACATGGATTTCAGCTATTTCCGATATATTATGACTCGTATTATGATGAGTTGCCAGGCTTCCATTGTTTTTGGTCTCGTTGCGACAGATGACAGTCGCGAGTATATAGTTTCTCGATGATTGACTCGCGATCTTTTTTGCAGTAAGTGAATTTTCATTTCTCAACTAATAATTTCAGATAAACCTAATGTTCCCCCTGAAACTACAAATCTTCTGTGGTCTAACCAGCTATTGATATCTCTCGACTGTTTTGCAATCAATCACAAATTCCAAACATACTTCATAATTAGAAAAATTCAAATGATTACACGGGAAAAAATCCTATTGACTGAACCTTGCCGTCAAAATATAAATGCATGGGGATTCTTGCGGTCGGTTATAATCATTTTTTGGTAAAATTTGGAAAATTCGAGATGGTGGAGCCAATATGGTGGACGACTTTTGTAATTATAATCCGTTTATATTCAAAATTGGTTTTTGGGGCAAAGAATATGATTATTATGTCAGAATTGGAGAATTCAAGATGACGACTCCAATATGTCGAACGCGTTTTGAAATTATGATCCAAAATTCTATTCAAAATTTCTTGGATGCGATTATTTCGAATCCTGATGTCACCTTCGAGATGTGCAGAACGTCTCTTTCCAAAGACTCGTTCATCCAACGAACAGCGAGGCTCTGGAACACATTGCCAGAGAAGGTATTTCCCGAGGCATATAACATCCAGAAATTCAAGAAGAACACCAATTCCTACTCAATTTTCCTCGGTTCTCCCGATGTTTCCTGAACATTACAGGATATCTCTTTTCGTGGGAATCCTCGTGGGAATCAGAACATAAAAACAAAATTGTTAAGATGGAAATACAGCAAACTATGGTAATTGCTAAACCATACCTTCCAAGCATTTTTCCAAATGGTTTGGAAACTTTAAAATTTTTGTCATGAGTTCAGTGACTCCAGAAATATTCCCTTTTCAAACCATTGAAATCAAGTTCACATTATTATATAACGATACAGGTGAAAATAACGAATCTGGGAGTTCAATTTTGTAGTTTCGTATTCCGAATATATGCGAATAATCATAATTAAGTAAATCATGAAGCTAATTAACAGAAGGAAATGAGATTTTCGTTATCGTCAATTAGCCTTATATATTAAGTAGGGCATTTCCATTCCGCATCACATCTCATTCATCGCTGAAATAATGTTTGAATGAAGAATCTCATTTGGCAAAATGAGAAAGAAAATGAATATGAATAATTCACACCTTCACAGCAAATAAGCAGCAGCAAGAATACCTGATTATACTTATCATCAATATAAAAAACTCCAGGATAGAATTCGTATCTCTATTTCGATATGAAACTATGAAAAACACTTTAATCAATATGGCGCACCTTAACTAGAGTTTGTACTCAATGAATCATACCGAAAATCTACTTGATGATTAGATGATAAATAAAGTAGCCACAACGTTCTAGTAACCTCAGTAGTTACCAAAATGAGTTACTACAGGAAAGTTTTCTTGAAGCAGGATGGGCGATACCAAAAAAAAATTCGAAGTTGCACAGCCTCATGGCATGTTTTGGGCAGTAGTACAGTTATCCCAATTCATAAAATAAACTATGATTTATTTTATTATTTTATGTTTACTATACTAGAATCAGCATCATCCAATGGAGTTTTACGAACTAGTAGAATTATCGCCACATATCAATTTTTCATTTTGAACTGTTCATTCTGTAATTAGATAGTATTTGATGCAATGGGCGTGTACACCTTAGTAGAACTTTCAACTCAAACCATGTTTATAATGATCCTTCTATACATAAATAATGATTGACGACATAATTCGATCAAAAAATTAACTGAAATGTTTCATTTTTGGACATAAATAATAGTACCTTCTGAAAACGGACCCTCTTTTGACGTAGAAACCTCATCTCGCCATAGTTAAAACTGACACTTATCACTGTTGCCATATCATCCAAACAAAATATCGGAGAGATCGAAATCGATATTGAAATATCTTATGATATCCACTACCACTACTGCAGAAAAATATATTCAAGTTGTTGATTGTAGGTTGAATTATTGGAATATAAACAATCTCTAGACAACGAAATGTCTCAATCTCATAACCATTTGCACCATTACATGTTCACAATAATGCAATATATTTCATAAACGCAGCAACATTGCTTTGTTGACCCGTTTTACATGGAGCTGCAAAAAGTTAATATAGGTTAGAATTGATCTTCTTTTTGTTCTTATTATCTTTATCCCAAAAATCAACTTGCCGATTCACCAATCTTGGTGCTTTGTCAGAAATCATGTATCATTCATCTCTGTCTGGAATAGTCTTGTTTCAGTATTAGGGTTTTGACGTCACATCATTGCCTCGTTTTCAGAGGTCCGAAATATCGGGGATTTCAATAATTTTTTATAAAACGTAGGAAGCTCACAGCAAGAAACGGTTTGCGGTAGTGAACTAGTTTGGGTGAGTTCTATCGAATTATGAAATAGAAATCTTTTGTGATATAAGCCCATTATTTGTTGTCCAAAATCGTCACAAATATTTCCTTCAATAATCAAAATCTGCACCTTCGAAGAACGCAAGTCTCGATGAAGTCATAAACCTTCCGAACGTCATGGTTACCTTAATTTTTAATATTTCGAGGCTGCCAAATTGATAACTAGTAATTACCTCATGAGATTCGATATGATCAATCACATTCACAGAAGACAATGGCTTCACCTGGTACCTGATAATCATTCATTGATAGTAATAATAATGATAATAATATTTTTCTGCAACCGACACAAAAGTCGTCCATTTTGATACCAAAATCAGCTCTTGAATTGACGTTTCTATTACTGACATAAAAAAATGGATGTTGCTAGGCAACATATTCAGTTCCTAGGAGCTAAAGTTGAACTTTAGTTCCTAGGAGTTAAAGTTGAACTCTAGCTCCTAGGAACTAGAAAATGAAGTACTGGACGTCATCAAGAATGAACAACATTGTTACGGTTGGTTATTTGGGTTGAGACGCTTACCTGATTCGGAATATTTCGATTTGAAAATAATGGAGTAGTAATGATGCTGGTATAAAAAGAATTTTATTGAGTTCAATCACCTTTTGAAAACAATGAAATTATTCTTGTGCTGTAGTTATTGATGGAACAAACAATCATAAGTAAAAAATTGAGAGATATTTGACTAGAAACAAGAAATATTGAATCAGTTAGAGTAAGTGTTCAAAATGTCCACATTTCGAGGAATACACGATTCTATATTCTTTTTTCAAGAATTTATTATTCTTCTGAACAGTTCAGGATCACCTGTTAGGTCATTTGAGTGATGTTAAATCATATCTCACAACTCTTGACGTGAATTTACCTATGTAGCTCAGACTTTCTGCTCAAGATATAACAAAACTGTGTAATCCATGTTCTTAGTCAAATCTGTTTCGGTGTTATTCTTGTGATTCATTGTTAAATCAATGAGTTTTGCATCAGAAATGTATTGTCGTTTTCGGTTTTCAATAAATAGGTGATAATTTTTTATAATACTCACTCTAATACATAGCTTTATACCAGCAACAGTTACCACTTCATCATTTTCAAATCGAAATATTCCGAAAACGGAACACAGTATCGAGCTTTACCAAGACTACCTGTTTGGTGTGAAATTGAATGATGTTCAAGTTCACATCAAATTTGGATTGAAAAATCTAACCTCAAAAAAGTTATGTTCAAAACTACTCGGTACGAACCGTGTAACTAGCGCCCTCTATGAGAGTTAGATATGAAAACAAATGCATGCAATGTATCAGATTCCAAGAAACATCCATACAACATTTCATCATCAACATGATTGTAAAAAATGTGTAAAAAAATATTGTTTCAACACCTTGTATCTTGAAAACGGATGGCGTTACGATATTTTTTCACTTAGCAAACCCAACTTATTTTGCAATGTTCTACCTACCCTAGCAAGGAAGTTAGGTTTTTATAAAACACCCTGTATATGTAAAACGTAAAAACTTTGATTCCCTTCCTGCTGAAACAAATAACTTTGAATAGGTTGGAAACTTCAGATTCTATATGGGTGGTCCGGTTTTAAGTGGGTCACACTGTACACCGAAACTAAAATACCTACGAGAAATTATAATCAGTGTCATTAAAAAATATATTGGAAAAGGCTAGTATTGAACTAATGATGCGATTAGCCAATTATTTATTTCATTCCATGGTATACTTCATACTTCTGGTAGTTATAGTAATCGTTATTTATGGTATCAAAAATGAGATGGCGGCTACAACGCCTATTTCCAGTCATATAAATTAAACAAAAACAAAATAGCTGGGATTTATCATGAATTCCATGAACCGCAAAAACTGTGCTTATGTGTAACTCATTAATCAATAACCTTAATTAATGTATCCCTATTAGAACAGGTGGGCATTTTCCAGTAAACAAATTTTTTGAGACTATATACACTAATTAATATAGTAAAACTAAAACTTGCCTATTCCCATTTATGTGTGACGGCGAGATCGTTTTAATTGGATCGCTGTAAAAATTTTGCCTACAGGTGTTTGCTTATAAGTGTATGTACTCACTTGGGCTATACAGTGTGGCTCATCGAAAACCTACCGCAAGACACATTGATTTAGAAAGAGATTTTCGCTTGTAATACAGCAAGTGTATTGATGATTATCGAAACACAAATTCCTTCGATTTTCAGAAACAAATTGTGTTGCTTGGAAACCACACGAGCGCATAGCGCGAGTGTAGTTGCCTAAAAGCAACACAATTTGTTTCGAAAAAGAGAAGGAATTTTCGATAATCATCAATTACACGTGTTGTATTTGTCAAGATTATTTCATGAATGAAAAATAAACCATTTTCACTACCTATTTATTGTTAATATTTATATTGAGTGTACAGTTATTGCAATTATTTATTTCGACTTAGTGACATTCATCATTACTGCTACTAGATGCAACCGTCGTGGATATATCCATATTATCTTCTTTTCTGAGGTTTGATATTATATCAGCATGATGTTCTTTGCTCAGTTGTAGATATGGTTTCAATGACATTGAACTACTGTGCCCAGAAACTTTTATTATCTGTTGTTCCCCAATTCCAGAACTTGCCAATTGACTCACAGCTGTAGATCTGTTTGAATGATTTGATATTTTCACGTTTTTTGTATCTAAACCGATCTTTTCAGCTGACAATTTGGTCCATTTACTTATTTCATTTATACCCATTGGCATATTTTTGAACCAAGGACTTTTATGATCTTTATTCCAATTACCATTAACTGTCAAAAATAGTCGATCAGTTTTAATGTTCCCTCCCCTTTTTGACATCAATTTCTTGAATAAACGAACTGGACAATTTTCTTGATCTTCTTTATTTGACACAAGAGCCATTTACTTTCTGCAATATTTTTTGATCCACCTTGTGCGGTTTTCGCGAATATAGGGTTATATTCCAGTCTTCCAGTTGGTGTTCCCTTGTTATTTATTTCTTCCTTGAAATAATGAATCAAACATCGGCATGCTTCACCGCCCCGCCAAGCTAATTCCACTGCTATAATATGATACAGTTTCCTTTGTAATCCATTTGGAGTATTTTCATCCCAACTTTGGATAATTTGTGTCAATTCTTCCGATGTAAATGAAACACATGACTTCTTTCGTTTTTCCGGAATATTTTGTAGTTGTTTTCTTTTAGTATTTTTGGCATTTCTAGCAACTTCAAATGTTATATCTTTGAATGGATCAAATTTTCGATTGTATTCATGATAGTATTTTTCTTGGAGTAATTTAGCTGTATTATTCCAAATAGTTTTCACTACCATGTCCTTATACTCACTGCCATCGGTTTTCCGCATATTAAATGCCCATTCTGTGAGAATATTGGCAAGTCTTTCATCAGATGTATTTTCGTTTAGCTGATGATTTCGCTGTTCACAAAATTCTGTGAATTGTTTCCAAACATACTTTTTGGAACGCACGGTATTTTGAGGCGTTAAGTATTTGACTTCATTTCTCATTTCTTCTACACTATATTTACCGAAACGATTTTCACTGTCCATTTTCAAGCTACACTGAAAAAACAGTTTATTCATAGTTAACGAAATTAATTAACACCTAATAAATCATTTATTCGAATATTGCGGAATAAACGTTTATTTAATAGAAACAAATAATGCATTAAAATTATTTGAATATTCCTCATTAATAGTTGATTCAAATTAATTTACAATAAATATATGTCTCACTATAGATTTATCAACTGTAAATAAAACATTATTCATAATAAATAAGGAATATTTATCAATATTATATATGTCATTACCATTTAATAAACACATTTTTATTATCAATATGTTTTATTCATTGAAAATAAACGTTTGTACATAACAAACCTCAGCATTTTTTGTAATAAATAAAGCATATTCATTAACCTTACAATATTTCATTATCTATAAAAAAATATTTTTATATAGTATGATGATGGTTCCACTTGAGGCTTTGAGAGAGGTATTTAGATGTTGAGGTTGAGCCATTTTCATCATTTTCCTCAATATGACTGGTACCTTCCGTAGACTGATCGTTTACATCTACAATGTATATTTTATTGGGTGGCTCAGATCCTTCAATATAGTGATGGGTGTCATAGTCATGTCTAAAAATAAAAAAGACTACAGTGTTTCATTTACCTACATATATTAGGTATCCAATTGCAATGTGTAAAATCAAAACATTATTCACACCAGACATATATACTTACATAATAATATTATTAGCCTGTTCTTGAGATTCGATTTGAGATTGTTCAAAAATCATCAACTTGCAGTATTTCAACTTAATCCTTTGTCCTAACTGGGGTACTAATACTCTGTATTCGTCAGGTTCACGAATAATTTCTTTGAGTGTCGTTATGCTATCGACGCCATTTGCTACAAATACAATTTCCTGTTGAATCAATGATATATTGATTAGAGAACAAAGTTGTTAATAGCTAATCAGGTATTATTATTTTTGTATAGCTTGATATAAAATTTATGAATAAAAAATTTGGTTTTTTTGTTATAAAAAAATATTATTGATTATTAATAAACCAATAGCGTCGCAAGAGGAGCCTTCTGAAATCGAACATTCAATATGGAAGAAATTGGAATCAATTCACTCTTCACAAAATTACCTTTACATATATTTATCAATTCCACAAAACCGTTGTCATTCAGAAATTTTTCCAGCTCCTGGACCTGATCCATTATGGCGCGAGACAGCCTTGATATGCCTTGGTGAACTGCGTTATATAGAGATACCTATAGGTACTTGTAACTTTTTCAACAGAAGCTGCACAACACACAACACAATAAATGGCACCACACAAGTAACGCACGCGCACGACTCCAAACAACGAAAGAACGAAACACGAAACCTGGACCCCCGACCGACGTACGACATGACACGTATCCCATTATGAAGCCACCACGGTGTGACGGCACCTATCGAGGCGATTTTATACTATAATGTTCAGCGCCGTATTTTCAATGAATATTTATTATCTGGCACTAAGACTTATTCACTTCAAATAATCTCAAAATTAATAATGAATACAATTTTAGTAATATCACCCAACAAACGATTTCATTAGTAGTAAATTTATATTGTTAATTATAAATATATCGACCTCAAACAAACTATTTATTTTTTATTACCAAATCATATTATCGCGTTTACTAGTATTAAATAAAATATCCTAATAAAAAATAAAATGTTCTTTCCTTTATTCATTGTAAATAAAAGGCACCCAAACAAATATTTATTAACTATGAGCCCTATCTTTTTTTTCAGTGTATACACCACACCTTGTAACGATATTTATCAACATATAAACAGTTTTGTTTTCTTTGATTCCTTCACAACTGGCCACAGCCTTCTCAATTGAGTTTCCCGCAATCGTGATCCCGCATTCACCTTCCTCTTCACTCGCGATCGAAGGTACTAGGGATGTTATGCAACTAACAATACATTAAAGCGTTGAATGGATAAAGCAGCGTACATCATAGGGAGTGAGAAGAGAGAGATGTAGAGATGTCACGTCAGTCGTGGTTGAAAAATTATTCCTATTTTAGGTTATATCATGCGAATCATGCTCAATCAATAATTATTTGGAATTGTCTTATAATAATTGTGAGGACAATTCAAATTGTGATAGTGCCTATTGGGTTTTGAATAGAAGTGTAGTGTTTTTATTCCCTGAACACGAATATATTATGACAGCATTTATATACTGCTGTCATGCTACAAAAACTCAAACAGTAAGTAGCCAATCAGGTGCCGAAATACAAAATCGATAACATAGTGTTTTCGATTATCAATACAGCTGTTACAACCAATCAAAAGCGTGAATTTTCAGATGAATGAAATAATCGTATAAATTAATGATTATCGGAGGAAAAACTCTTCGATTTCAATGATAGACATCAATAAAACGAGTTGTATTCGTTGAGATTATTACATTCATTATGACATGAATGAAACTGCCATTTTACATCTTATTGCCATTTGCAGCTGTTGCAAGATGCAACGCTTTACGTATTTGTATTCGAATACCATTCTTTGACAAAAAAATGTCGAACGGAAATTGTCTCGAGACCATTTTTTTGGAAAAATTGAAGTTTCAGTATTTATATTTTTCGAAAATAATATTTCTTTGGAACAAATATTTTTCAAAGAACAATTTTCCGAAAACAAGTTTGATTATTAAAATTCGAGAACATATCATAGGTTAAATCACATAGTAGGAAAGATGAAGTGGAGAACTACACTACTCCAGTTGTATTTCAGAAAGCAGCAATTCAATTCCAGAAAGCGTCAATTGTAAATCAGAATAGTCAGTAGTTGTTTTTCAGAATAATCAATTCTATTTTAGATCAGTCAATCCAACTTCAGGAAGCGTTAATTGTATTTCAAAAAAGTTGATGGAATTTCAGAAATAATCATTTTTGTCTTCGAAATAGTTATTTTTGTATCTAGAGCGCGAAATGCTACTTTGGTGATCGAGATCTGATTTTTTCAACGAGGCGTAGCCGAGTTGAAAAAATAGTCGAGATGACCAAAGAATTTCGCGCTCGAGTTCCAAACAACATTTTTTTTACAAACGTCAAAAAATATAGTTCTAGAGTGAACATATGCTTAGCTTGATATATAAAATAGTATTGAACTGGCTTGAAAGGCCTCCCCCTATCCTCCCTAGGTACGCACGATGTTCCACGAACATAATAGGAATTTCCTTTCGTGCGCTCCAAGAGATGAAACAAAGTTATTGTTGAACATTTAGAAATAAATGATTTTCGTAGATGTTTGCTCGATTGAGGACCATGTAGTTGAAATATAAATATCTCATATATTTTACATAACAATGCGCGAAGTAGGTACTTCGCGCACTGTTTTACTTCGCGCATTGTTAGGTGCAAGGTATCATATGGTAACGTAAGCCTGGAAAAAAGTGTCACTTCGCAATTTGTTATCAATGCGCGAACCTTGTCATTTTTTGACGTTTGTAGAAAAAATATCATTTGAAATCCAATTGACGCTTTCTGGAATTCAATAGACGCTTTCTGAATTACAATCGACTTATAATCGATAAGTCAATCAATCAATCTATTAATCCTTTGTAACTTACAAGAGTTATAGGACAAGTCAACAAAGCAGCACACTAAATAAGTATAACACAAAATAATAGTGATAATGATAATAATACGTTCCTAATTAACTGTAATATTGTTATTGACAAATAAATCAAATGGACAATGACATATTATATAGGCAAAGACATATAAAACTGCAATGAGACTTTATAATAGTTCAAGAATAAAACACACACAGATATTGAAGTGAAGTTAAAATTTTGAAACGAATTTAATATACAGGGTGTTTCAAAAAAACCTGACTTCCTTGCTAGGGTAGGTAGAACACTGCAAAATAAGTTGGGTTCACCCAGTAAAAAAAATTCGTAACGGCATCCGTTATCAAGATACAAGGTGTTGAAAAAATGATTTTTTTACACATTTTCCAAGATTATGTCGAAACTACTGGCAACATTGTGATAAATTTTTGTATACATGTCTTTTGGAATCTGGCACATCGCATGCATTTGTTTTTATATCTGACTCTTATAGAGGACGCTAGTTACACGGTTCGTACCGAGTAGTTTTGAACATTACTTTTTTGAGATTGGATTTTTCAATCCAAATTTGATGTCAACTTGAACATCATTCAATTTCACACCAAAAAGGTACTCTTGGTGAAACTCGATTCTGTGTTCCGTTTTCGAAATATTTCGATTTGAAAATGATGAAGTGATAACTGTTGCAGGTATAAAGCTATCTATTAGAGTGAGTATTATAAAAAATTATCACCTATTCATTGAGAACCGAAAACAACAATAGATTTCTGATGCTTAACTTATTGATTCAACAATGAATCACAAGAATAACATTGAAATAGATTTGACTAAGAACATGGATTACACAGTTTTGTTGTATCTTGAGCAGAAAGTCTATGCTACATAGGTAAATTCACGTCAAGAGTTGTAAAACATAATTGTACATCACTTAAATAAACTAACAGCTGATCCTCAACTGTTTAGAAGAATAATACATCCTCAAGAAAAGAATAGGATCGTGTATTCGTCGAAACGTAGAACGTTTTGAACACTTGCTCTTAGTGATTCAAGATTTCATGTTGCTAGTCAAATTTCTCTTAATTTTCTACTCATTATTCTTTGTTCCATCAATAACTTCAGCACAACAATAATTTTATCGTTTTTGAATCTGAATAAATAGGTAATTGAACTCAATAAAATTGATTTTATACCAGCATCAGTTATTACTCCATTATTTTCAAATCGAAATATTCCGAAAACGGAACATAGTATAGAGTTTCACTAGCAGTACCTTTTTGGTGTAAAATTGAATGATGTTCAAGTTCATATCATATTTGGATTGAAAAAGCTAACCTCAAAAAAGTTATGTTCCAAACTACTCGGTAAGAACCGTTTAACTAGCGCCCTCTATGAGTGTCAGATATAAAAACAAATTCATGAGATGTGTCAGCTTTCAAAACACATCCATACAAAATTTCATTACAATGTTGCCAGTAGTTTCAACATAATCGTGAAAAATGTGTAAAAAAAATATTTTTTCAACACCTTGTATCTTGAAAACGGATGGCGTTACGACATTTTTTTACTGAGCAAACCCAACTTATTTTGCAATGTTCTACCGACCCTAGCAAGGGGTTAGGTTTTTTTGAAACACCCTGTAGATTAACCCAGTGCTCCTTCAAATTCTTGTATAGAGTAAGGACGAAGATCTATGAGGAGTTTGGATGGAGTATGGATAGTTCCAGGTGCTTGAAGGGCGCATGGTAGTCCTCTTTCTTTCTAGTATTATAAGAGTGCTTGTCTATTCTTCAAGTACAAATTCTGATTTTGATGAACATATTTCATGAGATCAAGAATGTATATGCCAGTGACTGTTAGAATTGCATTTTCTTTAAATAATATGTTCTTACATGAGTGTGTTGCTGGACAACCAACTAGGCATCTTAAAAAACGCTTCTGAGCAAGACATACATCAGTTGCTGCAGGAGTGTGTCCCCATACAATAATACCATAGGAAATTTTAGAATGCAATTCTGCAAAATGAAATTTTAGAAGATGACTCAGATGCAGTGCACTTTTGAGGTTTTTCATTTGATAACATTTAGAGTTCAAGATCTTACATAACTTATCACAGTGGATTCTGAATACAATTGACGCTTTATGAAATTGGATTGAGTATTCTGAAACCCAATTGACAAATTTTGAATAACAATAGACTATTTTGAAGTTCAATTGACGCTTTCTGACATAAAATTGACGCTGCATAAAATTGAATTGACTATTCTGAAATGTAATTGACATATTTTGAATCACAATCGACTATTTTGAAATACAGGGTGTAAATTTGAAAACTTTCAATGCGAATATCTCGCGAAATAAAAAAGTTAGAAAAACGCCGCTTGGCAAAAATGCTAAAGAGCTAAGGGGAACTAGAACCACCATATTTCCGAGCATATTTCAGTGAAGGGATGAGTCACCCTGTCAGCGCAACACACCCCAACTTCGAAATGTCAAATGGCACTACCTCTTTTGTGACACCTCAAATGAACGGTCTCAGTCAGTAGTATTCACCTGTACAAGACTTTTTTTCCACCCACTACAGGGTGTACGAAAAACATTAATTCGAGAGTCTAAATTTGAAAACTTTCAATGCGAATATCTCGCTAAATAAAACAGTAAGGAAAACGCCGTTTGGCACAAATGCTACAGAGTTAGGGGGAACTAGAACCACCATACTTCAGTAAAGGGATGAGTCACCCCGTCGGCGCGACACACTCCATCTTTGAAATGTCAAATGGCACTACCTCTTTTGTGATACCTCAAATGAACTGTCTCAGTCAGTAGTATTCACCTGTACAAGACTTATTTTCCACCCACTACAGGGTGAACGGAAAACATAAAGTCGAATAAAATAAAATGCAGAATGCCGCGATATATTTCCAAGAGATGTGTTCCAAAATGTTAGAATGGCATTTGAACATCGATTATACTATTGCTTACAACAGAATGGAATGTATTTTGAACATCTGATCAAATAAAATATCCTTTTAACACAATTCATTTTATTATATTCGACTTTATATTTTTCGTACACCCTGTAGTGGGTGGAAAAAAAGTCTTGTACAGGTGAATACTACTGACTGAGACTGTTCATTTGAGGCATCAAAAAAAAGGTAGTGTCATTTGACATTTCAGAGTTGGGGTGTGTCGCGCCGACGGGGTAACTCATCCCTTCACTGAAATATGGTGGTTCTAGTTCCCCTAAACTCTTCAGCATTTTTGCCAAACGGCATTTTCCTAACTTCTTTCTTTCGCGAGATATTCGCATTGGAAGTTTTCAAATTTACACCCTGTACAATTGACGTTTTCTGAAATTGAATTGACGCTTTCCGAATTTAATTTGACTATTCTGCTATACAATATGAACAATATTTTCTGGTATTCACAAAGCTCCTCCACATTCTACATGTAAACCACTGGAACAATTTCAAATCCTAGCACTGCTCTGTCTGTTTATTTTCCAGTTGATAATGTATGTCGAAGAAAACGTAACAGAATTTCAAAAAAATTGTGACGTGCATCCATATTTCACGAGGAATAGTAAAGCTATGCACCAACACTACTCTAGACATGGGGTTTGCCAGAATTGTGTTTTGATACAATAAAAAGTTTTGTCGATACAAGTAGCACGAATTTTAAGAAGAACTTGAATACTTTCTTATGTGATAAACAGTTTTATGATGAATTCCTAAATCTCTAATGAAAAAAAGAATAATAAAAAGAATAACGCTTTTTTTTCTCAAGTACTATATATTTACATAGTACATAATTATAATGAATATCATTGAGTATGAAATTCTTCCTTTGACTATCCTAATGTATTTTATAAAAAAAATTGAATATTGTAAATCTAAGATGCATAATATATTTCTATAGTTATTTCATTTATTTTCAGATACCAAGTATTAGAGTATTTGACTTCCATTATACCATATATTTCATGCTTTCAATTTTATGCTTTTAAATGTTTTTGTGTTGACTAGTCCAATAAGTTCTTCATGTCTCTGTCAATCAAATTTATGCCGACAAAATGAACTCTTAATATATTTTTGGATTTCGTCTAAAATCTCTTTCTGAGCCTGTAATGCCTTGTGGTGCGGTATGGACCACCCTGTATATTTACTTCGCACATTCCGTGAGGCGATGAAAGCCAATCAGAGTACATGAAAGTTCACGTCGAAGATCAGACCAAGATGAATTGGATGACTGCAAGAACAGGCGAATTCGACGGATACCTTCATGAAAATTCGAATCTGCATGCATACGAACATGAGTGCGAAAATAGGGAGATGAAGTTTTGCATTTCTGGAAAAGAAATTAATCTATACTGAAGATATAATGAGGAAAGATTTGTTTGTTTGTATTGAATTGGCTCCGAAACTATATTGCTCCGATTTGAAAACTCATTTCAACATTAGAAGCCGACATTAATTATCCTTGATGAATCAACTCCTACACGGAAATAGTTATTTGTTTCACTGGGCCAAGGCATTACATCTTCTTTTCTGCCATGTGAAACATAATTTTTTCTCTATATTCTTTTCGATTTCATGCAAAGTCCAAATTATCCATCATTTTTTGTTCATCCAAAGTCATTGTCAATTTTTATTACCAGTTTGATTCAAATTACTTGGAACGTTGCATAGCCTAGGCAGTAAAAGTACAGCTTTCCTGCCTGTTAAGTGTTTAAGTTTTAAAATGCACTTTTGATGTCATTTGGAGAAAATAGTAGATTGTTTTATTAGGATCAAAAGTGACACTTTGTTTGACAAGAGAAATTTTGCATTTTTTGCGAGACGGAGCGTTTAGCGAAGCCGAGCGAAATCAAAATTAGGGAGTCGAGCACAGTCACTTTTGATCCGAATGAAACATGCTATTTTTTCTGCAACCGAAACATTTAACTCAAATAAACATGTGAAGTAACCACCAATGCCGTGCCATATGTATGCGATGCAACAAATATTGACAATTAATCCATGTGGTGAGAA
Organism: Phaedon cochleariae; assembly: GCA_918026855.4. Lineage (NCBI taxonomy): Eukaryota > Metazoa > Arthropoda > Insecta > Coleoptera > Chrysomelidae > Phaedon > Phaedon cochleariae. The sequence goes on along the minus strand of OU896722.1, from coordinate 26,732,228 downwards.
TATTCTACCTGTATTAACAGCAGGTTAGGTTTTCTAGGATGTTCGAATTGTAGCTTCAATATAAAAACAACCACAGAGTGACATATTTGTGTATGGACCAGGTGCTCTAATGGCAAATACCGCGCCAGTGCCAGCTATAGAAACAAGACGTGGAAAATGTTAGGTTAGTGAGCATATCAACAATGATAATAGTGCTTATTTATTCCTCTCCATACTACACTGTGCTTGACTTGATAATCAAATGAAGCTGAACAATATCGTTGTTTGAGGCAAAAAAACTATTGCTTGCCGTGATTTATCAAAAACAAGTTATCACGGTCTGTCCTTCCGCAATAAATCTGCATATCTCATCAGAATTGAACGATAGCCAACGTTCTACCCATAAGTGTCCTAAGTAATGAGCGGACATTCTGAAGGATCCTCAAAAAACTTCAAAGAATAATGGACTTACTAACTTCAATAAATCATATCTTATCAGAACTGAACGATAGCCAACGCTCTCCCCATTAGTGTCCTGAGTAATGAGTAGCCGTTCCAGAGATTCATCAGGAAACTTAAAAAATTGGACTCACTAACTTCAACCCCAACATGGTGTATATCGAAATAAACACCATCCGGTGTGAGTGTCCCATTATTTGCTATCGAAGTGTAAATAGCGGAAATAACTTCAACTATAGTTCTTGCCATTTGGTATCAGTAGATGATCAACCAAAGATAAAGAAAGAACGAACCGAGCGTTCATCTTCTCATTGTCTTTTCTAGCACAATGAATCTGCATATCTTGACGGAACTGAACGATAGTCAGCGTTCTCCCTATTAGTGTCTCGAGTAATGAGTATCCATTCCAGAGATTCATCAAGAAACTTGAAAAAATTGGACTCACTAGCTTCAACCCCAAAATGGTGTATATCGAAATAAACACCATCCGGTGTGAGTGTCCCATTTATCGCTATCAAAGTGTAAATAGCGGAAATAACTTCAACTATAGTTCTTGCCATCTGGTATCAGGAGATGATCAACCAAAGATGAAGAAAGAACGAACCGAGCGTTCATCTTCTCATTGTCTTTTCTAGCGCAATAAATCTGCATATCTTATCGGAACTAAACGATAGCCAACGTTCTCCCTATCAGTGTCTCAAGTAATGAGTATCCATTCCAGAGATTCATCAAGAAACCTAAAAAAATTGGTCTCACTAACTTCAACCCCAAAATGGTGTATATCGAAATAAACACCATCCGGTGTGAGTGTCCCATTTATCGCCATCAAAGTTTGAATAGAGGAAATAACTTCAACTATGGTTCTTGCCATCTGGTATCAGAAGATGATCAACCAAAGTTGGAGAAAGAACGAACCCAGCGTTCATCTTCTCATTGTCATTCCTAGCGCAATAAATCTGCATATCTTATCGGAACTAAACGATAGCCAACGTTCTCCCTATTAGTGTCTCGAGTAATGAGTATCCATTCCAGAGATTCATCAAGAAACCTAAAAAAATTGGTCTCACTAACTTCAACCCCAAAATGGTGTATATCGAAATAAACACCATCCGGTGTGAGTGTCCCATTTATCGCTATCAAAGTGTAAATACCGGAAATAACTTCAACTATAGTTCTTGCCATCTGGTATCAGGAGATGATCAACCAAAGATGAAGAAAGAACGAACCGAGCGTTCATCTTCTCATTGTCTTTTCTAGCGCAATAAATCTGCATATCTTATCGGAACTAAACGATAGCCAACGTTCTCCCTATTAGTGTCTCGAGTAATGAGTATCCATTCCAGAGATTCATCAAGAAACTTGAAAAAATTGGACTCACTAACTTCAACCCCAAAATGGTGTATATCGAAATAAACACCATCCGGTGTGAGTGTCCCGTTTATCGCTATCAAAGTGTAAATACCGGAAATAACTTCAACTATAGTTCTTGCCATCTGGTATCAGGAGATGATCAACCAAAGATGAAGAAAGAACGAACCAAGCGTTCATCTTCTCATTGTCTTTTCTAGCGCAATAAATCTGCATATCTTATCGGAACTAAACGATAGCTAACGTTCTCCCCATTAGTGTCCCGAGTAATGAGTGGTCGTTCCAGAGATTCATCAAAAAGATAAAGGATATCGCCTTATTAAAGGCGACAGCTATCGCGTTTGTGTTTTATTAAAGTGTCGGTTGGCGAGCGTAATAAAATTCACACTTGGACTCATCAGTCTCTGCGGGTGTTGAGCGAGAGGACTGAAGCGTGCAATGTTTTTTTCTTCTATTTTTGAAAAATATGAGAATCATTGTTGAAATATAACTTCCTTGGATGTTACCACACAATATCGAATTATATCTGTCATATCTTGGAATTACCTGATCTATGAAATGAAAAAAAAAAAGTATTCAGTATTTTATTTACGAATTAAATATTGTAAAGTTTCGGAGCATCGGCTGGGGATGGTCCTGCACGATTCGCTGTTGCGTTCCAATTAACAGTGCTGCTCCTAAAGTGGCGCATGGAGTTAGGAACAAAGCCTACACAGAACACGCAGAAAGATATGATGATGTGGTTGTGAGCATCAGAGAAGAAGTAGGACGGTGTATGTAGGTGGGTGTGGAAAACTACCAGCTGAGCGTGAGAGCGGGCCAGCTGCTTGAGTAGACCTCGATCTCGGGGGTTAAAGATGATAGTTAGCAGGCCTGCCACTGCGCATATGGTAGTGAGTACATTACTAGCCTACAAAACACAGCTGAAAAACTCTGAAAAGAGAGCTGATGGGCGGTGCCTGAAAAGGATGTTAGCCAGCTCTCTTGAGCGAACCACATCAGTCATTGAAAACACTTGGGGTTTGCAAAAAGGTCCCATTGGGGACTAGTTGCTGACGTGGAAACGTCCCCCACCAGTACCAGTACCAGTGGTTCATCAGTTGTGCAATGAATTGATGTACAGGGTCATTTCGTATATTCGAACAGCTTTTACAGGGTTCATCATTGAAGATAGAGAAAAACTTCGAATGCAGAAATTGTAGGATTTGTTCTGAGCCTCCAGAAAATTATACCAGATTAAACAAATGAGTATCGCTGATATAAGAAATGGGTACCAACTTCGTTATTTTCAATGGAACACCCTATATATTTCTTGAAAGAATTCAAGATCTTTTCTTCTTGATTTCAAAAATATATTGGTCATTGATATTTGGTTCAGTCGTTTTCGAGATATTCGAGGTTGAACATTATAGATTTCACCAAATTGCAACTGCCATGAAAGAAGAAAAAACGCACTTTAATAACTGAAGGAGATTCAATTTCACAGATGTTCGATGTGACCACCGTTGATCTGTATACATGCTCTGTAATCTTTATCCAATTCATTTATTGAATTGCAAATGAAGTTGGAGTGATGATTGTTCAATATGTTAATGCATTCCAAAATTCTTCCTCTCCTCCCCATAGGAAGTTATCTAAAGGTGTTAAATCTGGACTGTTCGGCGGCCATTCCACTGTTCCAAATTTTCCGATCCACGTTTGATAACGATCATTCAAGTGATGCCGTACGGGCATAACTTGATGAGGTGGCGCACCATCCTGATGCCAGATCAATTCATTATACTGCCTTTAAAAACTGCAAATACCTATCTCCTGCTAAAGAATCCTCGAAGAAAATTGGTCCAATCACTTGGCTTTTCAAAATACCGCATCAGACATTGAGGGATTTGCGACCCTGGTGCTGAATCTCTCCGTATCCATGTGGATTATGAGTTGACCAGATATGGGTGTTTTTTCGATTATAAACACAGGCAGTGGTAAACGATGCCTCGTCAGTCCATAAAACCTGCTTAAATAGTAGATTGTTTTATTAGGATCAGAAGTGACACTTTGTTTGACAAGCGAATTTTGCGAGTCGAACAAAGTCACTTTTGATCCGAATGAAACATGCTATTTTTTCTGCAACCGGAACAATTAACTCAAATAAACATGTGAAGTAACCAATGCCGTGCCATATGTATGCAATGCAACAAATATTGACAAATAATCCATGTGGTGAGAATATTCTACCTGCATTAACAGCAGGTTAGGTTTTCTAGGATGTTCGAATTGTAGTTTCAATATAAATACAACCACAGAGTGACATATTTGTGTATGGACCAGGTGCTCTAATGGCAAATACCGCGCCAGTGCCACCTATAGGAACAAGACGTGGAAAATGTTAGGTTAGTGAGCATATCAACAATGATAATAGTGATTCTTCATTCCTCTGCATACTACACTGTGTTTGACATGATAATCAAATGAAGCTGAACAATATCGTTGTTTGAGAAAAACTATTGCTTGCCGTGATTATTCAAAAACAAGTTATCCATCCCGAGAATAACGAATGAAATACAGATCAAGCAAGTATTTGAATCTTGAAGGCTTCCCTGATCAAAACAAAAATACTCGACTGAGATGTTTATAATTCCAATACTAAACTATCATAAGGTGTATTCATATCTCCAGCATGGGCATGAAATACCAAATCTGCTGAAATCGGAAACAAATCAGGTATGCGTTTCAACCCAAATAACCAACCGTCACAATGTTGTTTATTCTTGATGACGTCCAGTAGATCCATTTTAGTTCCTAGTAACTGAATATGTTGCCTAGCAACATACCTATTTTTGTGTCAGTGATAGAAACGTCAATTTAAGAGCTAATTTTGATATCAAAACGAACGACTTTTGTGTCGGTTGCAGAAAAAAATCATTATTCGCGTCTTTTCCCAGCATAATTTTTATGCAATATGCTTGTCTTGCAATTTTATGATTGTCTGTAAGCTTTTGCACTGGCATAATTTTGAGAAAGGTGATATCCGTGTTTATGTAGGACAGTTAAAATTTTTTCACTACTTTTCTCAATACGATTAGATGCATCCGTAGTGGAATAAGTGATATTTTCAGAAAATTATTATATTTTTCATGAACACAAATATTTACTTCATGAGTAATTTAATGTTTGTTCTGCCTTGGGAATAAAGCATTATTTCCAATTCTCCATCTTCATCAGCAATGACAGTGCGTTTTTTTCTTTGAAGTTTTTTCGGTTTTTTGTTCTCTCATACTCCTTGCAGTGAAATAAAACGTACTCCTGGAAGGAACTGGCATTACAGGATGAATGCGTTGATATACTCAGCTCGAGCATCCACTGTATTATTATTAGTTTTGTAGAATAAACGAATCATTTCACACTTTTCATCTTCACTGAAACCCATATTTTTTCCGGAATTCTATGCAATGAACATTTGACAGAACGTTTTATTGATGACAACTTGCGAATGTGTTGATTTTTCTTCATGCACGGAAAAAAAGGAATTGTTGAATCAAGCAAAATTTAATTGAATGAAGCAGATAAGAGTGTCATATATATGCACGACAAAATATAATCTTGAAATGAGTAAATCTATTTCTTGTTTCAGAGCGAATTTGAAGTTTGAATTAAGTAAATATGTCTTCGAAATAACAAGATATTGATTCAATCAGATATTTGGTTGATTCAATGAAAAATTTGGTTGATTCAAAGAAATATTTGGTTGATTCAAAGAAATATTTGGTTGATTCAAAGAAATATTTTGTTAATTCAATAAAATATTTTGTTGATCCAAGAGAGATTGTATTTTCATTCGACATATTGTTCTGTTGAATCAAATTCAGTATCAATTCGGGAGTTTTCTGAAATTTTACATCAAAAGAATAAACTAAACTAGGAAACTAGTTGACTTCTACCAGTCTTTACTTCCCTTTAGCTGATGCAAAACTATTTCGGATTGCTATAATCGTCCTATAAGTTCGATTTATCCAGCTGATATTTCAAAGACGAAGAATCCGGCCTCACGTATATGATGAATTCGAGGCATGCATAGACGAGGCGAAATGATCGCCATCTAGAGGCGAAAATGTAACTTGATGTAGAATGAACAAAATATTTCATTGATATTACATATTTCGTTGCTCTATTCAAGCAGATGATCCGTTCGAAACGAGTTCATTGCTACATCGGAATTAGAAAACTTGTATGTTGTTTCAAAGATATATTCTCATCAAGATGATCATTATTTCATCAAATCAACAAAATGTTTATAGTTGATTCAACATCGACATTATTTTGGATCGACATAATTCGTTCTTGAGGAAACCATATATATTTTGTTGATGGAATTGATATTATACTGTTGATTCAATTAGACTACATTCTCGATTTGAACAAGCTGCTTCCATGAAATAATCACGTATCTGGTTGATTCAACAAAATACTGCTCATTCCAACAAAAATAATTTAAGCATAAATAATTTGTTGAAACAACAAATCCTTTTTTTCCGTGTTGTGTCTATTTGAATATTAACTCTCGCAAACTATTAAGCCAAGCATTACCCCTTATAAATCGATATGAATAGACTAACCATCTCTATTATATCGTGACATGGTGGAAACACAACTCTTTTGTTGTGACAATACGTGAGTACCAAAAACATTTTCGAAGAAAACCATCGCATGATAAGTACAGTTTTACCACGGAAACTTGGCTGAAGAAATGGTTGAAGGCAGTCGTCCGTTTCTTCAGCTCCTTTTGCCCATTCCATAAACTAGTTCCACCTCGGGCAGGGATGCTGGGAACTAATTAGGGTCTTTATCTCGACGATATCTATCGGTGATACCATCCTACATGGTGTACGCAGCATTGGCGCAATCTTCGGAAATATAGCGCTTAACATAATTGCGGTTGCAACTTATTGCGGCGCAACATCGTAAATATTCCTTGCCCAATGGGCAACGGGACGTTGGATAAAGGTAGCCAAAAGGTCGAAAGGTCTATAATGGGTGTTTCACAAATGTTGCCTCGAAGATTCACAATCATCTGAATCATCTTGAAATCAAAGTTTTATCCACACTTATTTGAAACTCATGAATCACCACTTCACCCACTAGAGGAATAATGAAAAATTAAATGGTGGATCGATCACATTTTTTTTATTCATTATAAATATTGACCAAATTATTCATATGTAATACCAAAAGTGATAATATTTTGCCGGAAATATCGATGATTGTTACGACAGCTTGTTGCCTAGTAATTTCGTGAATGACATTGTTATCAAAACTGCGAGCCGTAGGCGAGTAGTTTTGGATCGATGTCATGAGCACCGCAAGACTCCAAGTGTGACTCAGCCCTTTAGGGTAATTCTCAAAATGGAATGATATACAGGGTGTTCCATTGGAAAATTCAAAGTTGTTGCTACTTTTCAATATCAGCGGCAACGTCGCAACGCTGAGAATATTTTAGGTCGATAGAACACAACTAGATATCCAAGGCACCACTTTTTCATAATAATCCTGAGTTCCGTTCTCCAGAAACGTTTAATGTGCTATCCACCGTGAATCACCCTGATGTTCATGGGATCAAATGTTAATTTCCATCTCCACACTCGGGAGTAAATGAACATCTTTGCTTCCTTGATATATCGAATGTTTTTTATATATTAAACCTAATAAAAAAAAAAACAATTCACAAGAAACTAAAGGAAACATAATATGGAAATAAAATAACAATTCATAAATAAACAAAATGTCCATTCATGAATGAAACAATTTGGATCTTTGAATTTGTATTTTTTGTTTGAATGGCATGATATTAATAAACGTTTTTGTTTGGTTTTAGCCAAATCTGCCAAATGGTCGGACATGAACCAAACCCAGCAATATAATTGCCACTGTTGCCAAGTTTCCTCCGATGGAGTACTTTTGAATATATTCATGTTTTTTTCGTGCCCGTACTGGCCCAGAGAATTAAGTATCTCACCCGGAGCTTGTATAGGAACACTACTGAAACCCGGACACTCCGGGTCAAACCCTGATAGGTGGCCACCCTATCAATTAGTGATACCACAGATTAACGACTCCCGTTAATCTATGGTGATACCGAATAGAAATTTTCTGAGTTTTACTTTTTCAGTTCCCTTCTATAGTTTGGAATTGTACAAATTCTGGTATTTGGTTACAATAATTGTGATGATTATTGAATCAAATCTACATTCTATGTTTTTTCGTTAGATATACAGGGTAATTCAGAAGTAAGCGGCATCTTTTCAGGGGCGTATTCCTTGCATGAATATAAGGCAGAAAGTTTCTATTAATCCTTTGAATAGGACACCTCAAAGACGATTCTTCCTCCATAACCGAACCTATTAATTTAAAATCCTTCACAATAAATTCTCGAAAATTGGTGTATGTCATAAACATTTGATGGAAAATAAGACTGTCTGTCACATGCGAAGGCGGGTAAGTGTAAAAATATCCCTTCTTCTTTTGATATTCAGGTTATTGTGATTCACGCAAATCAGAAAGTTTTCAAAGTCGATTTCCTCCTAAATGGTATGCTCTATGGAAATGGACTAGGAGTACCTCTTTCACGTGAAAAACTCCAGAATTTCATTATTTTTAACCAAAATCACAATAACCTGAATATCGAAAGAAGAAGGGATGTTTTTACACTTACCCTTCATCGCATGTGACGTCCCTGAATGAAATTTTGAAATTTCGAATTCAGAGTCTCATTTGCCATAGAATTTTCATGTCGTACACCGATTACCGAACATTTATTGTGAAGCATTTTAAAGTTACAGAGATAAAATCTACACCTATAGCTAATCGTCGAAATGAAATGCAAACTCCAACTGCTTCGTATAGGAAGTTGGGGTATACACAAAAAATGTTGCGTGTCAGTCTAGCGGTTGGCTAGTTATGTATGATGAATTTTAATGTGATGGTGTGTGACTTAATTGTATGCTGTACCAAGCGCTCTTCTTTTTTTAGAAAATCACTTACACACCTTTTCGATCCCGTGAAAATTCCACAACTACACTGAAAAAAACTAATGATATTACTCCATTACTTCAATGGCCAATGTTTATTTTTATTAGCTATCACATTGTCGTACGGCTAGCCTTCTTGGTATAAAGTTTTGCTTGTCTTTAATTGGTTTTTGTAGGAATATGAGATGAAGTTGTATATGAATAAGAGAGGTGTTATTTTGTGTTTCAATTTGCCGCATTTACAGAAAAAAATATACAGAAGGGTGATTCACGTTTGAGTAATCATGTCCGCGACAATTTTTTCAAATGTTATTTTCAGAATTTCCATGAGAAGCTGAATCAAACACATATCACACATATTGTGTACAGTGCGTCCATTGAATTCATCAGTACTCATTTAATAAAGTACACGGAAAAAAAGGATTTGTTGCATCAACAAATTATTTATGCTTGAGTTATTTTTGTTGGACTGAACAATTTTTTGTTGAATCATCCAGATACATGATTATTCCATGAAAGCAGCTTGTTCAAATCAAGAATGTAGTCTAATGGAATCAACAGTATAATATCAATTCCTTCAACAAAATATATGGTTTCTTCGAAAACGCATTATGTCGATCCAAAATAATGTCGATGTTGATTCAACTATAAACATTTTGTTGATTTGATCAAACAATGATCATTTTGATGAAAATATATCTTTGAAACAACATACAAGTTGTCTTATTCCGATGTATCAATGAACTCGTTCCGAACGGATCATTTGCTTGAATAGAGCAACGAAATATGTAATATCAATGAAATATTTTGTTCATTCTACATCAACTTAAATTTTCGCCTCTAGATGGCGATAATTTCGCCTCGTCTATGCCTGCCTCGAGTTCACTATATACGTTAAGCCTGATTCTTCGTGTTTGTTATATCAGCCAGATAAGTCGAAATCAGGATGATTATAGCAATCCGAAATAGTTTTCCATCAGCTAAAGAGAAGTAAAGACTAAAGATCTATGCTAGGAGTCGACTAGTTTCCTAGTTTTGTTTATTCTATTGATGTGAAATTTCAGAAAATTCCCGAATATTGAATTTGGTTCAACAAAACAATTTGTCGAATGGATATATGGTTTCTCTTGAATCAACAGAATATTTCATTGAATTAACCAAATATTTCATTGAATCAACCAAATATTTCATTGAATCAACCAAATATTTCTTTGAATCAACCAAAGATTTCGTTGAATCAACTAAATATTAGATTGAATCAATATCTTGTTATTTTGGATCAAACGAAATGTTTGTTTGAGTCAATTCAATATATCTCTTCAACAACAATGCATGGATGTGCTTGATTGAAGGAGAGTTCATGCAAGACATATTTACTTGATTCAAACTTCAAATTCGCTTTGAAACAAGACATAGGTTTACTCATTTCAAGATTATATTTTGTCGTGCATATATGACACTTTCATTTGCTTCATTCAATTACATTTTGCTTGATTCAACAATTCCTTTTTTTCCGTGTATAGTCGACCAGTTCGTGAAAAATGTTGCCATTTCTCCTACAGGATCAATTTTGTATGTATCAATCATTCCAAATGAAATTCGATGGCTTCAAGCGTTCTTTTGGAAAAATTTTCTGGTAGATTTTCAGGTGCTAAAAGCATCAATTGCCACTGTAATTTGCGAACGGCTAAAAATTCATGGCCAATATGAACTGACGGCATGATTTCGTAAGTATAGGGACAGACCATATCACCAGTTGCTTGTGGGCGTGGTCTTGTCAGTTCTCAGCATTCAGCACAATATTGCCAAGTCTCCAACATTCACATAATATGTTGTTATGGAGAATGAATGAATATTTGGACATTCTGGTTGCTTGAAAAAGTCAAGAATGAACCATAACATCATTGATCTGTTGGGAGTAACAACTTGCCCCATCCACAGCTTTGCAGATGATAGTACCCTCCATACTGCGTTCTCTTCCAGAATTCCCATTTCTTCCCAGGAAACTAAGAACTCACGGCCCAGGCAGGTCAATGCTGTCAATGAAGATCTTGCTGAAATCACAGCCTGGGGAACAAACAACCTAGTTGAATTCAACGCCACCAAAACTCTAGCCTGCATTTTCTCTAGAAAGTCGGAACTCAGAATGCCCGATATTGTAATGTCTGGCTCCACCATCCCCACCAAGCCCACCATATCTATGCTCGGTATTTCCATCAGCAACACTCTTTCATGGGATAATCATGTGAGATCTATCGCAAAAGCTGCTTCACAAAAACTCGGATTCTAGTTCCGTGCGAAATGCTACTTTACACCTCAACAGCTCCTCATGATCTACAAAGCGCAGATACGGCCTGTTCTAGAATACTGTTCCCACATATGGGGTTCAGCACCGAAACATACGCTGATGCTCTTAGATTCCATCCAGAGAAGAGCCATTTGCCTGGTGGGTGACGCCACACTCACTCACTCTTTGACATCATTGGAACACTGTAGAAAGGTCGGCGACCTTTCACTTTTCTATCGATACTTCCACGAGAAATGTTCTTCGGAAATCTCTGCTATCATCCCTTCACTAGCAATACCAATCAGACGAACTAGACAAGCCCAGTCAGCACATCCTTTCGTTGTCAACCTCGAAATATGTCGAACAGCACTTTATCAAGACTCCTTCATCCATAGAACGGCTAGGCTCTGGAATTCATTGCCTGTGGAAGTATTCCTAACAACATATAATCTCCAAAAGATCTAAAAAAATTCCAATACCTACCTCCTGTCCCTATCTTTCCTAGGAACGCACGATGTTCTCTGAACATTATAGGGATTCCATTTCGTGCGCTCCAAGCGATAAAAAAAAAAAAAAAAAAAAAAAAAAAAAATGGGTCCTCCATTAAATATCATACAACGACAGGACTCGAACATCATTTTGATAACTCGATTACAATTGGTGAGAGGTTAGGTTAATAGGTTAGCAAAGAGAAGAAAATCTACTATTGCATGAACACTTTCTTCTGACAACAGCAGATAAAACCCAAATATCAGACACTTTCCATTACTTATATTTCTACAATCACCAGTCGAACACATCAGAATGTATATCAATGGTAGTTGTAAGAACAGTTATCCGAAAAAAAATTCATATACAAGGTGATCCATTGAAAAAAAAACTACTGACTGCGCGATGTTCACAACAATATAATAGCGACAAAAAATCAACATTGACCACTGAGTAGGACAGAAAAAAATTATGAAAGTCTTGATGAAAAAAAAAATGACTCCTGGTTAGGTCAGAAATAACTTGTTTCCACACATATTTTAGGTCCTACCCTGTATACAAAACTTGTTTCATCATTTGTCTCAAACTCGCTGAAGTATATAAAATATAAATCATGATGGAGATTGACATTGATGGGTGTAGTCTACGGTATGCAACGAACTATCAGTTAATTTCATAACGCTATCAAAAGTGAATTATATTTTCCTTTGCTGGATTGTTTCTCAAATGAGGTATTATAATTTCTTATACTATTCCAATAATAAACGCCGGATCGTATATTGTCGGTGAAATGTTTGCAATTTGAAGCATTTAATAAATTGCATGAATACTTTTAAGATACGTTTCTAAGAATGTTTGGTAGGAATTCGCTTGTTTATTTATATACAGCTACATCTGCACCGAATATGGTGAAATCATATAATATATGAGGAGTGGCCTATTTCATCAGAAGTGAAAGAACCTCCACTACGAAAAAATATATGATAGCAAAGTTTATCAGTATTCCAGATATTCTTGGGATTTTCTCTCTTCGTCTCTTTTTATTTATTTATTTATTTATGTTCAAGGCACTTCAACAGGATGAGTTAACATGCATCCCAATTACAGAAATGCTCAGTAATGAATTTTAGTCACACGCTATTATATTTTTAACTAGTCACTAATCTATCCTATAATAAATAAAATAATGCAAATTCAGTGAAGAAACAATAAATTTGATTTCATTCAAGTGAATACTTCAATCGCTAATCGCCTGGCTGTAGAAAGAGATAAACAAACGAGATCAATATGAGAAAAATATAAATCATGATTTTTTTCCAGTTGACGGATAGGGGAATTTCCACATGCATTTGTGTGATATATCCTGTGATAAAATAGGTTATTATTTCTCGTGAGTCTGATTTTGGAATTCAAACATAATTGGCCCAAAATTGAACTATACAATCTATCTTGGAGTTGACCAGCTTGTGGAGAAAAATTAAATAACTTATAGACCTACGTGAACCGAGTTTCAGGATTTTATACTGTCGAAGACTAGCTTCGCAACCATGGAAGTGTAGATCCCTGTTAAATCCATAATTTGAGTGGAAAATTAATTTTTTTTGGATACTCTCAATTCGTTGAATGTACTTCTGATACGAAGGATTCCAAATCAAACTAGCAAATTCAAGATGACTTCTTACCAATGAGTGTTAGAGGGTGATAATAGGTGATGGTGTTTTGAAGCCTCTGGTTATTCGTAATATAAAGCCCAGATTTCTTAGAGACTTTTCTGAAATTAGTTCAATGTGCTGCCCAAAATTCAATTTGGAATCAATGATGACTCCAAGATCACGGATATGATCAACACTTTCGAGGGTGTCATTATCAATAGTATATACGTATTCTGTATTGGTTCGTAACCTGGAAAATGATATTTTGTGACACTTTCTGGTGTTTAGATGTAATTTATGGTCAGAGCAGAAGTTTTGAAATCTGAGAATATCAGATTGGAGGTCGATGCAGTCGTTTATATTACTGATTGTTTTGTTGATTTTCATGTCATCAGCATACTGGGAAAAATTTGACAACTGAAAACAGTTGCCAATATCGTTTATAAAGAGAGTGAACAGAAGTGGCCCCAAGTGTGATCCCTATAGTACACCGGAGGTCACCTGTACGTAGTTTGATGAATAGTTATTCAATTTAACGCATTGGTTTCTATTTTCGAGGACTCCATCCATCTGAGCAGATTGCCGTGAACACCGATATTCCCAAACGTTACCAGCAGTGTGGGATGGTGAACTTTTTCGAATGCTTTAGAAAAGTCGGTGTACATGATATCCGCTTGTTTCCTATTGTCCAAATTTTCTGCAATATTTTGGATGAAAGGCATTAGATTTGTTACTATACAGACCTACCCTGGAAAAAGCCATGTTGATCCTCGCTAATAATATTTTTGAGCTCGCACTCACAATTCATTCTGAAACAACCTCGAATATAGTTCTTCAGAATATGCTCTGGATTGCAAGAAATATTCATATCATCCAGTGAATATTCTATGAACATCTCTTCACATCTCTTCAGAGCACATATAAAATAAACAAATCAGGTTGGAAGGTATAAGTTGATAGACCGATGAATATATCGAAAATAGTCGCATACAATAAGCAATTTTTCAATATTAATCGCATAGATGCCCTGAACGGCAATATCTATATCATGTCATTGGAGCCAATAAACCCAATAAAACATTGTGAATTCTATAGATGGTTATGTGAAATAGTTAAAGCACACGACTCCGCTTTATGTATTTTATTTTACATATAAAGTCAACGCAAATACATAAATTGACAATCTGGTCATATATAGTCTCGATATACATCGTTATTACCAATGTTTCACGTTTATATAATAATGGATATCCCATGAAAATGTTGATTTATCGTAGTTAAGCTGGACATAAATAGAGAAATGGAGATATACTTCGCTAAAAACGAACAAATACCATGCATAGGTTTTGCTAGCACGCAATGGAGAGAAGGAAATATCGAAATCTCAACCTAGAAACGTCCCATGGCTTGACTATGCGTATTTTCGAAGCTACTTTACGCAAAGTGTTCTTTGCAATGGCTCAATTATGGTAAGTTCACCGAGAAAACTCTGAAAAATATAATTTTTGTTCCAGAAAGGTTATACCTTCAAGATTTGATATACCTATTATAGGACAAGAATATGGTTGAAAGATGGAACTAGATACAAGAACAAATGTAGCCCTTGGAATATATCATTTCATTTGAATCCACTTGATTTAACCGCTCATTCCACTACCACCACGAATCAAATACACGGATAAAAAGGAATTGTTGAATCAAGCGAAATTTAATTAAATGAAGCAAATAAAAGTGTCATATATGCACGACAGAATATAATCTTGAAATGAGTAAATTTATATCTTGCTTTAGAGCGAATTTGAAGTTTGAATTATGTAAATATATGTCTTTGTATGATATCTGGATCTAATTCAATCAAGCACATCCATGAGTTGTTCATGAAGAGATATTGTATTGGCTCAAACAATCAATCAAAATAACCAAGATATTGGTTCAATCAAATACTGAGTTATTTCAATGAAATATTTAGTTGATTCAGAGAAATATTTGGTTGAACTGTAAATCATTTCGTTGAACCTGAATTTTTTGAAATTTCACATCGATAGGATAAAATAAAATAGGAAACTAGTCGACTTACAGTAATATTCAGTGGTTCACATACTTTTTATCGATTATGAGAAGTTGCTGGTTGAGTTTTTTCTCTATTAAGAAATAATTGCTGTTCACTAAACCATACGTATATTTTCTGATATAGTCTTTTGATGATGGGTTGGAGATGATTGAAGAAAAGTCATCTGCGTACATCATGAAGAATTGATCTTTCATCACTGAATCAAGGCAATTAACATATGATAAAAAGAGACCAGGAACCAGCACCGAGCCCTGTGGCACACCAGATTCTACCAAAGAATAATCCGAATTATATTACCTGATTCCAGTCGTGTCCATATACTGCACTTGAGCATATTGTTTTCTATACTTAAGGAAAGATGATATCCAGGTCAAAGGCTGTCCTCTTATTCCAGAGTCGCATAGCTTTGATATAAAAATGTCATGGTTGACACAGTCGAATGCCCTGTTGAGATCACAGAAAATCCCAACAAGACACTCGGCTGCCTCAATGCCTTTGATAATTTGACTATAACAAGAGTGAATTCCTGTCCCAATAGACTCACCAGCTCGAAATCCATGTTGCTTTTCAGTTATTACCTCAAATTCTTTCAAAAAAAAAATACGAGAGAACTGTCATAACTTTCGTTTGATACGTAAAGTAGTTTGGCATCTTTCTATTGTACTGAAATAATTTATTTCAATAAATTTCGCTCCTAAATTATCAACAATACATCAACTTTGCATCAAAATCAAATCATATTTCTGTCTATAATCATACGGTCCGATTCACTAAGAGCGTAGTTATTTTAACAACTGTCATTCGAGTGGTTAATATGAAGGTCAGTAGTTATTTGAACCACTTACAGATTTTCTGACCCTTCAAGGCCTTGACGGATGATAAATTAACAACTGTCATGTTTTTTTTTTCACTTTCTATAGTGGCAGATATCTACCAGCTTTTCCTCGTGATTTGTGGAGTGGTTATGGCTTTTATTAAAGAAAAAGGGGCACAATTTCAGGGAATTGTTGTTCGTCTGTAACAGCTAGATATTGCACAAGAGGCATTACGTCAAGGAAGTATGGAATATCTAACTAATTATTCGTGAAAACGAAAAAATATCTATTCAACTAGAAGGATAGCATCGAACAAAGGAATTTTGAGGGATTCAACAGGTCCATCCTCAAATTTCGGGAATTCACAAGCGAAAATCATTGGTTTTAGAGGTTTTGATACCGTTAATAGAACCACAGATGGAAGACGTTAGTTGGCTTCTTTTATTCTACTACATGTCAAAGTAAATCTCAGTTGAGTTTTTGTAATATATCAGTATAATAGAGAGTACTAAGAGAACATTTTATAACTGATGCCTAGTATTTCAGATACTTGCTGCTTTATATACATTTTCATGCACACGATGATCATTTCATCATGAGGACTGATTCTAATGTTGCAATGTCTCAACCAAATGCTTGTAGAGCAAGGTATATTATAGAGTAGAGTATATCAATTGTTAGATTAAATTGACGTTGACAAGGCAGAAATATAACAATAATCAATGAAATACTTGATCAATGACTAACTTCACAGCTTTAATTATACTACTGAGTGGAAATATAGAAACTAACCATAATGATGAATGTCGTTCTTATACAGGGTGTTAACAAATAAGTGTCACAACGGAATACTGTAGACTGCTCATGGAAAAATAAACATTTTTTCCCTCTCGAAATTTTTCTCCAGGCATCCGTTAACAAGATACAGGGCGTCAAAAAATACAAAAAAATCTCTTTTTTGCTACTATCTCAGGAACCGTCTGAGCTACGGAGTTGAGCCTTCGTACATACTTCATCATCAATATTGACTACTTTTAGGGCTCTTAATCAATTTCCGTGGACATGTCTGTGGAGGAGAATTCAACGCCTCGTAAGGGTTTAACCCCCCAAACATTTATGCCACTGGAGAAATTGTAATTTCCGAAGTAGATTCTGAAACGCCAATATCTTTCACACAAAAAACGTCCTCTTGTCTCAATGCTCTAAAGTCAATAGTTTCCGAGAAAAATGGATCTTTATGAATAAAAACATACAAAATCCTGATGGTATCTCCAAAAATCGTCTAAAAATCCACTGGAAATAAATACCTCAGAACTGTCTAATAATATGTTAAATCAAATTTCAGGTTCTTGAGTATGCTGGTCTTGATGCTGGTTTTCGATTTGTTAAGTTTATTAAGTGTTGTAAAGTGTGTTTAATTAATCTGAACATTTTTGATTTCTTGACGCCCTGTATCTTGAAAACGAAAGCCCGGAGAAAAATTTTGAAGAGGAAATAAATGTTTCTATCATCATGAGGAATCTACAGTTTTCCGTTGTGACACTTATTTGTTAACACCCTATAGAATAACAAATATCAATAGTGGGAAATCTGGTGTGGTTAAAATAGTTCTCAATAATAACGTAACTAATTTAGCCACCCTGTTAAACACTTCTTAGAGAATCGGAACGCTTGTAACTGAAAGTTAGTAGCATGATAAAGCTCTGGTATGAATCAGTTCTGTCGAAGTTACAATTTTTTCAATATTCCAGAAATTTTGAAGCAATAGAAAAAAATCTGAAAGTTGCAAAGGAATATAACTTCTGAAATATAGTTGAAATCACATTATGCCAACTTTCTGAAAGACTATATATACACAGTTTGATGCAATTTTCTTTGCAAAATGAAGTGGTTGATAGATCTTCCGGAAATAATGACGAAATACTAGTTCCTATATATCCCTATTATAAGTAGGGTTTGTTGACGAAGGCGTACAGGGCGTTGCAGTTTTCGACTATGTATTCCTGATCAGAATGTACTGAGTACAAATGCAAGAACTCACACAGTGATTCGTAGTTATCTCAATGCAAAGTATTCTTATTATATGGTCATTCAGATATGTTGTAGGATAGCTTTTGGGCGGCTTCGGAATAATGCAACAAATACACACCCATTATATTCCGAACAAGACGGACTATATAGCCGCTGTCCTGATGTATAGAGTAAACATGTTACAGTTGCCGATAATGATATATCCCGTAACGACCCATGGCGTATCTAAACTACTCAACATTCGAGACGTAACGTCGAAATTTTTCGTTTGAATTTCAATCATTGTAACTGCTGATTTCCACAATCCACAACCGATTATCAAGTTTTAAATAGACATTCAACTGATCATCGAGGCAGTCTGGTGTTGGTATATCAAATGTTGAACATGTCTGAGAATGAGATATTCATTAGTGGATGATATCCGTTATGGTATTATTTATTTCGAATTTTCACACAGTTTTTTTAGAGATTCTTCAAATCATCATACTCTCTGCCGGTCTCATTTCTGAAGAGTCCTCTACGTGAATTTGATAAAAGATTCCCAAATATCGAGAAAAATCATACATAATTATGAAGAACTTTGTCTGAGGAAGGATTTCCTGAAAACAATCGTTTTGGTGACGTTATTATTATTTATGTAGAATATTATTATTATATTATTATTTCTGTAGAATAAACGAATCATTTCAAACTCTTCATCTTCACTGAGAGCCATATTTCTTCCGAAATTCTACGCAATGAACATGAACTAAACATAAAATGTTCAACCTCAAATATCTCGAAAACGGCTGAACCAAATATCAATGACCAATACATTTTTGGAATCAGGAAGAGAAGATCTTGAATTTTTTCGAAAAATATATAGGGTGTTCTGTTGAAAATAACGAAGTTGGTACCCATTTCTAATATCAGCGATATTCATTTGTTTCATCTGGTATAATTTTCTGGAGGTTCAGAATGAACCCTACAACTTTTGCATTCAAGTTTTCCTCTATCTTCAATGATAAACCCTGTAGAAGCTGTTTAATAAATAGACGGAATGACCCTGTACGTGGTTTGTCGAAAATATCGGTTTCGATCGATCGACTTAAGTACTGAGCAGTTTATTTCGATAAAGTACAATGGCAAACACGCCACAATTGAGCCCATTTCAGGGATGGGCCTCCTTCGCAATCACCTCGAGATAAGCAGGAATCCGAAGAGTATGTAGGGAAGACACTTATGGCCTTGTAATTCACGGTAATGTCGTACAGCTTCATTACACCCGATGGCAAGCAAGATTGACGATTGGTTTGTATTCTTGAGGCACGCGAGACAGTGGTGTGGCTATAGCTGTTGGTCACGTGTTGAGCGAATTCTGCGGGAGTGTGATTCTGTAATTTCAAATTCGTTGACCAATTTCTTTTCATTGTTTTGGCCTAACATAAAAGTACTTACTCTATGCGATCTTTTTTTTCTGGGGTACAATTTATCTCATTGCAATATACAGGGTGTTTGCTGACGTCTGAATAAAAAGAAAAGTGTGTATAAACATATGTCCGAAAGTTATCCGTTTCTGAGATACAGAGTGTCAAAGTTGAATTCTTATTTTTGTTTTTTGTTAATGAATTTTAAAATAATTGTAATATTGAAATGGAGTTCGGTGCGTAGGGGTATTTTTCAATGAAAATATCAAATTTAATGTGAGTTTGTCCCTCTCGTGGGGGTGGCGCCACCTACATGTCTTTTGATTCTTCTGAAAAGTCATAACTTCTCTGTGCGTACTTGTATATCGTTTCATAGTGAAAAAATAGATTTCTAAAACACTTTTGTGTGAAAAATATATTCCTGGTAGAGGTCGCTGCGAGCAACTGTTTTCGAGTTATTGGGATTTGAAATAATCAATGCAATTGGAATGTCAAGAAGTTGGAATTCGGAATTGATTTAGTAAGTTAATAAGGGATATTATTCTTCTTCAATTTCATATAAAGACAAAGGACATGTAGGTGGCGCCACCCCCACGAAAGAGACAAACTAACATAAAATTCGATATTGTCATTGAAAAATACCCCTTGATACCAAATTTCACTCCAATATCACGATTATTTTGAAATGTATCGACAAAAAAACAGAAATAAGAATCAAACTTCGTCACTCTATATCCCAGAAACGAATAACTTTCGGACATATATTTATACGAACTTTTCTCCTTATTTTGACGTCAGCAACATGCTTCTGAATTTTCTACACGTACTTAAGAAACACCCTGTATATCTGGGGTCCTTACTTTGACGCTGTTTAAACAGAGACTATACTGGTGCATATTTAGATAACTCGGGCGCCATATTTTTGATAAATGTCATTTACTACACCTACTTCTACAAACTGAGTTCGTTAGGAGGCCTGGGTAGCAACAGTGAAGGGAGAAACATCATGTTTGGCTACAGTGAACCAAGGGTCAATGTCATTGATCGGACCTGCGTCAGGACCATCTGTACGCGAACCTGGACCCAAATACCCTCAAGAGAATGTAGGCTTTGATAACAAACCGTGGGTTCAGCCTGGATCACTGCTGGATAATTACAGGATTAAGAACAAATCTCTGTCGAAAATACTCTGGTATCTTAAGGTTAGGTCCTGAACCGTGGGTTCAGCATGGATCACTGCTGGATAATTACAGGATTGAGAACAAATCTCTGTCGAAAATACTCTGGTATCTCAAGGTTAGGTCTGGAGAATGACTTATTCAATCTATTTCATCAATTTTATCTGGAAAATCAGAAACACGGTCCAAAATTAGCAGATCAATGTCCTATTCATTGGCTTTCATACTTTGATTCTATTGTTTTTCGTAACAGAAAATTTTGTGGTTAATTATTGTTTTGTTCTTTCATCAATGTCAACTTCTCATGATTCTGCGACAGCAGCGTACATACATTAGACATGTACGCTGGCGAAAGGCTACAAAGCACAATCAATAGCACCGGAACTCGAGACAGAATGTTTATAATAAGAATGAGAAGAAGAAGAAATGACAACTAGGTATAAATATTGAAATTCTACCAACCAAACAATTCGACATGAAATTATTGTTAACAGTAGAAACAGAAAAAGGGAATATGCAATCCCAAGAAGGTTTCATTCCCAAAAACGAAATTTCTGGACCCTTTGTTACCGGTCAGAAGTGTATCGGAAGTGATAAAGCAACAGGTATGCAATGAATCTATATTGGCAACGAAAAAATCACTCTACCTACTGGTGCTATTTTTCCAGAATAAATCTAGTTTCGTCATCGTCATTGACGAAACTAGATTTATTCTGGAAAAATAGCACCGGTAGGTAAAGTAGGTAAAAATACTTGAAATCCCTAGGGATTTGAAGTATTTTTCCCAAAAAAATAGGGAATGAAGATACCCTTTAAATTCCTGAAGTGCATAAAAGGATTTACTACTAGGATTTACTATTACTATCCTTGCTTATGCTACTGAATGAATTTTACTAGAGAATATTCCATAACAAAAGAGTTATGAGTAATTCGATCCCATCATTAGCAGGAGGGAAAAGGATGGAAAATGTTGACCCAGTTAGGATTGTTATGCTGTCTATCGGAGTTTACTGTCAGGAAAAAGTTTCGAAAATCTGGAATCAACTAATCATTCAAGTTTATCTGGTTTTCGGGTTTCGAGCTATCGAACAAGTGAAATTGAACTAGAATTAGTTCCAGGTACTCAAATGATTGTCCAATCCAGCCTAGTATTGAAGCTGGCTACAAAACACTTCATTACAGCAATATTACACCAACAACTTTAAACGATTTGGCTCCACTCTAACCTTTTATCGATAAATACTAAAAAAACAGAATATTTGATTTTTCACCAAAAAAATAAACAAAAAATTTTCCTCAACCTTAAAATGAAAAATGAACTCTTAAAACAAACTGACCAGATAAAATATCTTGGAATTTGGTTTGATGACAGGTTGAAGTGGGACAAACATATTGATGTTCTGACAAAAAAAATATCTCCAATTATTGGTGCATTGAGAAGATGTCCCAAACTTGATATTAAAATTGCAAACATGATTCTCTACTCTCATATACTGAGTCGTATCAACTATTTAATGAATGTTTGGGGAACTTGTTCAAAGAACAATTTCAATAAAATATCAACATTATATAGAAAATCGTTAAAAGTATTGTATCGTCTCCCATTTGATACACCAACCAATCAATTGTTTGAAATAACAAATACGTATTCTTCAGATGAAATATATAGAATTGAAACTCTCAAAATATCATACAATATCATAAATAAAAAATTGAAGTCGAATTTTATGTTGATACGGAATTCTGAAATTCATAATCATGAAACAAGACAATATAACTTGTTTCATCTTGACGCCGCTAGCTCCATTATCGGACAAAAAAGATTCACTCATTCAGCCTTAACTGAATTCAATAAACTACCTGACAATATAAAAAATTGCAGAAACATAGGTTCATTCAAAAATGAAGTGAAAAAATTGATTATTTCTGAGCGAACTGGATAAAATTGAACATGCCATTTTTTTTTTTTCACAAATATTATTCTTTGTTTGTCAATTTACAGTTGTTGATATATTTTGTATAATGATATGTTTACCTATAGGTATATAATTATGTACTTCCTTATACCAGAGCCTATTCTGTCTGGAAGTTATTTGTTCAATAAATAAATAAATAAATAAATAAATATACTATCAGGATTTTTTCACGTCCAAATAATTCTCAAAATATATTTCTATGGTGAGAAAACGGATTTTATTCTCTCATTGGTTTCCACAATATATATTCGCATAATATATTACAGCGTACCTATATTATCCCTCTTACACAATATAGGAAATTAGGAATGAACATAAATATTATACAATGGAAAAAACAATGAAAATCCCAAAGTCTGTCGACCACAAAATCATATAATAAGCGACGTGTTACTAGTTTCGGCCACAGGCCATCATCAGACACAAAAATGATGTTTATATGAGTACCTAAAATATAATGATAGACAATGTTATGGGGTAAAAAGAGTCATACAATCATATACTAACCTTATAACATATTGAGAAAATTATTAAAATTGAAAAGCTAAGTCCAAAAAATTCAGTTGAAAGTCCAGCATATTCAAGTGGTTTTTAATCTGGAGAATGTCCAGTAAAACCAAATTAAAATTGGGTTATTGGCGAAGTACATCAGAAACTGATTATTCAAAAATTCTCTCACGTGAGATTCATCAAGAAATGCGAAAAGCAAATGGAAGCTGAGATAGAATTCAAGGGACCAGAAACATCATAATCACAAGGAAATAAATAGTCAAAGAATGAGTGACACATGTCAAAGTCAACCGGAACTGACATGAAACTAATAACTGAGGTGGTGACACAGAATATGACACCGACAAGTGACGTCAATATGATGAATTAATTAACAATAACCAAAACAAAATCAAAATTTGAAACAATGAGACCAAGAGATTGGGAGAAGAATAACAGTAGATCAATCTGGGTTATGTTGATCATTGAAATTTCATAGTACGAAAAATGAGGTTACGTTCAAAGTTGGTTTGATCATTAAGACATGTGGAATTGGGATTGTTTATACATTTTTGAATTTCTAGCATTTCCAATAGGTTCAACCTGGAGCCTTTATTACAAATGTGAAGGAATTCCATGTTGTCAGATATATTGAAATCATGGTTAGATTCAATTATACAATGGCACTTTTCCATTCAACTCTGCCT
Source organism: Phaedon cochleariae (assembly GCA_918026855.4). Lineage (NCBI taxonomy): Eukaryota > Metazoa > Arthropoda > Insecta > Coleoptera > Chrysomelidae > Phaedon > Phaedon cochleariae. Next base: position 26,708,305 of record OU896722.1, on the reverse strand, counting down.
CAAGCAAACTGCAAATCATTCACTTCATTGAAAATAAGTATGGAATAATGCAATTAATACAAATTACTATTTATTGAAGTAACAAGCATAGGTAGCACCGCTGTCTGATATACAAATAAATTACATTGATATATTCTACACGTGACAGAATAATTACTAATGAATGAGTTTGTTTTTTCAAGGTATTCAATATTTCATCTCAAGCGGAGAGATATAATATTGGTATACTAAGCTGAGGGGTAGGTTTTTGACTGTTCAGTGATACGAATGTAAAAAAAAGATGAAAATGAAGATGAACATCAGGAAACAATAGAAGAAGTTGAAGACGAAGAAGGAAAATGTATAAGAAGAAGGAAAAAAGAGAGGTAGACTAAAACCGTTGATTGATATATTACGCTTACGCTGGGAAGATGCCCAACCTGTGTTATTTGCGAGTCGATGTCCCGCTCATCCCCTCGTCTATCGTTTTGCCACTGTGAGGTAGCGACTCCACTAGGCAAACAGAACATGTCTGAACTAATTGTACAGATTACTACAATTTTGTACAGAATTACAGATCCCATCCCAGCGCGTGCTATCGCTCCAGAAATTTTTGTTTATCCTTGTCTTCTACGATGAGACCCGACCCGCCCGACCGGTTCCTATAAAAAATGTTTGCTACGGTCGGTGAATCCCATGGCCGTATATGGGAATTTCGCAATCCGCAACAATAACAACGGGTTACGACTGTTACGAGTATTGATTTTTCCCTCGGTTCCTTGCGGAAGAGAGAAGAACATATTATGATCTCTCACTCAGTTGGATTCCTACTCCTTGGCGTTTTTTTAAATTCCCTTGTGAATAACTTGTCATACTTTGCCTAGACCAATATATATATATATGTATATCTGGAAAAACATCTCACGCCTTTTTGTTGAATATTTTTTTCACTCAATTTGTATCCATATTCAAGTTTTGTATTAATAAGACATTACAAAATATTGATAATATAATCAATCTGAATGTGATAATAATTTCGATCTTAGAGTCTCATCAGTAGATAGAAAATAAATAGTCAGAATCTTTGATTGTTAATGATTCACTATTAAAATGAAATAAAATACATCATCTATATAGGCATAATATACAGAGTGAGTCATAACTATTGGAACATATATAGAATTCATTTATTTATTGGATTACAAGAGTTGAAGCTGCGAAACTTATGAAACATTTTTTACAGTATCTAGTTGTTGAAAAATATGAGTTCTTTTTTGGTATATTTAACTATATTTGAAGAGATAGAAACAAATTCAACAGAAAACAGCTACATTATTTCCAGTCTATATATATGCCACGATATATAATCTAAATAATATATAATCTAAATAATTGAAATGAAAATAAAGAAAATTGTCTCAGAACTTCTCAAGAAATGACCATTTTTCGCAAACAGAAATCGTAAATGCATAATGCCCCTCATTTTTAAATATCCACGAATGATAATAATAATTATATACCCAAATCCTAACAAAGTTGTATTTACTCAGGTTTCTGCAGTTTAGTCCTGTTTAAAAATCTGTTTGTTACATAAATCTTCAGAAGGCATATCATTCAATGGAGTAAGGTGCGTGCCTGATAAGCTAAAGGTCCCGGGTTCAAACCCTACTCGACCTACATTTTTTCTTTTGTCGAAGGGATGTCCCTGGAATATCCTTGCGACCTCCTAGGGATATCATTTCTTCGTTCTTGGTTGATATCCCCGGGACGTTCCAGACGGAAATCTCTTGGATGCTTTTTTGTCAGCCAGCTGATGTCCCTGGGACGTTCCTAGTATGTACTCTGTCCCGGCAAAGGATATCTCTGGGATGTCCTTGCATAAAATTAGGGACGTCTCTATGGGAAGTCCCTAGGATGTACTTGTGTTGTTATAGGGCGACAAACGACGGCTTGGCAGCCCTATCGCCGACAAACGCACCGAGTCGGCCGCCCCACAAAAGTCAAAGGAAATTATTGGCACTCCAAGTTTCGGCCATACATAGGTCGGATCATTTATATACCAGTATAAAATACTTCGGATTGATAGCGGTATAGAATTGTCACGCAATGTTCCGCGTTTTTCATGTGATAAATATCAGTAATTTCAATAATAAAAATTTCAAAAATTGTACACAGCTCTGACAAGAAAATGATTTACGACAGCTAGTGAATTATAGTAATTCGACATAATGAAATATGAAATTCCACTCAAACAGACCCATTTATAGATTCAGTTCTAGAGTGAAATACACACACACAAGGTGACAACACTGGTCCGGGTTCGTGAATTTCAATCAAATTTATGAGCAGCTTTATATATTGATATCCGCTGACCAGTTTATTCCACAATCGCCAAAAATGGAAGCATTTATTGTTGATACATTAAATTTTGTGATTCACTCCAATTCGATTTCTATAAACTTTTTTCATGATCTCACGTCCGTGATGCGCTCGTTAGAAGCACATCCAGTACAACTATTACTAACAAATTCGAATTTACCGCCATATTAGTTAGAATCGTACTGATTGATCGTGGATTCGATACAGGCGTTCTGGATTATGGATTGTTTAATTGTTCCAAGGTTGGTAGAACTACCAACCTTGAATTGTTCCAAGTCGCACGCCATCTGCATTCCAATAGATTCTCTTCGTAAGTGGCGCACCTGCCAGTCAAATTACGAAGTATTGCTCCGACATCGTTCGACACTATCGCCGCCACTATGTGAGATTTCGAACTATGGTACGCCATCTAGTTGTGAGATTTTTTTGGACCTCGTTTTGCCCCATAAGGTTGGGCATCTTCCCAGCGTAAGCGTAATATATCAATCAACGCTAAAACGAAGGAAAATAATATACTATTTCTCAGTTCTCACCTAGGGTCACCTTCGAAACTAACGTTTTATGGAGACTAGTATACAAACCTTTTTATCTTGATTTTTTCTTAGTCCAGTATTAAACATCGGTGATATTCAATCAACCGTTTGTAAAGAGGTCGACATCTCTTCATTCGCAAGGTTGAATTTGTAGCATTCACATCAAAATGAGAATTTATAGTTGATATCAAACGCTGTCCTTTTCATTTTAAATCCACAATAAATCATTCAATTTATTATTGAGCGATTATGACGAAACATATGACTCAGATTTTTTTTATTCAGAATGCAGAGTGTACTTTTGAATGATCAGAGTTTGAAACTGGAAGGGTCAATAATTGACAATATTTTTTGAATTGACTCGGCCGTTACTTGATGGAAATCCATGAAGTTTTTACATTTATTTTGACAATATTTTATTAATAATTATAGGAACAGGCAATTTTTACCGATTTCATAGATAGAATACTGTCACAGTATTTCTCAGTAAGTTCGAATGTCTTCCTAAATATATTTCAGTGATATCAATATATAAATCAATAAGCAATTTGAAACTTTTCTGTCTGGAACTAGATAGGTATCGTATTTGATAGGTGCAGTTTCATTTGATCTTCATATTGGTCGGATTCTTTCAAAACGATCTATCGATTGTTCACCTAATTTGGAGTCAAAGTCAAAAGACGAATGATTTTTTTCCGAGGTGGTTTTTCAACTTCAAGTACCCACAATTGAAATATCCTCAAGTTCCAGCATATTTTTTACAATATGACAGATCTGCGTAGATAGGCTTTGGCTGTAGAAATTGAGCAATTGTTTCTTCTATGTTTGACTTCTGTTAGTAATATGATAAAGACGAAATGGCAGCCAAAGCATGATAATTGTCAGCCCATTCCAAAAAAATAGTACAGTTGATTATTCTACCTCACGGTTGTCATCACGCTATTCGTCAACCAAAGCAACAATTTTCTGCTTCTCGAGTTACCTTCAGTTTATCCGTAACTCCTATACAATACCCAGTATACTTGTTGGTAGCAACTTCATGTCCAGTACAGAGCTTCGCGGATGATAGTACCCTCCATACCGCCTCCTCTTCCAGAGCTCCAATACCAGCCAGGCAAATCAGAAACGAACGAGGGAGAAATGTTGACAACATGAATATGGACTTGGCAATTCTCGAATGGGGATCCAATGACTTGGTAGATTTCAAGGCGAACAAAACACAAGCATGCCATTTCCTTCAAAATGATGATATCTTGGCATAAGAAAATGAGTATCTTCAGGAAAAATATTCACTTATTATAATAAGATATCATCTATTTGTAACCAGCTCGAAGTTTCTTGATTCAAAAACAAAATTGTTCAAATATGATGGGATATTAACTTGACAATAGGAGAATTTTCTTGTTTCAAACTACTTAAGTCTTTTTCCAACCAATAATATGTGCCAATACGTACTATGATAATAAAGGAATATCGATTCGAATCAAGAGTTTTTTTTACGAATATTTCAAAAAAGTTCTGTAGCAAAATCAAACAGATATTCGATTGGACCTATTCGAGAGAGCCATATGGTTGAGTGAATGCTGTACCGCATTGAATCAAGAAATCCTTTTCATCTGTGTAGAGCCAGAAAGAAATGAAAATAAAATGGCGAATATTCGAATTTTTCCCAAAAATATTCGGTAGTATTCGGAATTTTTCAACTCTCAGAACGGTATTTGGTAGTCATAAAATTGCGCAACTTTGCCTCCTTCCAAAGTTTTGACCCTCTCTGTAGCTCTCACCGTGTCCGACATCCCCATGCATCTATTCCAATTTTATCCAACCGGTATACCTTCAAGGTCGAATTTCGAGTATTCCTTCCACTGTATAATCAAATTGAAGGTAATCTGAACAGTTCAAAGAGTATTTCTATCAGCTTCCACTCCGAACTGTTTTTGTGGGTGCCACCTATTTAGCTATTATAGACCTCATACGTCTGCTTTTCACTTTACATGACTTGGTGGAAGTTTTAATCGGATAAAAAAAATCTAATTTATTATCGAAGAATGCCTACTGTCGACCAATGCATTGAAATGTTGATTGATTTTTTAATGAAATTCTTTCTTTGCATCGTAGAATAAATTATAAGGATCTGCTCGGGTTTATGTAATCTCAGCATGAGAACTTTTTTTTCAATTACCTCAGCTTGTTGCAAAATAGTAGAGCATTTCTCAGTTAGGTATGAACTTTCCGAAAATGCATGTCATCCACTTCTGTATAACATTTCAATCGTGGCAAAAAAGTAATTTAATTGTTAGTATACGGCAACGTTGATGGACTCAAAAGTATTTAGAAAACTTCACAACAAATAAGAATAAATTTCCTCAAAACTCTCGATAACATGATATGTTTCTACGATATGTTTCGCTAATACAGCAACTTCTCCAAGTCAAATACTCGCACACAAATTCAAACAAACGGTGATTTGCCTATTCATATGCAGTGTGCTGGTCAAAATAAGGTTGCTCATCATGGGGATCTTGGAAACATACATACAAATTCGGTCTGATGGAAAAAAGCTTTTGCGTTTGACTGAGTTTGGTGAAAAAATTATATAAAAATCAACATTGGCGGCTATACTATCTAACTAGAAAACGAATATCCCTGTAGGTGTACAGAGTCTGATAACTTTGTATTTAAACTCGTGTCGACAATATCAAGATGATAGTTGTTATCCTTGACACAAAGTTATCGCTACATAACTGATTTTCTAAAGGTAAGTAACAACCCTGCCTCCGCATGTTTAACCCCCTGTATTCAAAAATATGTCCATTAGATCTCGTTGTGCCCATGGAGACATTCGATCAGGACATCATGAACTACATTTCACCAAATTTTGAACCAATTCGACTGGGACCCATTTTCCATATGAAACTTTATAACTTCGCCAATGGAATTGAGAAAACCATGTTTCATCTGAAGATAGATATGGTTTTCTTCATTGAATCTCACAATTATTTTCATATCATCCTGTAGTACTTCATTTCGAGTTTTTGTATCTGGGCACTCCCACATTCCCCAGATCTATCCACACGTGAATTTTTCGAAAAACATCACGAACATTTAATCTTATTCAATTATTCCTTGAAGAAAATGATATATCTCTGGCACAAAGGGTCTGATTGGAAACATTTCGAATCAGTGCCCAGAGAAATTATTGCGCTTTCATGATTATGGTCGAAGACGAAATTGTAAAAAATATTTGCTCAAACAGGAACATAACGACACCAATGCAATTTCACACTACTTCAGGTATCATCGTCCATCTGAATTATCAGTCTCATATTGCTCTGACAAGTAACTGAAGGATTGGACTAGCACACTATGAAAATCTCACAGTAGTCAGTTATGGGATCCATGAGTAATTCGATTTTGAAATCGTCTTATATTCTGGACTTCGACGCTAATTTTGTTGATCAGTTCTGTTTATGAACAGCTCTCAACACCGAGTATAGTTACACGCTCGGTTACACGCGTTGTTTGGAGTACAAAGAGAGAAACAAGTGAGGTGCGTAGTATTTGAAAGGTATCAGATTAGTATAGATGTAGTTTTCATTAGAAATTAGATTAGTATAGAGGTCAGATAATTTATACGACGCTATAATAGCAGATGATATTTAATCATTGCTCATGTAAGATGGAAGTAGAGGCCATGGCACCATATCATGAGCATATTTTTATATTGAAACTATCATTGGGCACCAACGATGTGTATACGACGCTATGAAAGTTCAGAGAACTGGAGTTTTTTTCCACAAACTACGTACTTAGCCCACTCGACTGTCTTGGTTTTTCCACACAAACTACGTACCTAGCCCACTCGACTGCCAATAGGGACTGAAAAAACAAAAACAAAAGAAAGTTAAAACTTTGCTAAAATATTTCTTCTTTTTGGGAAATCAAGACAGTCGAGTGAGCTAGGTACGTAGTTTATGGGCAAAAAATTAAGACAGTCGAGTGAGCTAGGTACCTAGTTCATTGGCGAAATATAAAGACAGTCGAGTGAGCTAGGTAAGTAGTTCATGGGAAAAAAATCAAGACAGTCGAGTGTGCTTTTTTACTTTCTTTTGTTTTTTGTTTCGTTTTCTATTGGCAAGTGATTATCTAGGAACTTGTGAATTTTTTAGTTTTTTCATCGTATCTCCCGAACTATTGAATTAAGAGAAAAATGTTATAAGGATTTTTTGTGAATTTTATCAAAAGGAATAATTTTGGTTTTACAAAATTTTCAGATATTTCCAGTTGTTTTCGAGATATTTGGAATCATCTGAGAATAAAATTTTCAACACTTTTGTTCCATCTTCCAATCAACAAAAGGAAAAAATATTCCATGGTTCCGTGGAAGTCGATGATCTTCATCTATCGATAATCTTTTGTTTTTCAATATATCTTCATGTTACCCTATGGGTCGTTCAAATTTTTTTTTTCATATTTTTTACTTTATTTCCTGTACTATTGGGTTCACAGAAAAAATTTTGAGTAATAATTTGTAGGAAATGTTATAGTGGATAACTTTGCACATTTGATAATTTTCGATTTTTCCATTTGTTTTCGATATATATTGAATTGAAAGGATTTCAAATTTTGATGTTTTGATTTTCATTTGTTTTTCCATTTTCCGATGGATGCACGAAAAAATAGCGAAGAAATAATTTGTTGCGTCATCAAAGAGGCATACGGTGCATTTTTCAAATTTGGATTCAGTCTATTGGTTCAGGAGATATGTCGTTTTGAAGCGAACCGTGTGTTTCGGAAAATCTCCTTGAAAAACCCGCTTGGAATTTCCCGACCCTGCTCAATTTCAATAGGCTTCGTCTCTCCCTGATAGAGTTTTTTTTTTCACAAAAAATTTAATCGATCGGACCACTTTTGCGATTTGTAGAGTGGTCACAAGAAACTTCCGGTGAAAAATCGAAAAAACCCGGAAAAACCACCTTAGAGTTCTCCTATTTCCTTCATATTTCAATGACATAATATTGTTTTGAGTACAATAAGATGGCAAAATTTCAAGTCGATATGTCAAAGGTTTCCGGAGATATATCGATTTATGATTACCACTGAGTACAGACAGACAGACAGATCACACACAAAAACCAAAGTTGCTCAAAATTCGATGGGGATCATTTTCTCCAAAGTAACTATACCTCTATCTCGCTTAGTTTCCGAGATAGCATTTCTGGCAAGGCCGTAGTATACTCCACTATGTATAGCGTCTTATAACAAGAAATAATGTTCCATCAAGAGCACAAGAGCAAAAAATCGGTATACTAGGTCAGATAGACAGGGCAAAACATGATCACAATATTTCAGCAAAATCATTGACTAAATTACTTCTTCGATCACCTATAAGTCACGCTGTTTTTTCTTTCAGGTACAGCTATTGAACCGATCTAATGGAGCTGCTGGTGAGTATTAAGGAGTGTTAATGGACTAAGAAAACAAACAATAGAGTGTGAATGTTGATAATATATTATGAGAGACTGAGTCTATTATAGCTGCTAACAATTAAGTTCCATCGAGTAATTACGTCCGAGGAAAAAAGCTTAATTGATCTTTTATCACGATACCGCACTTGAGTAATGTTTCGGTGCAATCAATCTAGAATTTCTCTTGACACAGTATATGGGATAGTTTTATTAGAATTGAGTTCATCAAATTGTAATTTACCATTCAATATAGTGAATCTTTCACATCAAATGATAATCAATTGAGATATTGTTTCACTCTAGCTTTGATTGGAACGGAATAATATATTAGTTCACTACAATAAAACAAACGTTATCTTTCATTCTTTCATTACTTTTTCTTACCTATGGAAATAATTATTTATTTCAACTGCCAACTACACTATTTTACCAAAACCCAAACCTATTTTTCAACTCATCGATACGTGATTGGCTATGGTATAGCATCTTCATGAGAAGATTGAAACTAAGTGTGGTATGATGGAATGATGACGTTTACTGTCAGAGGAAATGGGTCCAAATGGAAAGCACTTTAATGAAAACAATAAACACTAATTACAATAAATGTTGAGGTATGAATGTACTCGAAATGGATGTTTGTATGTAACGAGGCTTGTCTGAATCGTATTCTGCTTGTACGTGTATGTATCGCGAGTCGACTAACGTCTGTTTTGTGCGACTGCTTCAGACAGACTGAGTGACTGACGATCATCTATCATCCCTTGAAGATACAGGGTCATATTACTACACTTAGCATTCCAGGTATTCTAGAAGACAGCTTATATTATAGGTATTTCAACCTAACCATGAAGAGCACTTGCTTGAGTTCATATATGTAAATCCTATCCTGAATCATCAAACTACATAGAGGGCTGGCTCTCAACTATTTCTATAGACATTTATATGCTTCTAATTTCATAAGTTTGAATTTACTCGACCGATACTGGATGGAAAACCATAGTAAATGTGAAAAACATCACAAAATTCTTCAGGTGATACACTGGTACAATAAACCAAACTTACATTGACTAACCTTACTTTTATATCCTACTTTCCAAACCTAAACGATTGAAATTACCTCTGGAATGCTTCAATAAACCTTAATTTCCGGAAAGTAGGCACAATATCTATAAAACAAGGTACACCATTTGATTCAATGATAATTTGATAATTTTTGTTTCGAAATTTGTGCCGTTAGAATGAATTTTGAAAGACTGTGCTTATTGAAATCAATTCATTGGTCAATTTCAAATACAAAAAAATATATACAGAGCTGGAGATGTAATTTGTATCAAGTGAAAAATGGAACTTGGGATTTTTCTTCTGCTTCTCTGAAATCGAAGCCCCATGAAGTCAATTTATGCTTGACAAACCCAGAGATTGATTGGACATTACTGTTTGTTCTTGTGAAGCTGCCAATTTATGAAGTAGAGCCGAATTCATAACTTCCATGAATTATTCGTTTTGTAGAAAGCAAATAATCATCTGCCCTATACAGGATGTCCATAAGTCATGGATCGAATGAAGTGGAGTGGTAGGGGAGAGGTCATCTCCAATCAAACTTACCGTATATGCGGTTATCCAATCGTTGATGGTTCAGAAGTAATCTAATTTTTTACATTTGTTGGGAAAAAATTAATTACAATGAAATAACAAATTCCATATGTTTGGATGTACCATTGGTCAGAAATATTTTTCTGAATGACATATTCAATTCAGTTGATTTTTCAATGCCGCTGGCAGATTCAGAAACTACCCCGCAAAGATAACCAACTACACGGAAAAAAAAGTTTTGTTGCACCATCAAAATAATTTTGGTAATATTTTTTTTGTTAAATTGAACACAATTTTGCGATATCAACAAAATATTTGTTCATTCCGAATAAGCAACCTATTCAAAGCGACAAAATAATTTCATTGAATTATTTGCTTACTTGAACAAAAGTTTCATTTCATTCAACAACATTTATATTTGACATAAAACAAAATTTGTTGATCCAAATATTATGTTTTTGTTCAATCAATCATATGCATTTTGTCTATTCGACAAAATTAAATCAATTTTGACAAAGATTCGAGTAAATACAACATCATGATTTGTTGAGTCAACAACCATTTCATTGTGCAACCAATCAAACGTTTTTTTCTATTCAACAAAATTGAATTGATTATGACATTATATTTTGTTGATTTAACACATCACTATCAAGAAATATGTTGTCATTTCAAACAAATTACTTTGTTGAACAGAACCTACAGATACATTATATCGAACAAATATTTTGTTGAATGATTATCTAGTTGCATTTTTGCCACCAGGTGGCGTTTCTTTCAACCTTTCTACGCTTGCCTCGATTGGGGTGTACATATACCTACCTAAAACATCCATTTATATAATTATATTAGGCTGTCCTTGAATTTCTTATGACGCTTATACAAGCCAATAGTCTTGAATCAACTGAGGAAATTGATCCCTAATTTCTCTTAGTTTTGAAATTCAGTTATTGGATTTTTTTTAAATATTGTTTATCAAAATATTTTGTCAATTTTGAATACAATTCGGTTGATCGAAGAATATATATTGTTATTTTAACATATTCACTCTCTGAAAAACTGAAAATTTTGTCACTTGAATGAAATGATATAATCATTTCAATCAACTGAATCGTTCATAAGATCAGATATTGTATTATTGGAACAAAATAGTCTTTGTTCATTCAACCAATTCCTGTTGTTAATTTGAATCATTAATGAGTAATATCAAATGAATTTTGAATTGAAAACTGACAAAAAACATTTGTTGCGGTGACAAAATAATTTGTCGTGGATATATGACACTCAGATTTTGTTGAATTTACAAAAAATTTTTAGTTTCAAACAACTTTTTTTCTGTGTATAAGAAAAAGTTGCCCATTCAATACAATTCACAAATGGTATAACATACGGGGTAATCAGCAACATACAATTTTCCATTTTTCTAAATGGGTCGTCTTTTTCAGAAATTTCTTTATAGTTTTTGAACCATCAACAATTAAATAACCGCATATATGGTTAGTTTGATTGCAAAAGACCCCTTCTACCACTCAACTCCTTCTGTTCTATGACTTATGCTGTATCACCCTGTGTATAAACATTTTCACTACGAAGTTGAAAGGGCAACATTTGAGAAGATTTCATTAGCTAGATTATGAAAAACATCCATATCTCAAAGTGGTCCAAAGTAACTTCAAAAGAAAAACAAGTAGCTGAAAGTCGGTCGACCACACTTTATATATATAAAACAATCAAAGATTACATGTAACCGGTTTCGGCGCGACGGCCATCATCAGACAAAAACGTAACAAACTATAAAGCTAAGTAGTATTATGGAAGAACAAAAATGATAGGCAATCAAATCGTCAACGAGCTTCATTTATAGTATTAGTTTCGTCATCATGATGAATTTCATTACTTGGTGATAAAAATCCCAATAATAGTCATTCGGTGAATAAAATCGACGAAGTTGTTTTCTAGATTATAAATCCAAAGCAATTATAAACTCCTCCTCTAAGAGGTTGTGTCAAGATTATTATTGGTGGCTATTAAATGCCATTCAATTTTGGTCAGTTTATTATATTTGCTCGAGTACAGATTTTGCACTCTTCAATGTATCAGATGTAGGAAATAGAAGATCCAGTAAGAACATGATCATTTCGAGTGTCTGAAGTGTTAAATACCATTTTGAAAAGAAATCCTACACCAACTTGGCTAACCGACTATGATGCCACATAAAAGGGCTTTATTCGTAACTTAATCCGATCTGGTTTGGATTGATTCCAACATATCCAAACCGAACGTAACCTGTTCTTCATCTTCTTCTCCTTCTTTGATCTTCGTATTTTTCGATCTCTCCGTATAGGGTCATCGTCATCAGACCAGCTGAAGAACACGTAATTATGCCGAGCGAGATTACTCACACCTAATAATAAATTACTTTTTTTGGGGTGTCAGATGTTTTTCTAATAGTGAAATGGTCTTGCTTCTGCAGAGTGATTGATAGAATGTTGCTATTTATATTCAGTGGATTGACTCCACCAAAAAAAGCTGGAATAATGAAATTCTGAAACAAAAATAAAAATATATTCAATTCATCAGTCCTAGACTGGTTGAGTATTATACCAAAGCATCTCTATAATTTGATCATTTTCTATAAATTCCACCCGATATGAGTAAAAACCATCATGTTGCAATCTCATTATCTCATTCCCATCACTCAGACGTACTCGACAAACCCAGTCAGCATACCTTTTTGTCGTCAACCTCGAAATATGTCGAACAACTCTTCCTCAAAACTCGTTTATACATAGAGCAGCAAAGCTTAGGAATTTTTTGCCAAACATAGTATTCCCAAGAACTTTTTTTTTTTTAACTGGACATTCCGCGTTTCTTCCATGTGAATTTATTTTCGAACGAGCATATTAGCTGACTATTCTGCGTTATTGCTCGCTGTTTATACTAAAATATAGTGGTTCACATAAAAAAAGCGTTTTTCCTTATGAAATGCACACGTGCGGCCGGTAGCCAGGAATCCGTCTATTTCCTATATTTTGGTGTTAATTATAAAGCTTTAAAAAGGTCGAACTATTTTCAAAGTTTCATTGAGGATGCATGTAACTCTTCCACTTTTAACGACCGATAAAAACTATAAGTGTGGATCACTTTGCGATGCACAGCAGAATGAAGACATGTATTTTCATCAGAAGCTACTATTTGACAGCGGCACATTATTTATCTGAATTTATCACCAATAAAAAAATAATGGTGCGATGACTAGTATGGCTTGGAGAAATGTGGAATGATTTTAAATCATCTATATTGGGTTCTAGATCAACGACTTGATGAAATACTGCCATAGGCACAATTAAACCATCTGCCAGTCGATAAAATACTTCCTTATCTCAACACAATCTTGATGAAAATAGACTTCAAATTCGAAGAGCAGTTTCCGAAACTACCTACTTTAATAGTTTTAGTTGAGTTAGTCAGTTTTTTTTGAAGAAATGAAGTTGATTAAGGAATAAATACAGTAAGCTCGAAGTCATTTCCACACAATGTTTCTAAAATGAAGAACAATGGTAGATTTCGGGAGAATAACAACTACTTGCCTGGATAATGCCACGCAGAATATTGAATTACATTCTCCCGAAATTCATACATCGACTCGTATAAACAAATATACTGTTACAAGTGATTATTTTCTGAATGCCTATTGATTTTGATTTAGCCAGGCAACGCTAGACACCTACAGACTGGTTTCGAGCTCTTTGACTCTCATCAGTGCAGGGAAATCTCCAGCCAGCAGTCCTAAGACCGCCGACTGAGCGTAGCCTAACCAAACAAAAATCAAGATTTCATTATTTTCCCTCAGAGGCAACCTCCATAGACAATATAAGAGCAACTTCAAAGTAGAGAAGAAAGAGAGAAACACTCCAAAAATAAAATTATCTCAGATTCCATCCAGAGGAGAGCCATTCGCCTGGTGGGTGACGCCAAACTCACTCACTCATTGACTTCATTGGAACACCGTAGAAAGGTCGGCAACCTTTCTTTTTTCTATCGATACTTCCACGGGAAATGTTCTTCGGAAATCTCTGCTATCATCCCTTCACTAGCAATACCAGTCAGAAGAACTAGACAAGCCCAGTCAGCACATCCTTTCGTTGTCAACCTCGAATTACGCTAGTCGGGTAACCAGCCACTACCGTATGGAAGTTTCAGTTTTGGAGTATTTCTTCTCTTCATTTCTACTCAGATGGCGTTGCTTCCATATCGTCTATGGAAGGCGCCTCTGGGGGAATATAATGCCTACTCGAGTATTCTTTGGCTAGGCTACGCTTAGTCGGCGGTCTCAGAACTGCTGGCTGGAGACTGCCCTGCACTGACGAGAGTCAAATAGCTCGAAACCGGTCTGTTGGTGTCTAGCACGGCCTAGCTAAATCGAAATCAATAGGCATTCAGGAAATAAGTCAAATTCATTCGGTACCATCAGCAAGGGTAGTAGATTCTGTTCCTGTGCCCATTTAGGGTTAAATGTAATTTTTCCGCATTTTTGTGAGTTTAAGACCATGTGCTTTTGGATGAAAGCTCCTGCAGACATAGTTGCGGATTCCGACCAATAAGAACCTAGGATCGAGCTGTCCTTGTCCTTGACCTCGATTCAAGGGGGGAATATAAATACTGAAGACAGCTAAGCGATCACTCTTCTCTAAGCTCTTCTCTACAAGTCTGCACTACCTGCTTGACCTGCTCTTCAAGCTCTGGGTTCTCTTGCTGATCTCCTAGTGCTCTTATATTACCTTCAAAACCAGTGTAAAGTATCAATGTATAGTGATTTCCTGTTGCACATATAAGTTGGTATATTCTTCACCATTATTATACATCCTGTTCATAGATTCATTTCATTCCTGTTGTTTTTTATACCGATACTCACCCGACTTGTGTGAAGAATCCAGAACTTTGTATTTGCGAATGAACGGTTTTTGTGATCGCATATTTCAGATTTCTTTCTTGTCATTGTTTTCAGTTCCGAATAGTTCAATAATTTATTTAGTGATTTTCAACATTTTCATTTGTCAAATTGCTGATTATTATTATTATTGACTGACGGCTGACACTGACAAGCTAGTTTTCAATTCTTCTTCTCATATTTTCCGTGAACATGCCAGTCCTGTGCAACGGTGTCTCTGTGTTCTGTGTCCTGTCAGGCAGTGGTCTGTGGAAAAGGAAGGATAAATAAGAATCGAATCTGTTCAGTTCGTTTGGAACTGTGTTTCCGTTTGCCCAGGTAGACTTCATGAAATAGTGTGAATATAGTAATTTTCCTAACAAGTGCGGAAAGTGTTTCTTTCCCGCACGTGACTGCCGTTGACACGAACGACGCGAAGCGGAGTTCGGGCAAGCAGTCGAGTGCGGGAAAGAAACTTTCCGCATGAGTTAGGAACAATATTTTTTCTACAAGCGTAGGAAATTGATTGAATCGTTCAATTAATTATTCAAGCAAACAGGAACAACTAACAAGAGATATATATTCTCTATCTATCAATTATTAGTAATAGCTATTGTGAACTTACAGTTTGACGCATTATGTTGGTCATTGCGGAAGCCAGCAGGCCCATTAGGAGTTTGGTCTCTAGGTTCCAGACACTTCTATGAAATGAGCCAAAAATACCTATTCTTCATTCGGTTTTTTCATTTCTTTATTGTTGCACCATTCAATAAAACTCGTGTGTAGCTTCTCATACCTTTCTTAAGACTTCGTTGGTGATAACGCATCTGTATCGAATTCCTATAGCTAGAAGTTTTTGATCACATTGTGGCATTTCCACTGAATCGAAAATGACAGTAACGCTGTGTCTGTCACTTCGACAATTTCAAACTTATTTGAGGTTTGATTGGCATGACAAATTGACGTTTCCCGTCAGATCAATCCAAATCTATAGGGGGATTTTTATAATAATCAATTTTTATTTCTCAATATTTCTTAATTTTTACAATAAATAGTGCAATTTGATGGATGATTCTGAACATACATACTTAATACTGCAACAAACAAACTTAAACTATTATATTCAATCACCAACCACTTATATTACTAGCGATTTTATCATATCTTTGTTTTCCCGCACTAGTGCGGGAAAAAATTTCCCGAACTAGTGTGGGAAAATTTTCCCGCACTGTTGCGGGAAAATGACACTTTCCAAACTAAATTGCGTGTGGGTATAGGGTGAATCACGCACGCTTGTAGAAAGAATAATTTCCCAGGCCTAACCTAAAAATACCAGAGTCCCGGAATGGGGAAGACCACTGATTTTTTAAAACGACATTATCGTGAACTCTATACTGAAAAACTACCAGTGAACTAATTTCGAATTTTTTCATTGATGCTAAGACGATGAAAAAAATAAATTAGTATATGTCCATTTCAAAACACACAATTTCTGCGCTATTTGAAATTTCATCAATTCATTGGTGTGACTGGTGCGACGTCTTAGTCCCAACACGCCTATTGTCCTTGAACTGACCAATTACACTGCAACACTGCAGAATGACGAGGTATCAGAGAGAGATAGCTACAGTTCGGGACTAATACGTCACGACTCCACCATCATATTTGGCTGTTTGAAATATCGAATGAAATATGCTGATTTCAAAACGATATAGATTCGATTTCCTTCAACTTCAACTCATAATATTGATTGTACATAAAATGTAAATCATGATTCGTCGATTGAAAGAGGTTTGCACGGATTTTTTCCATCAGTGGTCTTCCCCATTATCCAAACTAAAAATAGCAACCAGTATTCCAGGCTAAACCCAGGGTTTGTAATTGAAGCCTACATTCCCTTGGCTCCTTACTGATTGCAGGTCGATTCAATAAGATTGACCCCTGGCTTATACTATAGGTACCGAGGTAGGTATACCTCCTGTACCTTTCTCCACTGTTGCTACTTTGGGCCTCTGTACAAAAACATTTTGTGCAGAGCAGGTAGAGTAAACTACCTCAAAAACAATCTGGCGCTCGAGAATCCCCCTCAAATACCCAGAAATAAAGCCCGTTACAACGACTCAGATTATGATTGTTGAAATTTTGTGTTTTTAACAAGAAACAAGGTTGACAACATGGACTGAACCCCCTGCAAGTCTCATGGGAGCGTTCCTCCATCGCACATTTCTCAATTCTCGTAACTCGTAGCCTTTTTCGATGACAGAAAGAAAATCGACAAGCTACAAGAAACGTCCATCAATGTGGCTCGCCCACGACCGACCATATAAAACCGCTCTCGAATGACGTACCGGTCGATTCACAAAACTGCCGAAGAGGCACATTAACAAGCCGCATAAATCGGCCTAGCAAATGGTTTCGTTGTTTTTACCGGAAGAAAAAGAAACGGTTGCTGCGCGATCCGCCCGGAGCGGACGCTCTTATTTTGTTTCGTTCACGGCTTACCGAGACGTGTGGGTGGAACAAGTGATCTTTTTGGGCCGCGAGTTACGGAAGCGTATGGTTCACTGTTATTTTTTTCCCTTCGGAATCAGGCATTTTCACGATCATTTGCCTAATTTAGAGTTACAACTGTAAATCAGCACTTTGGAGACCTGCAGGACATCTCTATCCAAAGACTCGTTCATCCAACGAACAGCGAGGCTCTGGAACACATTGCCAAGGGAGGTGTTTCCCGAGGCATATGACCTCCAGAAATTCAAGAAGAACACCAATTCCTACCGCATTTCCCTTAGTTCTCACGATGTTATCTAAACATTACAGGATATTCCGTTTCGTGGAAACCAGAACATAAAAAACATAGAATTAGGCAGAGAAAACATTTTGGAAAAAAAAGTTTCTTGAAGAAGCATATGCCAATATAGTATGCATGTTTTTGTAGCTGGTTTTCTGTTTGACTTCTTGTTGGATAGGTCTGCTCATATTCCGTGTAATACTTGGGATGTTTTTATAACATTAACAATGCAGTCTTATGAAATAATTGCTTGATCGTAAATACCTTTGTTTCTGCGTACAATGATGATGTAGGATGAAGTATTTCTCTTCACATCATAATTTTGAGGATATATTTTCGAGTTGTGTTTATATATGTGTTGAATATACTGCTCCCCATGCAGCTATTCTATAAATTGGACTCAGCTGAAGCGTTACACAGTAAAAGAGTTGAAATACTCTGACAAACTCACTCGAAAACTGCAATCAACTCTATTACTACACTTCTTGCAGATTATCTCCTTGGAAATTAATTATGGATTGAATTTCCACTATTCTCGTATTGAATTCACTCTATATTCCTGAAATTTCAATGAAATATCAATTTCAGATAACTCAACTCACAAACAATTGAAATTGAACTCGCATACTAGTGTTTGCTTACACTATAGTGAACTTGAATATTCTACTTTTTTCGATTGAATTGACACCCTATCATTGTTCAATTCAATCTATATACGATGAAATATCAATCTATACAGTTTCACATCGTTCAGTCTACTAGATATAGTGAAATAAGTAATACAGATTATGGTGTCGATGATATAATGATCATGATATTAGCTTCAAGTAGCTTTTTTACTATACCCGCGTAGTGAGAAATTTTTTTCAACATTGAGTTATGAATCAAGGTTGGTAGAACTGATGACTATTTTGTAGAGGAAGGTTGCCTCGATCGCACCCCGCGAGTAACCTTGAGTAACTCATGACGTAATAGGCCCTTTCTTTTGCACGAAAAGTGTAGCACTTTCGTACACTTCGTGTATGATATGTACGCCGGCGATTGGCCGGCGCATGTATTGAGTTGACAGTTGTCAGTATTTTCGAATATTTGAACATTTTGAACCATTTTGAACTTAAAAATGTAAAAATGATAATTTGTTCGGTCACTTCTTGTTAAAATTCGTACAAGTGTAATAAGACTAGTGAATTTAGTTTGTGTTTCCATTAATTTCCACAAGATGAGTCTATTCGTGAGAAATGGATTCAATTTTGTGGACGTAATTTTAATTCATTTAATACCAAAACTTGGCGAATATGTTCTGCCCATTTCGATGCCGAGGATTTTGAACGGCACAAGCAGAATTGCTAAATCACACACCAGAGAGAAGAAAACTCAAGGTAGGAATCCAATCAATAATACCAAATACAACAAGAGAAACACCATAAGTATGGAAGTTTGGAAAAATGATCCGAACCAGACCAGTTGTGAATGTTGAGATTCTTGCTGAACGGGTAAAATGGACATCAGAAGATATCACACGTGTTTTCAAGTTGAGATATTTGAGCAAGAGTACGTTACCCAACGAAGAGGAGCTATGTTTATTTGAGAGATTCCTTGAACTATCCTCTATTATAGGTTCACTTATAATAGTAGTGTTATTTTTCATTAATTTTGTTCAGAATCATATTTTGTTATTTTTTTATGCTCGAATACTTCGATCAATTGCTCTGTTTTTGACTATACAATATAATCAAACAATGAAATACTATTTCCTCTTATATTTTCTATAGGTATCTAGGAAAGTTTGTTAATTTTTCAGAATACAGAGTTATATTGATAAAGTAAGTGGTCTGTTGTGTACGAATATTGGTCCACTGCTATACTACTTCTGAATCATCAGTTGATTATTCTTATATTTTCTGTAGTTTCTTGTTCACATTATATGATTTGCAGGATATTTATACGATGAGTAGGTTCATAATCAATGCATAAGTAATCACTAGCTCCATAATTATGCTCCATACCTCAAAACACACATACCTGGTACCACGACCTGGTAAATAGCCCCTGGAACAAAATTTCAGATAGGTATTCCTCTCTGTACTACTGATCCATCCAAAATTGCCTTCTCATTTCGAAGATTGAAGGTATTATACAGAAGTATATGTGAATATCCATATTTTATAATGGTACTTACTTATAATTATATACTATAAGTTAATATAAATATGCTGAGCAGACCAAAAAGTTTGTATCATGTTTGTTTAAATTGTATACTCTATTTGGTGAACATTTCATGACATGTCGCTTTAAGGTTGACAACTTGTCGTCTTACTGCCTGTGACGTCACGAGTGACCGTTTCCCCCCTTGCCGCACTATCGATCGAGGCAACCTTCCTATACAAATTATAATCAGTTCTACCAACCTTGTTATGAATGTATTCCCGGTGGATCCGACACTGTTCATGGTCTGGAATCTACTCTCTACTATTATATTGCAACTCTCAACTTTTGTGACTATGTAATATTCGGTTATTCAATTTCACTCTAAAGTGATGATATAGACACTAGCTTGGGTCTTTCAACTCTATTTTTGTGTTTATTCCATATATTCAGAGAAATAAATACAGTAAGTTTCAATGTGCTTGCATTGAAAATTTACACTAATTGAATTGAAAAAATCACAATATAATATACTAAACTAATAAACTATAGAGTTGAATCATTTACTCTAAAGCTTAGTGGTAGTCCTGGGAACAGGTATAGTGTTAAATTTCACTCTATTTTGTTTACTGTGTAGTTACGCCACTGTGGTTAACTCATTATTGACCCGGTTTGTGTGGTTAACTTCGAGGAAAAATGGCTTTGAACATGTGGAAATGTTGCCATGACTCAATAGTTGTAGATAAAGTTCCCTCAACTTATTTTTCATGGAGCAATTTTAACAAATTTCAACTAGGCCCATTGAGGCCGTCGAAATGAAAAAAATGGTAACAGGTGTGCGTCTATTTTTACCTGATCCGATATAATTACAAAGATTGATCAGCGTGAAAAAATGAAAACTGAGAGACAGAAGGCGTTGACCGAGCTACATTATATGGAATAACTCTGCATAAATTTCAATATTTTATACCTACTCTTGACTTATAAGTTGAGCATTAGTGATGCTCCTGTTTTACTCTATTTGTAATGAAATATTTCTCATTGGTAGATAAGTACAAGGTGATTCACGTAAACGGCATATTGTATACATAAAAACGACAACAGCATTGTCAAGTACATTTAGGAACTCTAGGGAGGATTGGGAGAGGGGGTAGGTATTGACTTTTTGATTGAACTCTTATTGAAGATCATAAATTCTTGGAAATACTTGCTTGGAAAATGAATTCAAAAGCTTTCCCGGTCTATAGAGAAACGAAACTGCTAGTCGTTGAATGATAGCAGAGATTTCTATGAAAGCGCTGAACGGTCATGATATTATTTTTAATAATTGCTAGTTTGAACTGACAATTAGCCATAATTGCCAGTTTGAACTGGCGTTTAGCTATAATTGCCAGTTTGAACTGGCAATTAGCCATAATTTCCAGTTTGGACTGGCAATTAGCCATAACTGCCAGTTTGAACAGGCATTTAGCTATAATTGCCAGTTCAAACTGGCAATTAGCCATAACAGCCAGTTTGAACAGGTATTCATCTATAATTGCCAGTTTGAACTGGTGATTAGCCATAATCACCAGAACTGATGAAGAATATATTTTCAGAAGTAATTAAATGGAATGAAGAGTTTTGGAATATCGTCCATTTTCCCAGAAACTGTCCATTTTTGGGGGCTAAAAAGGCCAGTTCAAACTGGCAATTATGGCAAATTGCCAGTTCAAACTGTCAATTATAGCTAAATGCCAGTTCAAACTGTCAATTATGGCTAATTGCCAGTTCGAACTGGCAATTATAGCTATACGTCAGTTCAAACTGGCTATTATAGCTAAATGCTATAAATAGTATAATAGAATAAAAAGTCCGAGTTTCCTTGAAGCAGCTTTGCCGATTGATCTGACATGATTATCCCAAGAAAGAGTATTTCTGAAGGAGACACCGAACATAGTTGACTTGGTGGAAATGTTGGTATCAGACATCGATTTATCATTCATACTGAGTTCCGCTTTTCTAGAGAAAATACAGACTTGAGTTTTCGCGGCGATGAATTCAACTAGGTTGTTGGTTCCCTAGGCTGTGATTTCTTAGATTCCTGGGAAGAAATGGAAATTCTGGAAGATGTATGGAAGGACTATCATCTGCACAACTGTGAATAGAGCGAGTGGTTGCTCCTAACAGATCATTGATATAAAGTTGGACCAATGTTGGTGCTTAAATTGATCCTGGTGGAACGCCGGAATTGATGGCAATGGTAGCGTACGATACATCGTCCACCACCACGTGAAGTGATCTGCCTGAAAGAAAACTCGATAAGAGCTAGAGAGTAGCTGAGGTTGAAAACCGTATGATGGTAGTTTGTGAAGGAGTCCTTGGTGCCAAACACGGTCGAATGCTTTCGATAAGTCTAATACCACAGCTATAGAGATTCCCTATGTTTTTCTTATGAAGCTTGTCATATATGGATGACGTAGGCAAGTAGATCTCCAGTTGGTCTTCTGTGCTGTGGCGAGAGCCATATTGTCTATCATTGATGATTCCTGAGCTTCCAGGATATTTGATAAGCTCAATATTGATAGCTTCCCTTATTACTTCGGAGATCACTGATAACAGGGCAATAGGCATGTAGTTGTTGGGCAATTTTTTTGTTCGCTATTTTGGAGATTGGTTGGACTCTATAGCTATCTTCCAGCTTGATGGGAAAATTCCATTTTTTGTACGAGATGATGAAGTATTTGCAGAGAATAAATTCATGTCGATTCTGATGCACATTTTTCAAGTAAATTGGATGAGATTAAAGGTGGATTAGAGTCGGGTTGCAACCTGTCATATTCATTTTGGGAATAGGAGAAATTTCCAAATTCTTGGATGTTCAGTTCGATCGAGATTTTCTCCTAACGATTTGAGAACGGCCCCTTGAGCTTGAGGACCCCCTAGGCACTGTCCCAACTACATAGATGAAAAGTATTTCTTGATTCAATGAGGAACAGCATTGATTCAACCATTTGGCGCTCTTGAATAGGTCCAACCAAATATTTGTTCAATTTTTCTACAGAACTTTCTTGACTTATTCATAAAAAAAGAACAGGATATATTTTCGAAGATTTCACGGACTGAATCTGCTATGGCTCTGACTCACCTTCTGAGAAGGGAGGTAGAGTTGGATAATTATTAGATCTTCTTTCGAAGGACTGAAACAGGCCGGGATGCATGGCTTCTTGAAACTTCATGGCAGTCTCCAGGAACAAATCCCTCAAATGGCTTCCTGACGGAGATTCCATCCACTGACGGTAAGCAACGGCTTCCCAAAAATCAAATTCCCCGAAGGGTTTCTACGGATCTCACCGAGAGAATAAAAATCACTTTATCCACAGGTCAAGTGCAATGGCTAACCGTGAAAAAGTGAGGTAGCTACGTGCCGGAAATTCTCTTAACCTCGTTTTTTAACTAGTCAATACCCTAACTTCCTGTTAAAATCCCAAATTAGCGTCAAATATGAATTCCAAAAATCCTATTGGTCGAAGAAATGCTTACGCCCCAACTATCAAGAAAAATTGTTCTTCTTCCTCTGTCTTCATAGGGATAATCTCCAAATCCTTCACAAAAGACAAATGACAGTCCACAATGACTGCAGTATGACAGCAGTGACAGTGACATCCTGATGACACTAATACGAAAATATAACCCTGAAATATTATCTCAAAAATAAACAAAGAAATTTATATCCAAATTGAAACCAATTCAGAATGAACAACATCATCATAAATCCTGAGATATTCCAGCGAAATATGATTTATCGCCCTGGAGAACACCAACGGTAAGTTGTCTGTCTACTTTTGAATGGATTATAATATTTAATATTGTCTTCGATTTTCGGGCCTCAGGATCAGAGCGCCAGAAATCAAAGACTCCTGCAGCTTACATCATCACTTCCTATCAGCACTATTGGAATTTGTTTGTTAAAAGATCTCATTCAAAACTGTGTGTGATATGGTTGTTTCATTAAATGTTCTACTACTCAAGGATAGTTTACTATGTCAGACTGAATATTCAATGTGAGTATGGCTTCTTCTCAAATTCATAAGGTAAGAATTTGAAGACTAGGTTTATTGAGTCGATTGTGACAAGAACATTTTCACCAACGGTAGGAAAATATGGTACTTGCAGTAGGCAAAACTATATTTCTGGAACGAAGTTTCTGCTGTGAGTGATCAGAACACTTGTTGGTATCAACCAAGTCGATATGTATTTAGAGTTCGCTTATTCTAAGTGAACACTTAACTAGTGTTAGGTTAACGAATACTCACTATTATTAAATTATTTTTCTGACATGAGTTCACTTGCTCTGAGCGAACTCATCAATAAAGACAATCTATCAAGTCGATTGTTGCAGGTGACAGCTCACCTGTAGTTATAGATCTCTTTTCCTGTCCAGTGTCCACGAGTCCACGGCGTCATTTCGATCTTAGCATTCGTTTAGTTAGTATACTTGCGTTCCTGCTAGTAACATTGAAATTCCAAGTCATGCAAGTGCCTTTTCGAACAACTACTATATCATTTTCGTATGAGAATTCTCTGATTGTGTGCCGCGCTCTGAGCTGTGGGGTGTTGAGTTCTTGATCTGTTCTCTTGAAGGGGATAATGAAATACAAAACTCTTCTAGAACAGTACATAATTGTTTCTACATGTATATACAGGATTTTTGTCCACTTCCTATGATACTCGAAGTGGAAGGAAGTGACGTTTAAAAAGTATGAAAGTTGATTCATCTTCAATGCTGGAAGGAAAAAGGTAGTGAACCAGAGTGCAGTGCAGTGAGTGAGAGTACCGTTTTTCTCGGTGCATGATGCTGATATACGCGGTATCTATAGTATCTCAATATTTGTCGTCAGCCTTACCTTTTTCGTATTTTCTGGATTCATCATACCTATATAATAAAATGTTTTGAATGCATGTGTTTTTGTCTCATTACCAAGGTTTTATCATTTTTCAGAGAACAATGGAGGTATTTTTTCATACTAGCTAATGACAAGTGAATAAGTCACCATTGACAAGTAAATAAGTCACTGATGACTATTAGATAAGTCACTAATGACATGTAATTAGGCCACTAATGACTAGTGAACAAGTCACTAATGAAAAGTGAATGAGTTACTAATGACAATTGAATAGGTCACTGATGACAAGTGATGTGTTCACTAACCGTTATCACTCTGAAATTTAATGAAACAGGTCAATAGTGGTAGGTGTACATTTTCAGGAACAAAAATATTCTTGTGGTTATTAACTTGTTTCCTTGTCCCATATAGTATACAAGTTTTTACTTGCCACTATTAAATATTCACTTAGGGTTAGTGATTTTTTTTCTCCGTGCACCACAGTGCTACTCTACTGTAATTTGATAAGTTTCATCCAAATAATGAGCTAATATTATCTTGTAGCAATTTCAAATACTGGTTCTTCATTCCACCATTCGACAACATTTCAAACTTGGTTTTACTGCTTCAACCATTCGACCAATAATGTTGTAATCGCCTGAGAACATGCCCCATTGATGCTAATAGAAACAATACCTGAATCATGAATTAATATAGCGAACACGCGGTATCCGGTAGAGACTAGTATCTAATTAAACCAAGTCCATAAATAGATTTGTCAGCATAATTAGTACATTCCTCGATACTCTATATCTTGACTCCTCATCGATAATTCAGTTTCCTAATAATAAAAATAGTGGTATTCTACTAGCTATCGGCCAATCATCCAACACTATGTACAGTGTGTCCATTTAGTGCGTAATTCTTCGATATCTCGAAATCCATTATCACTAGAGAAAAATTATTTTATTATATTCTCAACAATACAGAGTGTTTTATAAAAGCGGGACGACTCGAAGACGAGTTTTTTTAAATAGAACACCCAGAATTTTTTATTCGAAATTTATTCCGCTGAGGTTCAGCTCTACATCGCTGTGAAAAAAATTGAATTTGGTTGCGGCGTTGCCAAGTTATAATTGATAAACCCATTTTTACTACTATTGAAGGGTCATGTTGAATTGGGTATGGTGAATTCATTTATTGAAATGAGAGAAATGAGAATATTTTTGGCATACAGTGGTAGCAAGGTCTCAGGTACACCAATCCAGTAATTTTGCAAGATTATCCTTCACAAGGTACTCAAATTTACATTCTGAATATTGTTAGATTCAGACGACGTTCATTAGAATTTTTCAAATGAAACACCCTGTATTTTTCATCACAGATTTGAAAAAAAAATTCAAATCGGTTACGGCGTTTTCAAGTTATGAGTACCTAATTTCCTTATATGTTTATTACTATCTCAGGGCTACTCATAAGGCATGGTTCCATTATTTGATTTGAGTGTAGGAATATTGCTTGCCACATGAAATAAGAGGTTCAACATAGATCATTCAGGTATTTTTGCGAGGTATGCATTATCCAAATTTGAAATATTCCGTAATCTTGTTACTTATGATTTAAATAATATGTACCTATGTGAAACAAACAAACATGCCAAAAGCACCGCCTGCCTTTAAAACAACTTCTACAATATAAACAATGAAGATTTGAATTGCGAGAATGAGGACAATTTTTTGAAATTTGGACCACTTTTATCGTCGTTATTACCACAATCCAAATCTTCATTCATGATACAAACAATATTTCTTTACTACGCGGGTTTCGGGAGGGAATTCAGCAAAATTTCAAATAAATTCAAGATATATTTGATTGTGGCGATGTTTGACAGGTAATTACACAAATAATGGGAGTGTATTTCGAAAAATTGATGCATAGTCTGAAAAAAAATCTGTGAAAATAGCATTTTGTCATTTTGAATCAATTTGTCAAAGCCCACTCTGTTTCAAATTCAAACTTGGAGAGCCTGTAAATGTTCCTATTATAAAAAAATGTATGAATGGTCAATGAAGAAATGAAGAAATTTGATTTTACCGTAGCAACACAATATTTCCACAATTCAAATGAATGAAAGAACTATGAAGTACAAATTACCCCGAAATAGTAGTAAAAATAAGGAAATTATCCATAACTTGACAACGCCGCAGCCAATTTTGTTTAATTTTCAGCGATAAAAAGGCGGAAGATGTCGGAATAAATTTGTGAAAGAAATTACAGGGTGTTTCATTTGGAAAATTCTAATGAATGTCATCTGAATCTTGCAAAATTCTGAATGAAAAATTCAGCACCCTGTTGAAGAACATGTCGCAAAATTACTGGATTGGTATACGTGAGACCTTGCTACTACCGTATGCCAAAAATATTTTGAAAATTTGAGTAAATGAATATACCATGCCCAATTCAACATGACTCTTCAATAGTGGTAAAAATAGATTTATCAATTATAACTTGGAAACGCCGTAACCGATTTCAATTTTTTTCACAGCGATGTGAAGGTAAACATCGGCGGAATGAATTCCGAATAAACAATACTGGGTGTTCCATTAAAAAAAAACTCGTCCCGCCCAGTAATGTTGAAAATATTTCTGAAATGAGCAACTTTAGTAACTGAAAAAGTTGTTCATTCAAAGATTTTCTCTATATGATATGGCTTTGGAGATATAGAAGAATTACGTACTAAATGGACACACTGTATATGGCTTTCAGAATGACGTGAAATTAGGTCTGTCGATAAATTTGTTAATAACGATTTTATTTCATAATGTTAATGGGCTCCTCTGATCTCCTATTGATTTTTACGCCTACTAGATAGAAGGAATAATGTTTTATGGTTGTGCTCTGGCTTGTTTTGATTGTATCATTGAATAATTTATTTCAGTAGGAGAGTCAAACTCATAGTCGTAAAACGAACACGTATATAAATACAATGGGAAAAGCGATGAAGAAAGATACTTTGAGTGTAGTCGCGCTCATCAAAATTAAGTTGTATAATAACGAGTTTTTTGAAGCATGGTCTGGTGCACCTAGAAAAAGTTGACTAAACGGTCAATAAAAGTTCAATAGACAAGAACACCAATTTCTAGAAAAAAATTCATGACGTTCATCGCGATGAGTTAAAGCAGATATCATTTTTTGAATTTGTTATACCTTGTAGATTTCCGGAGATAAAATCCAAAAAAATGCTCCCGTTAGAACAATCAATCGTCAGCGATACTGACGTCACAAGTAGTCGTTACGGTTTTACTGATAGTCGGCTCCGATGGTTTGAGACTTACCTCACAGGTCGTCAACAATCTGTTAAAACATGCAGCGTCTCAAAGACCGCACATATCAAACATGGTGTACCGCAAGGATCAGTTCTTGGACCACTGCTATTTTTACTGTATGTGAATGACATAGTTCTTTTAGACATCAAAGGTAAAATCACTTTATTTGCTGATGACACCACTATCCTCTGGCAAGATATGAGTGAAGCTGTACTGCACACAACTGTTATGCACGATATTGAAGTAATTAAAGACTGGTGTAATTCAAATCTTCTTTCGCTCAATATAAAGAAAACGAATATTCTATCCTTCCATTGCAATCTACCAAATTTAGGTATGGGAAGCGATAACATAGAAAATAAATCATCGACCAAGTTTTTAGGTTTATACATTGACAAAAAACTAATATTCGATGAACATGTAACATTAATGTGTAGAAAGTTAGCCTCTGGATGCTTCGCTGTTAGAGCTATTGCTGCAGAATTAGGGTTTGTGCCTGCTAGAGCTGCATACTTTGCCCTCATCGAATCTCATTTGAGATATGGAATTGCATTCTGGGGAGTCTGCAATGATCAGCTATTCCAGAGAAGTTTTGTTTTACAAAAACGTGCCCTAAGATATATGTGTGGAGCGAAATCAAGAGACTCATGTAGACATTTATTCAAGAATGGCGGCATCCTCACAGTAGTTGGTTTATTCATCTTGGAAACAACGGCTCTGATACAAAAAAACATAGCTTCTTTAGAGCTTGTTTCATCACATTACAACACAAGACAGAACGGACAAGTTAAATTGATAAGACCCCGTACCACTATGATCAAAGACTCCATTATTTATAACGGAATAAAGATATTCAATCATTTGCCAAATCACATCAAAGAAATTCCATGTAACAAAAAAATCCGGACTAAGGTGAAAATGTTGCTCGTTCAGACTCCACTATACAACCTCGAGGAATATTTTTCACAGAGATTCTGAAATTATGTTTTTCTTCTTGATTAATTCTTAAAAGGATCGTTCTATACAACATATATATAATCTTGAAATATTTGACTATAGCTTTATAGGAGCTCTCACATGTGAGTTTTATTACAATATTTTATATGTTTTATTATTCATTGTCTATGTTGTTTTTTATTTCTTATTTTTAACTAAGGCTTTATACGAGCTTTTGATTGTATATTTTGAAATGTATTTTAGACAGCTTCACATTTTGAACTGCATATTGTTTATTATATTTCATTTAAATATGTATATGTACGAGCTTTGTCAACAAATACGAATGTATTTATGGCAATAAAGCATATTGAATTGAATTGAGTATAACGCACCGGCCATTCATTGGATGTTGCACGAAATAAAAAAGGAATTTTTCAATCATGCAAAATTCAGTTGAATGAAGCAAATAAAAGTGTCATATATGCACGACAAAATACATTCTTGAACTAAGTGAATCTATATCTTGTTTCAGGGCGAATTAGAAGTTTGAATTGAATGAATATGTCTTGCATGAACTCTGGATCATATTCAATCAAGCACATTCATGAATTGTTTATGAAGAGATATTGAACTGGCTAACAATCATTTTGGTTTTTGGTTGATTCAAAGTATCAAGATGTTGATTCAGTCAAATATTTCGTAAATTTAATCAAATATCTGGTTGATTCAACGAAACATTTGGTTGATTCAATGAATTATTTTGTCGATTCAATGAGATATTTCTTTGATTCAATGAAATATTGCGTTGATTGCAGAGAAACTGTATTTCCATTCGACAAATCGTTTTGTTAAACCAAAATCAGTATTAACCCATAACTACTAACGTTCCAAATATATAACGTTGTCACTAACAATACGTCTTACAGACGGGGCTATTTAAATGTCAAAATAAATCCAAATTTTTTCATCTTATTTTTCTGAGCTATTCAAACACGTTCTGTACATATTTGACGAAGAGAAAATGACCGTCAGAATTGAAATAGAAATAAAAAAATATTTCAGTAGCGATTCAAATTCCATGGAGGAGTACCTAATGTTCAAAATTTTGACATTGATCTATAGAAATACTAAAATAGAATTGAAATACTGAAATTATCGATGATATTATTTTCATTCTGAACACAGTTAGAGTCGTAATATAATATGGCACAGAACTAAGTCTTAAACATGCAAATTGAAAAGAATGACAGTGCCTGTATATCTAGATATAGACGAAATCATACGTATTATAGGCGAAATTGAACTTTAATTGTTACGTAATAACTATATAACTATACGTCTACGAGACGGCAATCTATCTTTCACTCAAGATATTTCTGAAACTGCACCGCACATACATAGATCAACTTCTGAGTACTGAATGAGTGCTGGGTGGACATAAATCACGTGGTAGGACAATGTCTGATATTGAAAACATGAAATGATGAACAGTGTCCTTATTAATATAATGACATCCAGTGAAATAAAGCGTTGTAATATTGTTTATTTTCTCATTCCATAATATATGATACATCACAAATGTAATTCTAAGACACCTAATCCACGAATAATAGGTCCATCGTAATCCAATCATAACAAAATCATCGAAGATTTGAATAAATTGCTCCAAAAGATACGATTTACTCACCGCCGCCAAGAATATTTGTCTCTTAGTGACGTCATGCGCGAAGCTGTTCAAAACGCGTACGCCAAGTGATCATATCTTCTCTTGGTTTTACTTTAGTATCATGGGAGTAAACCAACAAATCGGATGCTGATATGCCGTCTCTGAGACGTATGATTAGTAGGTAAGGGTTAATTCGGAAATTTTCTGAAATTTCACATCGATAGAATGAACTAAACTAGGAAACTAGAAAACTAGTACACTTCTAGCATGAATCTTCAGTCCCTACTTCTCTTCAGCTGATGCAAAACTATGTCGAATTGCTAATCATCCTAAGTTAGATTTATACAGCTGATATTTCAAACACGAAGAATCAGGCAGGCATAGACTAGAGTGCCTGTATATACAGTAGCATAGACGAGGCGAAATGATCGCCATTATAGGTGAAAATTCAACTTGATGTAGAATGAACAAAATATTTCATTGATATTACATATATTACTAGTCAAGCAAATGATCCGTTCGAAACGATTTCATTGCTACATTGGAATAAGAAAACTTATATGTTGTTTTAAAGATATATTGTCATCAAAATGATCATCATTTGATCAAATCAACAAAATGTTTATAGTTGAATCAACATCGACATGATTTTGGATCGACATACATTGTTTTTGAGATTATTATATTATACTTTTGATTCGATTAGACTACATTCTTGATCTGAACAAGCTGCTTCCATGAAATAATCATGTATCTGGTTGATTCAACAATAATAAATTGCTCAGTCCAACAAAAAGAATTCTGGCATAAATACTTTGTTATTTCAACAAATCCTTTTTTTCGTGTGAGAAAAATCGATTATTCACTATCAAGTGAAATAAACAGCATTACCGTCTCTAGTGTTTCATTAGTTTGTTTGTATATTAAGTCTCAATTGACTATTTACCACTTCTAATTACACGAGAGCTTTTTTTGTCTAAGTGAACTCGACATTTCAATGAGAATTTTGTTGCCTACGAACTCGTCCTACGAATTCGTTATTTTTTCGAAGGCAATTTCGTGAGTTAAATTTCTCAAAGGCAACAGTATACTCGAATTATAAATTTCAAGTTTACTTCGACTTAAAAAGATGCTTGAGTGTAATTCGGTAAGACAATTCAACGAATTAGTAAATCACACTATTGCTGATCGTTTTTCCAATTTCTCTACTGGAAGACTCTATCTCACAAGATTGTGAAAAGTGTACCGGCTGTATCACGGAAACTATTTGCCGCACAGGTTTCGAAAAAAAATATTCATGATGAAAGTGGCCAAGAGAAATATCTGAAAACTATATTCAAGTTTCCAGGATAGCCGCTAGAGGGCGTAATTGCATTGGCCATTGCAGAAAACGGGATTTTGTGAAATCTCTTTCGCAAATTTTGCTTTCGCTCAACTTCGCTAGACTGCCTCACAAATGCAAAATTCGTTTGTCAAACAAAGTGTCACTTTTGATTCTAATAAAGCAATCTACTATTTCGTTGAATTCTCAACCACTCTCTTCTGGTAGAGAATAGATTCTTGATGGTATTCGGATTAACTTCGAGACCTATTTTATAAAAATACCAACAGCCTAGAGCGATCATTATTTTTGATAGGCAACTGGATTCATGATCGTAACATAATATATCATGAAATTAAGTTATTAAAATCATATAAGACAGTCATGATCGAGTTAGAACAATCATATTAATCATAATGTTGTAATATTTCAATCCATAAAACGAGCTGCTTTAGATTGGAGCAGAAGTGTACCTAGTATAGATGGTAGATTGAGTAGTTATACCAGGTAGTTTTTTTCGCACATAAGTGAATCCTCATTATGCTAGTCCAACATTGTGCGTATCTGTAAGTTCTTTGGAATACTCTTTTCCTACGAAGAAAATTTTTAAGCTTTGATGTTCTACAGACGGACGAATATATTGGGAGGGGTGTTCCATATATCATGAAATTGATGGCCTACAGATGACTGATATTTTCCTTAAAATTCTATTTTTAGGTTATATGCTTCAATCGGGAAAGTCTCTGAATTCTTATTGTATTATGATAGAATGCCTGGATTTTTTTAACAATTTTCAATTTCAGAACAGATATTGGAATTTCAAGAAGATAATATAGTTATAGATTGTTTGAACTCGAATTCATTCACACATGTTTCCTGTGATACAATAATAGTTATTTAACCAACTAGTGTATTAATGAGGGCGATTAATGATCGAGATATTTTAACGTGCGAGCGAAGCGAGCGCGTTAATGTTCGATATCATTAATCGCCTTTTAATAAACGAGTTGGTTAAAAAAAATTTCCGTCGACTATATTTCTCATTTCTCCTGCAATGAAGAAAACTTGGATCGCGAATTCATCATTCATCCGGAAACTACTAAGAATCACCCAGTAGCCTTGTTACTGACATTAGTGACATTTGACATTTGTCGAAATGATCAACATAGAAAATAAATTTCTTGTGTTAGAAAACAGGGATTGAAATCGTTTCAGAAACTTGGAAAGGCGAACCCGTTAACGGAAAATCTTCGATGAAATCCATATTTTCTATTTAAATGCAGATTCCGTAAGTTATTGCATAAACAATGAATACACGTGGTGTATGTTTGGTTGCCTATAAAACAATCGTGCATTAATAGACGAATTGATCATTAATAGGGGTCATTAATGAACGATTTCATAAACATTAAACTTACTCGTTAATAGGAGGTCGACGGAAATATATTAATAATACAATGTTGCTTGGAAGTAATGTCTGAAATAATTTGAAATTGAATGGTCTGTTCTTTTAAAAACACTAGGACCCGTCTTTTGTTATTTTTAATTCGTTTTCTTGATGGTATACATTCTTGTATACATGGTAGCCGTAGAAGCAGTCACCACCGTTATCTTCATTTTCTCAAATAGAAACACTTTTTCTTCATTTTCGAATTTTGCATCCAATTCTAAGTATGTTTTATAAATCATCTTCTCTATCTGAACTAAACAGTGATGAAAATTCAAGATTGAACATATCGATGAGTAAAGCCCTTATAAATAATGAATATTCTTTTTCAATGAATCGAACAAAACAATCGATAATTGTGTTTTTAACGTGAGCAAAAGACTAATAGGTCCAGTTTTCTCCGAAATGTTTTCAACTGGACTAGTATATCTCAAATTCCATCAACTCGAATTACTTTCAGCATTAGCGTTGCCTCGTGGTTGAAGCGTCAATGTTCTATCCACGTTGGATTACCGGTAGTGAGTTCCCACCACGACCGCAAACATTTTTTATGGCCTGAGAAAGTGCTTGGGATCACACGTTGAAAGGTAAGGCCCCCGTCATTCCTTGCACGCACAAATCTCTTGAAGACTTCTGAGGGTTGGAGGCAATGGAGGCAACCGAATGATGGATGAGAACAATTTTAGAACAACAATAGGCTTATATCACAAACAATTTTTATTTCATAATTCGATAGAACTCACCCAAACTAGGTCACCACCGCAAACAGTTTCTTGCTGTGAGCTCCCTACATTTTACAAAAAATTATTGAAATCCCCGATTTTAAGGACCTCTGAAAACGAGGCGATGATGTGACGTCTAAATCCTAATACTGAAACAAGACTATTCCAGACAGAGATGAATGATACATGATTTCTGACAGAGTGAAGTAGCGGTAGATCACAGTTGAAAGAATAATTAATATATCAGTTGCCCCAGTCTCCGTCGAGCGTTTGGTATTTTTTTTAACTATGGCGAGATAAGGTTTCAACGTCATTAGAGGGTCCGTTTTCAGAAGGTACTATTATTTATGTCCAAAAATAAAACATTCCAGTTAATTTTTCGATCGAATTATGTCGTCAATCATTATTTATGTATGAAAGGATCATTATAAACATGGTTCAAGTTTAAAGTTCTACTAAGGTGTACACGCCCATTAGTGGTTTTTGTCCGAATCCATTGGACCCCGACTCTCCTGACTAAGAACTGATGTTTCAGCAAGATAGTACTCCTGTGTGCGTACAGGATGAAACAGTTTCCAATCGTTCGATAGAAAGAAGAGGGTCTATCATGGCCTCCTAGGTGTCCAGACCTAATTTTGATTACCTTTTTTTGTGGAATTACTTCAAACCGAAAGTATTTGTTGACAGACCAATCGATCTAGAGTAGTTGGAAGGGGGGATCCAAAGAGAAGTGCGTGCTATTACTTCAGAGATATTTGAAAATGTGCAGAGAAAGTTCATTGGATACTGTCAATCAATGAAGGGCAAACTTAATAGGTCTTCACCTATTGATTTGTTCAATCGTATTGTTTTCGATAATTGTTCAGGTAAAATAGGACATGGTGCATAAAACATACCTAAATTGGTAAAAATTTCTATATTGAGGTTTTTATCTCAATGTGAAGTTTGTGAAAAAATAATATATACGTATTTTTTTTTCCTAAGATCAAATTCCACTCCATAAAAAGATAAATAAAAGAGGAACTTGGCTCCTCCACCATTTCTATTAAGTACTTTCTGAA
Organism: Phaedon cochleariae; assembly: GCA_918026855.4. NCBI lineage: Eukaryota > Metazoa > Arthropoda > Insecta > Coleoptera > Chrysomelidae > Phaedon > Phaedon cochleariae. Next base: position 26,673,140 of record OU896722.1, on the reverse strand, counting down.
AATCCACATTCACACATAGTTACAATACGATTCCCTGTACCAGTACGACGTTGCGGACATCATAAATATGTCTAGATTCCCGGAAATTGTTCTTTGAATGCATAATAACTATTTTGGATATAATAGGTTCTATAATCCTACTTTGTCAAATATTATGAATGATTCCCATTGATCTCTCATTGGCTGAATGAAGTTGATTACAGATAAAGATAAGTTATTATATTTTCCGATAGTATCTATGATTTTTCACTATCGTTATATTACAATATATCATTCATAACTTGTCCAGTCATTTTTTCCTAATGACTTCATTCCTTGATAAAACGGATCTATTTTCTAGGAAAGCTGCAGATTATATCTTGCAACAGCGCCTAATACTTCGAGTCCGTCCACACAACTCAAAATACTGACAGGCAAAACTAGAGGAAGGAGCCATGGGTGTCGGCTTCATTCTCTTCTGACCGATGGCAGTAATTTAGGAAGGATAGTATCATTGAATGTAGCCGATATTGATTCATTGACTCAATGATATTTTTACTTAGGATCGAGCTCTATTGGAGATATTTTAATGCATAAATAACAAAACCATAACCTGTCAGAATGAAGCTAACGACCTTCTGCATTCCTGCTTCGAGTGCATTTATGGTTATGTATGTTTTTGTTCACCAGTTCTATTTCTTCTTCTATTTTTTCATTGGTTTTTCATTCGTTAGCTATTCGTCAGCTATTCGCTAGCTATATTCTTCACCATCAGCTATTTTCAGACTAGATTCAGAATGTACGTCACAGTTAGCCGCACCAAAAATTAGAAATTGCTTTAATTTGAAAATGAAAACGACTTGGACTTTATCGGTCGCCATTCTGTACAGCGTGGACATAAAACTGGAGAGTTCCGGACTTATTTTATGAAAATTCATCCGAAGGAAACTTCTCCATTTGTTGCAAAGTTCGAAAATGTAATACAAAATAGGTGTTTTCATTTGAAGAATTTGGGTTGACGATTGTAACTTCTTCTTGGGCTATCCTGTATACATACATCTACCATCGAAAAACCGCATCAAAAATGAAAAACGTTGGGTCCGAGCGTTTTTTCGAAAAAGTAACCACTCAGCTTTATTGAAGGCGCTGTATGTTATCTGAAACCTAGGAAGTAGCTGTGTGATAAACCAACTGATCAAATGGTTGTAAATACCTCGTCCATCTGATGAAAATCGAGTTTGAATGGGTAAACACTAAAAATCGTTATTCGGAATAATAAAACTGCCGTAAATGTAAGTGAATCGTAGAAGTATCTGGTTTGATTGGACTTTTATACTTATGACATTCCATTAAATTTTAATATGTCTCTCTAGATACAGTATTCCTGAAGATCCATGATTTGCACATTTCTACAGTGTTTGACTCTTGTTACTGAATTCGAAAACAAAATTCAATAGTTTGTTCAAAAATTGAATTGACTATATGATTGAAAAGATCTTTAAAAAATTGAATTTTTTATTTATTTATTTATTTATTTATTTCTTACACTGTTCAACAGGTTGCCCCATTTACAGAACAGGAAAAAAGGACAAAACAAAAACATGCATTGCATATTACATAAGCATAATGGATAGACGAAACAATATGACAAAATGAGAATATCCTGACTAAGTATCTAGTTATTCACTGATGAAGGAGAAAAAAGATAAAAAGTTTTGATATGAGTTATTCCACAGCTGAACAGATCTATATCCCTAGCTACCAAGTTATATGTACTACACATCTTATACAAGGGTGAATTTTTATATATATTGGTTCGAGGAAACTCTAAGTAGAACGTATCACAATTTCTGGAAGATAATCTCGGGATAATAAAGTTCAATTTTTCCAACAAATCTGCACAGTCAATTAAATTGTTAACAACCTTATAAAGGACCAGGATAGAGAAGTATTGTCTTCTTACGTGCAGGCTCACGAATCGGAAATTTTCTAGAAGCTCTCCATGAGGTGTACCAATTGGAGGGTATGTACCGCATGACCTGTAACTTAACAGTTTCAAAAACCGTCGTTGCAGACTTTCAAGACGATCAGTATTGTTCCGATAGTATGGGCCCCAAACAACCGATGCATATTCAATCTTCGAACGTATAAATTTTGATGTATTCAGAAATGTAAATGAACTGATATGAAACATGCATGATATGACTATAACTATTAGTTCTCAAGGCAAATTAGTCAGATTTGGAAATGTCTCGATCTGTATCAAGAAACCCTTAAGGACAACGGGGTAGTAGGGGAGACAAACTATAGGGAGTTTACTATCCAAAGTGAAACATATACGAATAAAGAGCTACAACAACCTATTTTTTTTATCGCTTGGAGCGCACGAATGGGAATCTCTATAATGTTCAGAGAACATCGTGCGTTCCTAGGGAGAATAGGGATAGGAGGTAGGTATTGGAATTTTTTTGAGCTTCTGGAGATTACATGTTGTTGGGAATACTTCCTCAGGCAATGAATTCCAGAGCCTAGCCGTTCTATGGATGAAGGAGTTTTGATAAAGTGCTGTTCAACATCTCTCGAGGTTGACAACGAAAGGATGTGCTGACTGGGCTTGTCTAGTTCGTCTGACTGGTATTGCTAGTGAAGGGATGATAGCAGAGATTTCCGAAGCACATTTCCCGTGGAAGTATCGATAGAAAAGTGAAAGGTCGCCGACCTTTCTAGGGTATTCCAATGATGTCAAAGAGTGAGTGAGTGTGGCGTCACCCACCAGGCGAATGGCTCTTCTCTGGATGGAATCTAAGAGCATCAGCGTATGTTTTGGTGCTGAACCCCATATGTGGGAACAGAATTCTAGAACAGGCCGTATCTGCGCTTTGTAGATCATGAGAAGCTGTTGAGGTGTGAAGTAGCTTTTCGCACGGAACAATAAGAATCCGAGTTTTTGTGAAGCAGCTTTTGCGATGGATCTGACATGATTATCCCATGAAAGAGTGTTGCTGATGGAAATAACGAGCATAGATATGGTGGGCTTGGTGGGGATGGTGGAGCCAGACATTACAATATCGGGCATACTGAGTTCTGCCTTTCTAGAGAAAATGCAGGCTTGAGTTTTGATGGCGTTGAATTCAACTAGGGTGTTTGTTCCCCAGGCTGTGATTTCAGCAAGATCTTCATTGACAGCATTGACCTGCCTGCGCCGTGAGTTCTAAGTTTCCTGGGAAGAAATTGGAATTCTGGAAGAGAACACAGTATGGAAGGTACTATCATCTGCAAGGCTGTGGATAACTCTTCGACACATAATGAAAGTGAATATTTCAAAAAACAGATTACTTCACCAGCGTTCCACCTATCACGTGCCACAACTGAACAGAACAAAACTCAGAAATGAACTTCCACAAATTTGTGCCAAACATTACTTTTGTATAGTTAGTTTATCAAGTGACATGAGAGGAGCAAAACTCAGCGCCAAATCCTTTCTGATCAATCATGTGATGGTATTCTATCATATTGGTGATATTTAGAAATCTCTCAACTAGTTTATTGAGTCCATCCAAAGGAAACCATGAATAACATTCAACATTCGTTCCAAACCCAACAAGACTCACTTGACAATTTATTATTCTTCCAAGAAAATATACGTAGAATATTATGGTTGCCTTTGCATGGGCAAAAAGCAATAAACCCAGATCCTTTACAGTATATGTTTGAATAAAGATTGATTCGATAATCTAATGAATGATGAAAACCTATTTATAGTAGCTTTCTTACATTACTAAGCCGTATGATTTTAGTTTTTGAAGAAGTCCTTGGTGCCAAACACGGTCGAATGTCACAGCTAGAGATTCCCCATGTATTCTGAATGAAGCTTGCCATCTATGGGTGTCGTAGGCAAGTAAATCTTTAGTTGATCTTTGGTGGCGAAAGCCATATATGTTTATCGTTGATGATTCCTGAGCTCTCCAGATATATGATGAGCTCAATGTTGATGGCTTTCTCCATGGCTGATAATAGTACCCTCCATACCGCCTTCTCTTCCAGGACTCCAATACCAGTCAGGCAAACTAATGAGGAAGAAATATTGACAACAAAAATATGGACTTGGCAACAATTCTCCAATGGGAATCCAATAACTTGGTAGATTTCAATGCAAACAAAACACAAGCATGCCTTTTCTCTAGAAAAGCCGATCTCACTGTGCCCAAAATGAGCTTGTCAGGAGTGACCATACCTTTGAAGACATCAATTTCAATGATCTCTGGTATTACTATCAGCAATAACCAATGGTAAAATCACGCAAGATCAATTTTTAAATGTGCATCTCAAAAACTTGGTTTTCTGTTTCGGGCCAGGAGCTTTTTCAATTCCAGTCAGCTGCTTATGATCTATAAGGCACAGATCCTGTCCTGGAATGCTGTTGCCATACTTGGAGTGCAGCACCCAAACATACCCTGAAACTGTTGGATTCTGTCCAAAAAAGGGCAATTCGTCTCGTGGGTGATGCCTCGCTCAGAAACTCACTCACTTCTCTGGAACACCGTGAAAAAGTTGTCGATCTGGATCTATTTCATAGATATTTTTATAGACGATGCTCTTCTGAAATATCAACAATTGTTCCATCCTTGGCAGTCCCCGCGAGATTAACTCGTCGAGTTGAGGCTTCGCATCACTTCGTGGTCACTTTGGAGACCTGCAGAACATCTCTTTCCAAAGACTCGTTCATCCAACGAACAGCGAGGCTCTGGAACACATTGCCAAGGGAGGTGTTCCTTGAGGCATATAACCTTCAGGAATTCAAGAAGAACACCAATTCCTACCTCTTTCCTCTTGGTTCTCACTATGTTCTCTGATCATTACAGGATATCCCTTATCTTGGGAACCAGAACATTTGAAATATATCCTGAACTCTCCAGATATTTGATGAGGTCAATGTTGATGGCTTTCTCCATCACTTTGCAGGAGATGGCTAATTATAGTGCAATCCTGTTTGTTGGGCCAACAACTTCACGATGAAATCTCCGAATCAACAAGTAATAAAAATGGCGTTCCCTCTTGACAAACATTTCAGACTCCCGACTGTTTGACGATGCTTAAAACGCCAGATGAATGCCCGCGATTAGAAATTTATCGTTGTGTTAACTCCTTTTATGAGATTATATCAACGATGTGTTTCTTGTAATGACACCGTGCCCGATGGGACAATAAATGACATGCGAAAATATGACGAAGATAATTTATGACGGTCATGAAAAGCATTATAATAATTTATGGGTCCATAACTCGGAATTCAATTCTACGGTGGTGTCAAATGGCATGATTTTATGGGATTCCCAATGTAATGAGGCAGGTCAGGCTATAGCTTGAAGTGGAGACTGACTGTCAAGCAAGCTCAGAAGATGCTATCTGTTGAATTTTTATCAAATTTGTTTCACATTGGTTGGCTTGATGTTTTCGCTATCTAGAATGCCCGTTGAAGTGATTCAAATCATTTCCATTCATGAACTTGAGCAATTAAGAAATGACGTAATCGGGAATGCTAGTAAGAATATAAGATTTGCTGTTCGGTAATTGTACACATATAAATCAACTCGAATTGAAGACCATGGGGAAATCAGAAGAAAAATGCATAACTTCCTTGGTGGATTCATGAACAATCATATGATTCCTATAACCTGAATTCACTCACAATCAACTACTGAATCAACGAAACAATATTTTCATTCCCATAATATCACATACTCTTACTATAAACTTTGAGAACCAAACAATGATTGAATCAACTGCAACAACAATGTTCTTGGGTTTGAATATTGACTCTAATCTTCGATCGAAAGATCAAGTTAACGCTGTTAACACCAAATCAAATGATGCATATTATGCGATATCTACAATAAGAGACACCATGCCCCCCAGTGCAATAATTAATGTATACTATAGTCTAGTATACAGTCACTTGTATTATGATATCATTTTATGGGACAACTCAGTCGATGTAACTGAAATATTTGTGACACAATAGAAAATCATTCGAAAAATTTTGCGACTGCAATATCAACAAACTTGTAAACCCACCTTTATAAAATATAAAATAATGTTTTTACAGCGTGTTTATCTATCACTGTCTTCTAACATCGATACCTTCCAACTGAATTCTTCAAATCGACATTATGACACCAGAAACTCAGATCTTTTACGCATCCCCAAACACAGAACAACAAAACTAGAAAATAGTTTCAGATATATGGGAATGAAATTATACAATCATCTTTCAACATTCATTAAAAATATAATTTCAAATTCTCCTTTTAAACGAACTATAAAATTCAATGATTACCAAATGTTATCATAGTTTAGTAGAATTCCTGCAGGATGACTTGTAGTAGTCATTGTTTTAATTTTTACTGAAAAAAATTGTATTTTGTGTATTTCAACATGTATTTCATTTTTAAATCATTTTGTAAGTGCTCGACTTGTTCTATACTTTTCTTAATGTCGCTAAGGATGAAATATATATTATTAGTATTACTATTATCATAATACCACACTCACTTTTTGACCCCATTAGAACACCGTAGAGAAGTCGGCGATCTTTCGCTTTCCTATAGATACTTATACGGGAAATATTCCTCAGAAATCTCTGCTAAAATTCCATCACTAGCAATACCAGTCAGACAAACTTAACTGGCCCAGTCAGCACATCCTTCCGTCGTTAATCTTGATGCCGAATAACACTCTACCAAAATCCCATTCTTCTATAGAACGGCGAGGCTTTGGAATTCTCAGCCAATGGAAGTATTCCCCTTGAATTTATAACCTCCATTAATTGAGACTGAATTCCAACACACACCTCCTCTGCCTATCCCAGCTAGAAACACACAAGGTTTCACTAACATTATAGAAATTTCCTTTTGTGCGCTCCTAGAGATAAGTATATTTATATTGTCAATCGACATTGGATGAATTATGTAACAGATAACAACATAAACATAACCTCAATGAGAGATTTGGTATGAATTGGTTTCAGATAAAAATGTGGGTGTGTTGTTAGATTCCATGCACCAATGTGTTTGGGACAATGAATATAATCTACTTCAAAATCTTTCAATTTTGACTGCATAGGTATGTGTTTGTGTATCAGAGTTTATTATATCATATCTCATTCATAACTATATGAAGACGATGATCCTGAAGAACATAGGAAAGTGTCTTGTGCAAGAACCCTATAGATTATCTGATTCTCTAGGGAAGATATTTCAGATATTCTTCAGAATCATGATCAGATCACAACAAACAAACTTCAATATTCAAAATTTTCCTCACACTTTCACTGCATTTTGAAAAAAACAATAAATATCATGGAAAAAGGAAAGTTTGGCAAAAAAATTATTCATCTGGAGATTAATACTTCGCAACCCATAAATTTTACGAATAAAAGTGAGACTGTACAGTTCATTGTACCTGCGTATATCACCTGACGAAGCTACTGTGTTAGCGAAACATGTTGTGTTTGAGAATTTTGTGAAAATCTTATCGTTTGTGAAGTTTTTACATTTGCCAATTGAAGAATTCAAGATGGCGGCTTCAATATGGCGAACGAGTTTCGTAATTATGATCCGGTTCTATTCAAAATTCGTGCCTAGAGGTTTTATGGGTCGGAGATTATGATTATTTCGTCAAAACTGTGAAATTCAAGATGGCCGATCTTATAAAGCAGACGAGTTCTGTAATTATGATCCGATTCCATTTGAAATTAGTATATAGGGGTTTTCCAAGTCAGAAATGATCATTATTCAATGAAAATTGGAGAATTCAAGACAGCGGCTTCAAAATGGCGGATGAGTTATGTGATTATGGGCCAAGTTTATACAAAATTTGTATGTGGGAGCTTCTGTTGTCGTATATTTTCAAAATTACAAAAAGATACAAGCATACAAAATTTGAGGAAAATACACATTTGAAGACAAGCTTCTATGAGAATGCACTATAAAAAGAAATATAATATTTCTATAAACGTCAAAAAATGGCAAGGTGCGCGCATTGATAACAAATTGCGGAGTGACACTTTTTTTCAGATTCCTACGTTACCATGATACCTTGCACATAACAATGCGCGAAGTCCCAAGTAGCACACATATATTGGGACAATATCGGTGCAATATTACGAAAATATCGGCAAAATATTGTGAAAGTAATATTGGCGAGAAAAAAAATGTGAACATTCGGCGATATTGGTACAATATCAGTTTCCAAATGTGGGTAGAATATTCCCATATTAATATTGGTTGAATATTCGTAGAGTTATATCGGACACAAAATATAATATCAATATTGGCGAGAAATCAATGGTGAACATTCGGCAATATTGGTGTAATATATGGAAATATCGGTGAATCATTGAAAATCATCATGAAGGTATGTTGTCTCAGAAATATTGGTAGAATATTCTCATACCAATATTGCTGGAATATTCGTGAAGTAATATTGGTCACAAAATGTGCGATATCAATATTGCTGATAAATGGACAGTGAACATTTGACAACACTGGTGCAATATTGGTTGGAAATATTGGTACATTATTGAAAATCATTATGTAGCTATGTTGTCTTCAAAATATTGGTGGAATATTTTCATACCAATATTTGCGAGTTATTCGCATCAGGAATAATCACAAAGGTCAGCCCAGCCGAAGCGCAATGGGAGGGCCTTGCCCTGGGGAAGCCGCCTTGCTGATCACGGTTAACCCCTACTACAGGTTATAATACTCTACAATCGTCCAGAGCCAATATTTATATTCTCTCGTCCGATCGGCAATGGGAGTACGTTACCAATCATTTATAGCGCCATCTATCGACATCGGTTTGGGAGTGCGTAATATGGAATAAATATCGAAATTTCGATATCGATATGTATTCTCAAAACAATATGTGAACAATATTGCTCACATGATATAGTGAATCACATATCAGCCAATATAAGATGATATTATTTTCTGAATATGGCTAGAAAACTATTCACCCGATATGCAATTGAACTTGAAAATACAATATTGTTTTTCTCTTCTATGTCCGATATACGATATATATTGAATTGCCGTTATTGATATTCATTTTTGAATCATTGAAAACCCCTTCAGAATCGACATGGGGAGAATGTTCAAATTGCGATATTGGTTATGATTGTTGGAAACAATATGTATACGATATTTTCCGCATGATATTAATCAATATAGGTAAATTCGATGTTCCAAATATTGTTGAAACAATATGCCAATTTGCCGTCGAATCCGATCACACAATATTGTATATCCGCTTCAGAATCGACATGGGGAGAATGTTTGAATTGCGATATTGGTTATAGTTGTTGGAAACAATATGTGTGCGATATCTTCCGCATGATATAGTTGGAATGATATCAGTCAATATAGGTAAATTCAATTTTCCAAATATCGTTGAAACAATATTCTACCAATATGCCGTCGAACTCGAACATACGATATTTCATAACCGCTTCAGAATTGACATGGGGAGAATGTTCAAATTGCTATATTGGTTATAATTGTTAGAAACAATATGTATACGATATCTTCCGCATGATATGGATAGAATGATATTAATCAAGATAGGTGAATATGATATTTCGAATATTGTTGAAACAATATTCAACCAATATGCCGTCGAACTCAAATATACAATATTGCACAACCGCTTCAGAATCAACATGGGGACAATATTCAATTCGCAATATTGGTTATAAATGTAAGAAGCAAATTGTATACGATATCTTCCGCATGATATAGATAAAATGATATCAATCAAGATGGGTGAATATAATGTTTCAAATATTGTTAAAACAATATCCAACCGATATGCCGTTTAACTTGAATATACAATATTGCATAACCGCTTCAGAATCGACATGGGGAGAATGTTGAAATTGCAATATTGGTTGTAAATGTCGGAAACAATATGTATACGATGTTGTTGTATCGACATTCGTAAAACAATATTACATAACATTCATGAATATGTTTTCCAACACATTGTTAACGAATTTTACAACCAATATTGCTCCAATATTGTAGCTGACAATCCATATTCAGCTCAGGTTGAACCGATATTCCACCAATATTATCATTCCAATATTGTTTGTCCAATATACTCTCATATTGGACCTATATTATTTTTCACATGTACGATATATCTATATCGGCCCAATATGAAATCGGGTTCCAGCCAATACGATGTGCTACCTGGGGTAAAACAGTGCGCGAAGTACCTACTTCGCACATTGTTGAGTAAAATATATGAGATATTTTTATTCCAACTTAATGGTCCTCAATCGAGCAAACATCCACGAAATCATTCATTTCTGAATGTTCAACCATAACTTTGTTTTATCTCTTGGAGCGCACGAAAGGAAATTCCTAATATGTTCATGGAACATCGTGCGTACCTAGGGAGGATAGGGGGAGGCTTTTTAAGCCAGTTTAACACTATTTTTTATATCATGCTAAGCATATTTTTAATTTAGAACTATATTTTTTGACGTTTGTAGAAAAAATGTTGTTTGCAACTCGAGCGCGAAATACTTTGGTCATCTCGACTATTTTTTTAACTCGGCTACGCCTCGCTAAAAAAATCAGATCTCGATCACCAAAGTAGCATTTCGCGCTCCAGATACAAAAATAACTATTATTTCATGTTTGATCTAGGTTATTATGTGAGTGACAGATTCAAAAGCTTGCCGCAGATACAAAATAGGAGATCTTGCGTGATAAGATTCGGAATCTATCATTCACAGAATCACCTAGATCAAACATGGAAGGAATTTTTGACCTTTCTGTGCATTTTTATCAAAACTTGTCTTTGAAATCTTTTTTCATATAATATTTATTTCGAAACAACTTGTATAAATAGCTTCTACATGTTCCGCAAAACCGTTACAAGCATTCAGTCCCCCATCAACCACTGTAAAGTCCACTGAATAGCATCGTATAGATGATATTCGCTTTCTAGTCATTTTCCTGATATGGAACGGTTATCAAATAAATAATAATTATTATACTAGACGGAAACACTTCAATCCCGTCAGATGAAATTTAGTGGTTTTTGTTGCAGGAGTAACGCAGGAGCATTTTTGCAAATATGAAATAGTTCGAGAATTCTTATAGCTCTGATTATGCAAACTGTTTCTAATTCAACATTTATATGCTATAAAGTGTTGGATTTATTCCACACTTTGCTATAACCTCGTGAAAATATATCTGCTGGATTAACTTGTTTATACCTAATGAGAACTACCAAGAATGTAGATGTATATTTTTCATGAGACCATCAGACGTTTCCAGATCTTATCCAATTTGACCGAATTGGTATGAAGACATTCTGAAGTAATTTCAATCGTTAATAGATGTTTCACAAATCAGAGAAGAGCCAGTTTCAATAATCAATTCCTTCAATCTTCATGTGCACTAATATTTTGTTTTCTCATTCTCAGGTGGGGAGGAATGAATCTGAAACTTCAAATCTCAAAATGGTGAGTATATTTTTATTAGACTATTGTGTTATTATAATCTCAAACTGATTTCTTGGGAATGAGGGCTGGCAGGTCGATGTAAAACTCTTTCTTTCTTTCTCCCCTTCCTTTTAACCTCTTGGGCGTCGAAATTGGGCTGAATTTTTGTTATGTCGTTTACACATTGTTTCCATGGTTTCCTATTTTCTGTCAGTATCTTCATCTCTCTCAACGACTTCTCTCTTTTTATTCCTGCCTCTGTTATTTGTTGTTTCCATTTCTACCGTGATCTTCCCTTCTTCTTCTTCTCTGTTATGCTTCGTGCTTCGTGTATCTTCTTCGTTATTCTGTCTGGTTCCATCCCCATCATGTGCTGCTTCAGATTTTCTCTTATTGATTCGTTCCTTATTTTGTCCAGGTTCGTTTTTTCATCCTGTCTTTCTTAAGTATCTCATTTCCATTGCATTTATTCTACTCTTGAGTTCCTTTTGTATAGTTCAATTCTCACTAGCGTATAGTATATGGTTGGTATGACAATTGTATTATATACTTTTAGTTTAGTTTCTTGCGTCAATTATCTTTCTCCTGATATCTTATTCAATGAATGATATATCTCGTTTGATTTCCTTGCTCTATTGGCTAATTCCAGTTTTATTTTTCCACCATCCGTGATAATACTTCCTAGGTATTCATATGTTGTTACTACTATCAATTTTGTTTCTCTGCATATAATACTCGTGTTGGTATAATCTTTTTCATTTATTACCATTATCTTACTCTTTTCCGTGTTGATTTCCATTTTCAATTATTGTTCTATTTGTTTTGACAATATATTGATTAGTCCTTGCATTTTTTCTTCAGTATCAGCTATCAATACAATATCGTCTGCATACATTATAACTTCCATTTTAACCAGCTGTAGTCTGCGATATCCTATTATTCTCTGAAGCTATTTCGTTCTTCTCCTAGTTCTTGCCATCAAATCATTCAATGTAAAATTAGAGAATCCCAAAATTTTACCGGAATGCTGCTGAAGGTTGAAGCCTATTTTTTCGAACATTTTCTGAAGAAATCATGCGACCTATGTGTACAAATAGAAGAGCTCGAGTTATGGTTAGACTAGATCATTCTTGCGTATGGAACTCTCAATGTGAAACTTTACATGCAATTTTCACATCAACATAGAAGACTTTCATACTCGATATTTACTACCAGTATAGAAAGTTTAAGAAACCTCTAGTATTATTTTTTGTGTTCTGAAATAAAAATTTTTCAAGTGATTATATGACATGGGCTTATAGTTATAATATGTTCTCAGGCATTCCTGTCCTGTGGTTCTGTGCTCTGTATGCTGATTATGTATTCATTCAGAGATAATCAACTTTGAAAGGTTTGGTATTGAACAATGAATGAACGATTTTTCTGTCATTAGGTCCGTGTTTCTGATTCTCCAGGTAAACTCAATGAAATAGTTCGAATGAATAATTTTCCAGAGACTATTTCCGACAGAGATTCGTTGTCGTTCTTCAAAGTGTATCTCTTCAAGTATAGGCTTGAAGAACAGTTTTCATTCAACTATAAATCTCCAGTAATCCAAACTTGACCTGGGGTTTGTATTCACTGCCTTTACCCCAGGTCTGATTCATAACATTGAGCCCTGGTTCACTGTAGACACATCCTGTGCCTTCCTTTACTGTTGCCTCCTAGGCCTCCTCACAAACTCAGTTTGTGGAAGAAGGTGAAGTAATCCAACTCCATGAAAAATCTGGCCCCTGAGATATTCAAAATAGGTACCAGGAGTGCTAGTCCGATAGCGCCAAAGTGAAGGCTTCATCCTGCGAACACGTGGTGTTACCAAGCAATTGTAGCTCCTCGATTTCTGACAGAATTACTGTCGATGTCAATGCCATTACCCCTGACTAGCCTGACCATCCTTGACTAACATCACAATAACTTTGACAAAATTGGGAACTTATCCCATCGGAAAAAATTTAACTCCTTGACATAACTCTTGAACGCCATGCTTGCTTTCCTTCTCGATTTCATCATCGTGGTGAACGGGAAAAATACTACTAGTTTGTCTTTTCACCTGACATTGTAGATCCACTAATATTTAGCGATAGTGCCAACTTGAGTTCAAAAACCAAATATGTATATATTTAGATTAACACCCTGCAATATATTGTGGAAAGATGTTCTCGGTCATCTCCTTATCTGGTAATTCATATCTGCCTACTAGAAGATCAATTTTCATGAAACAAAATCTACTAGGAAGATCGAAATTGATGCTGATGATTCTTCTGCAGGGTCATCATAGCAATAGGCAATTTGCATTGCAAAACATCATTGTAGAACTGATTTCATGAGAATTCATCACAAGGAAACTCATGTCTATTCATTCTTCTCTGTTTTCTGTTTGCTCACCCCACTAAACGTACAATGAATTTCCATAGATTTTATGAAAAAATAATTATCGTTATGAACAATTGATCTTGCTTGGCTTGTATGGTAGCTCATCTCTGCCCACTAGATGATCAATTCGCACGAAGCCGAAACTACCAGAAAGCCTAATCAAAATTGTCACTCATCTTTCTGGTCGTTCATGTCATCTCTATATATTCTTCTCGATTTTGTGTTTGGTTACTCCACTAAACGTCCAATGAATTTCCATCAATTTTATGAATAAAGAATTGATCTTCCTTATCTGGTTTGGTAACTTATATCTGCCTACTAGATGAGCAATTCGTATGAAGCAGAAACTACCAGAACGCCTATTTCTTCTTCTCGGTTTCGTGTTTGCTTATTTCACTAAACGTTTAATGAATTTCCCTCGGAATTTCCATTGATTCAATGGAAACAAAATTATCGTTATGGAACATTGATCTTGCTTATCTCGTTTGGTGAAGTATAGTTGCCTACTAGATGAGCAATTGGTATGAAGCAGAAACTACTTGCCAGAACGCTCAATCAAAATTGTCACTCATCATTCTGGTCGGTCATGAGACATCTAAACTGTACTAGTTCAAAAACTGAAGTGATTAGAATTAGTCCAATGGGCTTTCAACATTGTGAATCATTATTTCAGAACTAACTCCATGAATATTCATCAGAAGAAAACTCATCTCTATTTCTTCTTCTGTACTTTGTGTTTGCTAACTCCACTAAACGTCCAATGAATTTCCATCGATTATATTATGAAGAAAAATATTCATAGTTTTCAAAAATTGATCCTGCTTATTTCGTTTGGTAACTCATATCTTCCTGCTAGATGAGCAATTCGCATGAAGCAGAAACTACCAGAACGCTTAAACATAATTGTCACTTATCCTTCTGGACGGTCATGAAACAAAACTGCACGAGTCTAGAAACTGAAGTGATTTGAATAATTCCGATGGGCTTCCTGAATTGCAAAACATCATTTTGAAACTATAACTCTATGAGAATTCATCAGATGAAACTCATCTTCATCTCTTCTTCATTTTCAAATTATTTCAGTAGGCTTTCTGAATTGCAAAACATCATTTTAGAACTAATTCCATGACAATTCATTGGAAGAAAACTCATCTTATATTTCTTCAACTCTATTTTGTGTTTACTCACTCCACTAAACGTCCAATGAATTTTCAACAATTTAATGGAAGCAAAAAATCATATCGTTATGAAAAATATGGAAAAATGGATCTTTCTCATCTGCTTTGGTAACTTATATCTGCCTACTCGATGAGCAATTTGCATGAAGCAGAAACTACCAGAACGCTTAAACATAATTGTCACTTATCCTTCTGGTCGGTCATGAAACAAAACTGCACGAGTCTGAAAACTGAAGTGATTTGAATAATTCCGATGGGCTTCCTGAATTGCAAAACATCATTTTGAAACTACAACTCTATGAGAATTCATCAGAAGGAATCTCATCTTTATCTCTTCTTCTTTATTTTTGAATTATTTCAGTAGGCTTTCTGGATTGCAGAACATCATTTTAGAACTGATTCCATGATAATTCATTGGAAGGAAACTCATCTAATATTTCTTCAACTCTATTTTGTGTTTACTCACTCCACTAAACGTCCAATGAATTTCCAACAATTTAATGGAAGCAAAAAATAATATCGTTATGAAAAATATGGAAAAATGGATCTTGCTTATCTCGTTAGATAACTCATATCTTCCTACTAGATGAGCAATTTGCATGAAGCAGAAACTACCAGAACGCTTAATCAAAATTGTCGCTGATCGTTCAGGTCGGTCATCCGACGCTAAAAGTCGTACTCACCTTGTGCAACAAGATCGCGGATGAGAGGCAAAGTACCGGCAACTACAGGCAAGTACCGCCCGTCCGGGCACTAAATCATACCGGTAATTATTCATCTGGCCCGGAGCCCAGTCGGCTATAAATCGTGGATTTCCGCTATTACAATAATTCGCTCTTCCCTTCTCCGTGTGTGTAGTGTGATTCTCGCAGCAACAGCAAGAAGAAGCTGAAAATATTTGCGGTTGTGCCCATTTCGAATTGTATTTCCCCAGTTATTCTATGACGAAATCCACGCCACCAAACTCAAGCCTGCATTTTCTCTAGAAAGGGGGAACTCAGTATGCCCGATATTGTAATGTCTGGCTCCACCATCCCCACCAAGCCCACCATATCTATGCTCGGTATTTCCATCAGCAACACTCTTTCATGGGATAATCATGTCAGATCCATCGCAAAAGCTGCTTCACAAAAACTCGGATTCTTGTTCCGTGCGAAAAGCTACTTTAAACCTCAATAGCTCCTCATGATCTACAAAGCGCAGATACGGCCTGTTCTAGAATACTGTTCCCACATATGGGGTTCAGCACCAAAACATACGCTGATGCTCTTAGATTCCATCCAGAGAAGAGCCATTCGCCTGGTGGGTGACGCCACACTCACTCACTCTTTGACATCATTGGAACACCGTAGAAAGGTCGGCGACCTTTCACTTTTCTATCGATACTTCCACGGGAAATGTTCTTCGGAAATCTCTGCAATCATCCCCTCACTAGCAATACCAATCAGACGAACTAGACAAACCCAGTCAGCACATCCTTTCGTTGTCAACCTCGAAAGATGCCGAACAGCACTTTATCAAGACTCCTTCATCCATAGAACGGCTAGGCTATGGAATTCATTGCCTGTGGAAGTATTCCCAACAACATATAATCTCCAAAAATTCAAAAAAAATTCCAATACCTACCTCCTGTCCCTATCCTCCCTAGGAACGCACGATGTTCTTTGAACATTATAGGGATTCCCTTTCGTGCGCTCCAATCAATAAAAAAAAATGAATAGATGTATTGAAACTCCATTGTCGTTCTAGATGACAACCTAGTTAGGTATCGTTAATAGGCGAGATATCATACCTCCTCGCACTAGGTCGCCTACTAGGTTTATTATTAGATCGACAATGGATACCCTAACAACATAAGGATAACCTAGGAACGTTTCTTTTATGTCCCAAAGTATACTGTCCCTAAGTAGCACACAAATCTCTAATGGGGATCCAATAACTTGGTAGATTTCAATGCAAACAAAACACAAGCATGCCTTTTCTCTAGAAATGTCGATCTCATTGTGCCCAACATAAGCTTGTCAGGAGTAACCATACCTTTGAAGACATCCATTTCGATGCTTGGGATTACTATCAGCAATAACCTTTCTTGGGAAAATCACGTGAGATCAATTGCTAAAAGTGCATCCCAAAAACTTGGTTTTCTGTTTCGGGCCAGGAGCTATTTCGCTTCCAGTCAGCTGCTTATGATCTATAAGGCACAGATCTCATCTGTCCTGGAATACTGTTCCCATATTTGGAGTACAGCACCCTAACATACCCTGAAACTGTTGGATTCTGTCCAAAAAAGGGCAATTCGTCTCGTGGGTGATGCCTCGCTCACAAACTCACTCACTCCTCTGGAACACCGTAGACAAGTTGGCGATCTGGCTCTATTTTATAGATATTTTCATGAACGATGCTCTTCTGAAATATCAACGATTGTTCCTTCCTTGGCAGTCCCCGCGAGATTAACCCGTCGAGTTTCGCACCCCTTCGTGGTCACTTTGGAGACCTAAAGAACATCTCTTTCCAAAGACTCGTTCATCCAACGAACAGCGAGGCTCTGGAACACATTGCCAAGAGAGGTGTTCCACGAAGCATATCACCTCCAGAAATTTATGCAGAACACCAATTCCTACCTTATTTCCCTTGGTTCTCACGATGTTCTCTGAACATTACAGGATATCCCTTCTCGTAGAAACCAGAACATTAAAAAAAAACAAAGGTTATACATGGGTTGTGCAGACAACCATGTTCAAAAGTCCGTGAATCGAAACTATTCATTATCGATCATAACGGCTCACATGTCCCTATCTCAACTTTTGATCCACTATCTACTGACATTTGATTGGAACAGATACAGGGTGATCAGAATTCTGGAGCACCCTGTATTTTTTTCAATCAGATTCCAGTATGTATAATTTGGAAACTTTTTCTTGTAAATTTTCCTCCACGTTTGGACGAATCTCTTCATCATCTTGCATTCTCACTGGAGTTGGCTGATTTGCCACTCTTACAGATAATTTTTGGGTATTTGAGTTGGTACTTCCCCAGCATATTTTATTTTTATTTTTATTTTTTTCATTTTTATAGGTTACAGGCTACTTCAACAGGTCGAATGACCCAATTACAGAGAAGCACAAAATATACTAATCATCAGTTAACAATCGAAGGTTATGAAAAGTTAAAGTTTATATAAGTGAGATTGATTACTACAGTGGAATATAAAGAAACAGAAAATGGGAAAAGGTGAATTTCAGTTAGCTATTTGAAGAGGAGTCGTTACAATTGAGGTTACAATACCTAATTATGTGAAAAGAAGTCAAGAGTGAATAATTTGCCTCAGTTTGGTTTTGAACCTGAATATTTTCGTGGTGAAAATATCTACAAGAGAATTGTTTCCTATCACATTATAAGAATTTATGCACCTATGTAAGGGAGAATTCAGTAAAGAGTTAGTAGAGCTAGGTTCAGTTGTGAAGAGATGTCTTTTTCTCACGGCATATGGAGTACAGTTCAAAGTGAGAGAATTGGTGCAAAAGTCAGAATCAATTAGATTGTTGACCACATTGTAAATGAAAAGAATGTCGAAAAATGTTCTCCTCAGTTGAAGGTTTTCAATTTTGTAGTGTTTAACATTAGCATTGTATGAGGAGAAAATGTTTCCATGGTTAAAACGAAAATTCAGGTGTCGGACAAATTTCCTCTGAACATTTTCAATTCTATTGGAGTGATTATTATAAAAGGGATTCCAGATGACAGATACATACTCCAGGGAGGATCTCACAAGGGAGTTGTACAACGTTTTAACAGCATCTGGGTCTCAGACTTTTCTGCACCGTCAATTCGACGTGTGTGTCAAAGGTTAATTCAGTATCTAGGCACAGTTGAGAGAATATTATATTCTCTCAACTGTGATCTAGGTGAGTGAACATCTAAGTCTTTGATGACATCACAATCTCCCAGAACCTCACCGCACAGTACAAGATTGAAAGTGGGAGGATGATTATTACGGGTGAACAGGATCTTGTGACATTTACCAACGTTCAATTGAAGTTTGTTAACTGCACAATACTCTGTGAACCTATCAAGGTCCAATTGAAAGCATTGGTAGTCCTCCTGAGTGGTTATCGATTGATACACTTTCAGATCGTCAGCAAAATGTTTGAATTTGGTCCATTTGACCTTTCATACTATTCGAAATGTGCCTGTCCGCTTGTTTCGCTTTGGAATAATTATTTTTGCTATGAAATCGAGCACATATCCTACAAAAATGAACTTGTTGATGAAGCTACTTTACATGAGGAAAGTACATAGTCTTTGAAACGTTCCAAATATCTGTAACTTAACGTCACATACAATTTATTTACATACTAACAACAGTACGACATCATCTCGAGGATCATTAATTGCACGTTTATAATATCTATGCTGAGACATCATAATAACCTCTTAAAGTTATTAAGCGCACATCAGCTTCTTGGTCCTGAACCATTGCAAATATGTGGTCTTTGCGACGTTATAAGGAGTAATTATGTTGATTTTATGACTTTGTGCTATTCGGGTCGGTACAAGGATATAATTGGGACATCCCTGGAATGTTCTGTTTAGTATTTCCAGGGTATGTCCCGATTGATACATCTCCGAGTACATCATTGAGTTGTCCCATCCACGTCCTTGTATATCCTGATATCTATTTCAAGGCCAGCGTAGCCTCGTTGTTGAAGCGTCAGTATTCTATTCACGTTGGATTGCCGGTGAGTGGGTTCGATTCTCACCACGACCGCAAAAATTTCTCTGATGGCCTAAGAAAGTGTTCGGGATCACACATTGAAAGGCGAGTCCCTCTTCATTCCTTGCTCGCACAAGTCTTTTGACTTTGGTGGGTTGCTCGTAAGGTGCAACCGAATGATGGATAAGAACAAGTGAGGTACGTAGTTTTTGAAAGGTATCAGATTAATATAGATGTAGTTTTCATTAGGTATTAGATCAGTATAGAGGTCAGATAATTTATACGATGCTATAAAAGCAGATATTTCATCATTGCTCATGTAAGATGGAAGTAGATGCCATGGCACCATATCATGAGCATATTTTTATATTGAAGCTATCATTGGGCACAAAAGATGTGTATACGACGCTATGAAAGTTCAGAGAACTGGAGATTTTTCCCACAAACTACGTACTTAGCCCACTCGACTGTCTTGGTTTTTCCACACAAACTACGTACCTAGCCCACTCGACTGCCAATAGGGACTGAAAAAACAAAAACAAAAGAAAGTTCAAACAATGCCAACATATTTCTTCTTTGTGGGAAATCAAGACAGTCGAGTGAGCTAGGTACGTAGTTTATGGGAAAAAAATCAAGACAGTCGAGTGTGCTTTTTTTACTTCCTTTCGTTTTTTGTTTTGTTTTCTATTGGCAAGTGATTATCTAGGAACTTGTAAATTTTTTAGTTTTTTTATCGTATCTCCCGAACTATTGAATTCAGAGAAAAATGTTATACGGATTTTTTGTAGATTCTATCAAAAGGAATAATCCGTATTTATACATGAATCGTTTTCAAATGAAATATGGAAATGCAGATGAATCCATACTGCGGAGGCAGTACTATAGCGTGATTTCTAAATCGAAATTCTCATTATAAAATGAGGGAATGTCCCTTTGGCTAGCATAACGCGAACGCAATAATAGCCGTCTTTTCTGCATATCCGAGAGCTGTACAGCAACTGATCATTACTTGTTCTTGTTTACAATTTCACCTCGCAACTGCCATGGTTATGATTCCGAACTGGTATGGAAATGATGCGGAATTGAAATCATTGTCATTATTATTATTGGCGGCGAAATTGGCTATTGAGCATTGCACATCGCCTGCTGAACGGAATCCAAATAACGAAGATTATATTGGAGCTTCTGGCCATGTTTGAGAAGCAAGGCTTACATTTTTTTTTTCTACGGGTATAACACAAAATTGCTCTTGCTTTACTGTGTTCGATGCATCAATGAGGTACTCTTCTCTCTTCTCTCTCTTTCTCTTTCTATTTATCTTATCTCTCTCCTCACTCATCTTCTGAGTCTCTTGTTACGTTTTTCAACTAGTAGGTACACTATCAATATAAACTTATGTAGACTTTGGTGGAAGAACAGCATCAGAGGTTCACCTTCTGAAGTCTGAACCATATGCCTTTCATCTGCCTACTCAATAAGGATATATGTAGTTCTCTAACTCAACCAATGTAAATTATATGTGTGTATATAATAAACGTATTCAATATCATTATTATTAATATTACTTTTTCTACCACTGCTATAAAAAGTAGCGCATTCCTCATAGATTACTTATATTCAAAACCATGTATTGCCCATACTGTAAGAAATATTTTTTCTCACGGCTTTTTGCTAACACCACATACATTTCCATGGAGAATCAACAAAAATCGATCAGAACTTGGCTGCTGTTCAGCTTTGAATAGTTGTCACAACTGTCAGAAGAATTTTTTTAAATTCTTCAGGGTAGTTCTCATTAGTGCTTTTGATAGAAATCTTATTTTCCATCAAATATTGTTCCAACAATTCATGATAAATAATATTAGGTATGTATATACCGAGATGTGGCGATTTTGATAACTACACCGCCAGAGACAGAGATAATGGAAAAAGCTGCGAAAATTGGATTTGTTCTCGGAAATTTCAAGAAAAAAGTATGAATTGGCATATACGAAAAATTTATGGAATCTAGAAAAAATACAGAAATAAAATGTTTTTCGAAAAGTGTACTTTTTCGAAATACTTTGAGGAACTAGGAAAGGCATCTACTCTTTGGTCACAATATATTCAATGTGGCATAGTGCCACATTATAAAATGAATACCAATAAGTTACATTACTAGATGGATTCTTTGAATAAGTGCAGTTGTAGAAAAAGTATAGTGTGCAACATATGAGAGAAAGTACTTTTCTCACTCGTGTGTTTGCATCACTCGCCCTTCAGGCTCGTGCCACAAACTTTCGCACTCGTGAGAAAAGTTGAACTTGAATATCATCAATTTCATTACCGTATCTAACCATTTTGTTATTATAAAAAAATCCCGTCGCTCTTGGAATGTCAAATTTGAAGCAATGATCAACAGCTCTGTCTTTAAGATATTTGCAAAAAACTGGAGAATTGTCTTGAGGTTATATTGCTACGTGTTGAAAAATAAATGGAATGCTCAATTTTGTTCACATATTCAACAAATAGTATCTCAAACAGGTTGTACTCCGAGACAAAACTCAATTTAAACTGTTCCCCTCGAGGTAACATGTGGAGGAAATAAGTACGTTGACATACTTCTGACCCACCAGTACTATGTTTCTAATTTTCTCAACATTCAAAAATTTCCTGGAGGTTGAGAGATTTTTTTATATCTTGTGAAAAATCAGCCATAAGACATATAATTCCGGAAATGATTTCAGGTGCAGTATCATCAAGCCTACCTAATGTCATATACCAATTTAACATTTTTTCATCTCACTAAGAAAAATATGCAGGAAAATGTGACGACATAGGACCGTGACTATGCCACTGGAAATCAAAATTCAGAAGTGGAAACTCCATGTGATCACAATGAATTTTCTGGAATAGTATATCGAGTTTCAATTCTTTTTGGCAAGTGGTTCCTTATAAACCTTGCTTCTGTTAGTATACTTTATTTATATATTATATTTTTTTATGAGTAGGTATCTCAAATATTCTTCCACCGATGCTCTTGAAATTTGGCAATAATATTCTTTGTCATGAGGCGCTGATTTAGCCATAATTAAATTGGAATTGTGAAATCCATTGGCGTTCTGATTTTTCCAAATTCTATATCTCCATATCCTATTGATCAACTAAATACACAACATTTTGGTCTCCTGAATGAGCTTATATCACAAAAAAAATGTATTTCATAATTCGTAGAACTCACCCAAACTAGCTCACCACCGCAAACCGTTTCTTGCTGTGAGCTCCCTACATTTTATAAAAAAATATTGAAATCCCCGATTTTTCGGACCTCTGAAAACGGGGCGATGATGTGACGTCAAAACCCCAATACTGATACAAGACTATTCCAGACAGAGATGAATGATACATGATTTCTGATAGAGTGAATTAGCGCGAGATCACAGTTGAAAGAATTAATATTTCAGTTGCCTCAGTCTCCGTCGGGCATTTGGTATTTTCTTTCAATTATGGCGCGATAAGGTTTCTACGTCATAAGAGGGTCCGTTTTCAGGAGGTTCTATTATTTATGCCCAAAAATAAAATATTCCAGTTAATTTTTCGATCGAATTATGTCGTCAATCATTATTTATGTATGAAAGAACCATTATAAACATGGTTTGAGTTGAAAGTTCTTCTAAGGTGAACACGCCCATTGTTTTTCTATCTTGCTGCGTTTCCGTGGAAAAAAAATCCAATTCATTGTATAAATTTGTGCAAAATATTGCTTCAAAAACAGGGGTTAATTTAATTGTGTGATCTATGTCCATGGACGTAGAATAAGAATGAAGATTCATTTTCTTCAAATATTTCATTATACATGTTCGACACACTTTGTATTATCGAAAACTACGCCTTCCTGGACCGAGAATACATCCCATTTGATCTTTTTTTTTTCATAAACAATATCATGGTTCCATATTCGCTAATGATGATTGACATGATTGAATAGTTCAAACAATTGTGTCATTCTAAACATTGAAGAGTTGGTAAAAAATGGAAATCAAAAAAATGGATTCGTACTCACATACTTATATACCTAAACGAAAGCCAGCTAATTTCAGTAATTTCATCTATAACAAATTGAAATAATTATAGGTACTAAATATTCCTCAATAGGATTACCAAAGTACCTGTTCAACTTCATGAACCATGTAATAAACGACAAAATGGAAATATATCTCTCCAGCATATTTATTGCTGAATTTATTTGTTATACCAGCCGATAGATGGCGGTACAACTACGTTGCTAAGAGTTACTAACAGCCGTCGGCCCAGCGCCAACAAATATGAGCCTCAAACAACTGTTATCATCTTCCATAGTTATTGGACCGCACCGACCTTATATTTTCGGATTCGGAATTCGGATTGTTACTTTATATCTGGAAATAGGTCGTCCATTTTCAGGATTTCAGATTGGAAATAATTCATACCGTGTCATCCATTACTGTCATCAAACAAAAAACATCGTAGAAGTTTCTTTAAGATGTACCCTGAATGTCTCTGGTACATCCCGTATCATCCCACAAACATTCTGATGGGATGTCTATAAGACATCGCAAATGCTGACAAGGGTGTTGCCAGCAACATCCCAAGAATGTCCCAAGGAAAATAGGGATTTTCCAGAGATATGTTCCTATCATCCCATATGGATGTTTCTACGACGTCTTACAGATGTTATTGTGTTATTAGGGTTATGGAATGAATTGAAATTTATGATTCTCCATGGGAATGAAGTAGATTCTCGAAACAATTCAGGTGACTGAAAACATTGTATTTTCAGTTGGTCAATGGGTTATGAAGATAAAGGATTCGAAAAAATCAGTGGCGCACATTTTATTGACAATTATATTCGGTAGGATGCATCCGGGGGCGCCA
Organism: Phaedon cochleariae; assembly: GCA_918026855.4. Lineage (NCBI taxonomy): Eukaryota > Metazoa > Arthropoda > Insecta > Coleoptera > Chrysomelidae > Phaedon > Phaedon cochleariae. The sequence continues at coordinate 26,648,446 of OU896722.1, read as the reverse complement.
CTGAATTCCATAATTTCAATTGAATTATGGCTATATCAGCCCATCATGACAAAAAATATATTTTTGTCAAATTTCAAGAAAATCGGCGATATCCAGAGATATCCTTCTGAAATAACCTCTTTAACAAATGTTCAGTGATGAAAGAGGAAAAACACACTTTTAATCGACTCATCATTGTGAGAAAGTACCTACACCATAATTGATGCACATTATCACTTGAGGAGCGAAATAAATTGACATTTACAACAGTTGTGGAAATGACAGATAATAAATATAATATGAAGCATCAGCGAATCTTCACAAGGAGCAGTTTGAGGAAATTCTGAGATAGTTCAATATGTTATCATTGTGATTATTTTACAAAAAAACAGTCGCTTCCTTAGCACGTACCACGCACCACACGGACCACTGAAACAATCACCTTGTATATCCGTGAAATACCCAATTTGAAACATCTAAGATGAGAATTATCTGATGGAGAGAATTCCATCCACCTGAGAAATTGGTTGAAATCGAAATTAATGGAAATGAAATACCGATACATCGGGAGGACATTAAATTTGAGATATTCATAAAAAACCGATCTTTTTTAAAAGTTTCAACACACTGTATGTCGAAAACTATGCATTTCCGTACTCACGTACATGTGACATGAATTTCTTATTTTATCCTGTAGGCTCACCCCCTTGATTTATTGCGCATAATTTCCGGACACTCTGTATAAACACATCTGCAGCACTTTAGAATGAACGTGTTTCGAAATGACGCAAAATCAGTACGATAAGAGATAATCGAAGCAACATTTACATAAACAAAAAGCATGCACTTCTCTGCTTCACAATAAGTCATCTTATCTTTGGACAAGAAGTTATGCTCCACTAGACTAGAACTGGTCTAGAAGACGATTATAGGTATCAATCATAAATACTTTTCTATTCTAGATGATAATCTATAAACCAGTGCACTTAACCAATGTTGTTCCGCATATTATATTCCTCGAATAAATTCCTATGTCAACATGTTTGTATTATGAAATGAACATCATTATCTACAGTCCGTTTTAATGCCAATAATGAATGATGTTTGTTGATGAACAGATACTGAATAGTCCTTTCAGAAGAAAAATGAAAGAAAACAACACGAAGTCGGTCGACCACACTCTATATAAAGAACTTCCTTAAAAAGTTACCGGTTTCGGCACTACGGCCATCATCAGACAATGGTACCTGAAATAATATTATGACAATATAATGAGGACAAAACAATTTGTATAAACATACCAAACAATGGAGACTCAAAATGTAAATACAATAATCAGGGTGAACACAAACGATTTTGTCAACGGGTTGGAAGAATCTGTAGATTTACTATACTTTTTCAAATTCACTGAAGAGCAAGAAAAAACTGGCTCTGATGAGGTTGAACATGGTTTAGAAAAATTGTTTTTATACAAACAGCATCAGTTCGCCGTCAGTACTAAAGGAACTGAAAATTTTGAAAATTGACAATTATAAAAGGGAAATGACTTTGACGTTGGACAAGTCAAACATGAAACAATAAATTAGTGAGTGACATGTGCTAAAATGACACAATTCGCGGGAATCAATGTTACCAGGTGGCGCTCGGTTTTCATCGTTCCATGTCAAAGCCACGTCAAAACTGGGGGAAAACAAACTCAATCCTCACTCAATCCCATTAGTGCCATTAGCTTGTGTACTGTGTTCTGATAAGAGTAATAAGTTTTTAAATTTCTTGACATTTGATGTCAATATTCGATCGAAAACGCTAATAATGCCTGTTGTAGATGTTCTTTTGGCAGATTTGCTCTATTAGATAGAAAAGGGCCGACCAGTAGTGGAAGGGGAAGCAGTTCTCCGTGATAATCATGTGATTTTGTGGGAGGCAGAAGACTTCAACAAAAGACACATTTTGGCACTTTGTCTACAAACTTCGGCGATGAAATCTCCCTCACATGAAGTAAAATTGAAGTTGGGGTCCAGAGGAACTCCTGTAGAACAATGGATTTGTATTTGTTCATGCAAAGCAGGACAATCTGGGTATTGTAAACATGTTGTAGCTGTTCTTTTATATGTCAATTGATTTGCTCGTCATAATTAGTTTGAATTATTAGAACCATCTCCAATTCTTCACCTCTTCACTGTTCACTAAACTAATAAAAATGTGATAATGTGAAAAAATTTACCAACTCAACCATTATCACTACCAACAGTGCCAACACTTTATGTCATTGACAAGTTTGACTACAGCTACAGCAAGCTGAATGCAAGGTAGTCAAAGCACTTTATCCATAGACAACAGTTTGTTTTCCCCCAGTTTGAAGTTCGTATTATGTAAACTAGATGTCACCCACTTCGTGAATCTCGCGAATAGATGTTAAGGTAACTGAGAAGAGAAAAGGTGAGAAGAAGAGTACTGAGCATGTAGGAAACAGATCAAAGAAAAAGGAGAAGAAGAGAATAGAACAAAAAGAGTGAAAAGTGTAACAGAGAAAAGAGAAGAAGGGAGGGAGGGATAGACTATCAGATATCCAGAGGCAGAGAGATAACTGCAAAGAAGGGGATCACCAATAAGAGTCATGAAAATTTTGAGGTCCTGAAAATGTGGTTACGTTCAAAATTGGTTTGATCATTAGGACATGAAACATTCTGGTTGTTGATGCATTTCTGAATTTCCATGATTTTAAGCAGATTCAATCTAGGACCTTCATCACAGATTTGAAGAATTTCAGAATTACTGACACCATGTTTAACCTCATCAGAGCCAGTTTTTTCTGGCTCTGACCTAGAGAGATCTTCGTGTAGCAGTTACAGCGATGAAACTTCGAACCTATGTATTCGATGTGTTCCTCTATTGAATAACTACTTCACTGATTATATCAACCCCCTCGAAAATATCAAAATTCGCCATTGAATAACTAACACCCTATATGAGATTTTGCGTTCCAATTTCGTGTAGGGGTATTTCAGCTATGCCTGAAACGAATAGGCGAGTCACTATTTCGAAAAAAAATTCCTAATAGTCGTTTTTGGAATTTTGACCCTTCCAACAAACAAAAGTAAGCCTTGAAAATCTGAGTATTTCAAATTTGTCCACATTCCCGGAAAGAGCCCGTTGGGTGCTATATCATGGAATTTTTGTTTTTGAAAATCGGTCGACGGGTTACAAATTAGGAGGGTGTTCCGGGTTGAATTCGCACACACTGTATATGTGTAAAAACTTCACAAACGATGAGATTTACACAAAATTATGAGTCACACGACATGTTTACCTCACACAGTAGCTTCGTCAGATAGGCCATCCGCCTGGTGGGGGACGCCACACTCACTCACTCTTTGACATCATTGGAACACCGTAGGAAGGTCAGCAACCTTTCACTTTTCTACCGATACTTCCACGAGAAATGTTCTTCGGAAATCTCTGCTATCATCCCTTCACTATCAATACCAGTCAGGCGAACTAGACAAGCCCAGTCAGCACATCCTTTCGTTGTCAACCTCGAAAGATGTCGTACAGCACTTTATCAAAACTCATTCATCCATAGAACGGCTAGGCTCTGGAATTCATTGCCTGAGGAAGTATTCCCAACAACATAATATAATCTCCAGAAATTTAAAAAAAAATCCAATACCTACCTGTTCTTTGAATTTTATAGGGATTCCCTATGCGCTCCAATCGATAAAAAAAAGAAGGTTAAATACTGGTACAATGAAAAAATATATATCTATGTCGATAGATGTCAGTTTCTAATCGAATGGACCTAGATGAACTATCAATTTCAGGATTCTCTCACCTAATTGGGACAGTTCACTAGTATTTCTTGATTCACCGTCATTAAACCGTACCATAGTATCATTTCCCTTCCCTGAAATTAGACGCTGCATTTTATTCCCAATGACATCGTTAACATTCCACACAAATAACAACTGTCCGGAGACACAACCTCACTGCAGGGCAACCAATATTACAATAATTAACACTAGGTCAAAACAAGCGCGCAAAGCCAATTCCAATTGGAGTAACGGAAGGCCCCCGGGTTGGAGCCTTGAGGCACTCGCTTCACTCGGGATCGTGTTCGGTTTCAATACAAGGTGTCCCAGAAAAACTCACAATTGCAACTGTGAATAAGACAAATGACACTTTTCGCTCAATATATCCTGTGAATGATTTGTGAAATGAAATTTTGTAGTATGGCAGTTCTGAGCCGTCCGAAGAAAAAGACATTCTGAAATTGTAGATATAAAAACGCTCATCCTCAAACTTGAATTTTATTTATCGCTTGGAGCGCACGAAAGGGAATCCCTATAATGTTCAAAGAACATCGTGCGTTCCTGGGGAGGATAGGGACAGGACAGCATTGACCTGCCTGCGCCGTGAGTTCTTAGTTTCCTGAGGAGAAATGGGAATTCTGGAAGAGAACGCAGTATGGAGGGTACTATCATCTGCAAAGCTGTGTATGAGGCAAGTTGTTACTCCCAACAGATCATTGATAAGAAGCAGGAATAATGTTGGTGCCAAAATTGAACCTTGTGGAACGCCGGAATTGATGCCAATGGTATCAGACGATACACCGTCCACCACCACGTGAAGCGATCTGCCTGAAAGAAAACTCGATAAGAGATGGCATAGCTGAGGTGGTAAGCCGTAGGATGGTAGTTTGTGGAGGAGTCCTTCTTGCCAAACACGGTCGAATGCTTTCGATATGTCCAACGCGACAGCTAGAGATTCCCCGTGTTTTTCTATTGAAGATTGCCATAAATGGGTGACGTAGGCAAGTAGATCTCCAGTAGATCTTCGGTGGCGAAAGCCGTATTGTCTATCATTGATGATTCCTGAGCTCTCCAGATATTTGATAAGCTCAATATTGATGGCTTTCTCCATCACTTTGGAGATTACTGATAACAGGGCAATGGGCCTGTATAGTTGTTGGGCAGGTTCTTGTTCCCTTTTGAAAACAGAACGTTGTGAATCTGTCGTTGAAACAAATATCAATTTCGAATTCTATACAGATATTTTCTAATTGCCGTAACGTAATTGCCAAACATTTCGATTTCGTTATCTGGAATTTGAAATGTTCAGTTTCTTATATACTTTCACTGAGAAAATTAGGGAGCTATGTTGATGCAAGGTTGTAGCAACTACTGAAACGGACGTTCAGCAATATTGCAAATGTTACGTTCCAGCAAGGCACAGCAACATGTAACATTGCTGTGATACTTGATACTTGAGCACGAAACATGTATTGATGAATATTATCAGAATATTCCCAACCAACATTTTAAGAGAATTATACCAAGCAGAGAGGAGAAATTACTTGAAGAAGTCGAAATTTACTAATTTCCGACAAAATATTTCACCTTTATGCCCTGAGTAATTTGTAAGATATGGATTAGGTTGTAAAATGCCTGGTTAGGACCTCAACATTTTCTATAAAAACCATCAACTTCATAGACAAATAGCATAGTTGGAAACTACTGCTCATTACAGACTTCAAACATAACTTCATGGTCCTAGTGAGCATTTAGTTATCAATTAGGTAATATTTAACATCAAAATTACCAGTAAAATGTCTTCCAGGCCCTCGAACTATCAGGATATTTATTGGAGTTGAAATTCACCAAATTCTAACTTCATAAACGATCATAAAGTCAGGGAATAATCAGATGAAGAAAATAAGTCGGATTTATACTCTGTTTTGCCTATTTTTGACCAATTGAGTCGAAGGACTTTTTTTAACCTAATCAGTACCAACTTCATATCCGATGAAGGCAAGATTACCACTATGAAATCCTTATAGAACGAAGTGTCCTTGAGAGAGACGAGAATACCAAAATTAGTCCTAAAATCATGTTCTCAAAGTTGATGGCTATTATTGATCCTGGTGCTTTGAGGTCGGCAAATGTTTTGAAATGATCATCAATTTCTGAAAATATAAAAAACTGGAGACAAGCGCAATGTATGAGTTTTGAATGTTTCATTCTTCATCACCAGTGTGTGGTTCAGGTAGCTTACCGCTTGAACGCTTCTAAAGCAAATCATGATATCTTTCTATACATTACGATGATGTTTGATCATCTAAACCATCGATTTGTTTTGACATTCGAAGTTTTACTTCCACTTATTCCATTGGTCAGATCTGAATGCATATTTTAAATAACATTTATAAAAAAAAAAACAGGTATCAATTATTACACTTCGGTTGAGAACGTACAAAAATGGCAAATGTACTAAAAGTATACTAGAACGGCAACACTGTTCGAGAGATGACAACACGGCGATGGACTTTTCTGATTCGCTGAAAAATGAAGCCTGTCATCCAGCGACCAATTAGGAAACATACCGTGGTGCAGAATAAGAAATTGAAGGCGAACAACGAACATTTGACAAATTATATGATTATAGGGAACATCTGATAATATTAATCCATCAGGTTGACTGCTACTCAAATAATATACTCGTTGATATAGTCTAAAATCCCAATATGGGGAAATTGGGCTCCATAGTCAGAATATACAGAATTTTCGACTATGAACGAAGCCTATTCGCCCTGAAAGTTGAAGATTCTGGAAAATTCGACTTTCAAGTCCAATATGAAACCAACGCCATATTTGTTGGCTCGACCCTTTTTCGCCATTGACGGAAAAAGAAGAAATCTCTACATAGCGACCACATCCTAATGAATAGTAATACAGAAAAGGTTAAATTTCGCATATATGATCATATTCTACCAGTTGATTCATTTTCAGATGGAATTGTTGAAAAATAATTCCAAAACACAAAGAATATCATCCAGTATTTTTCTACAAATCCAATAATTTCGTGGGCCCACTAATTTTACATGTGTAAAATCAACATTATCACAATAAATTTTGCATCGCAGGTTGAATAACGATTCACAACAACCTCAAATGAGCTAAACAACATGCATATTATCTACACCTTCCACTACTATCAAGTTTTCTTTTGAACGCCATGTTCATAAACTCCACACGTAAATGAGTAGGTATAGTCGAACGTGAAACACGGTACATATTCGTTTTCCGAACCCAACCAAATGACAGTAAACCAGGTAGAAATCTTAGTAAACCCACCCATAAGTAGGTAATGAATAACGTCAGAATAACTAAAATCAGACCACTATCGGACTAGAATTAGGGCAATTTCACCTAATTGTTTCCTCGACCTATTGGTTAGGATACCCTAATATCCCTATTCTCGTCTTCTGAATTACTTCCAGTTTTTTCCCCATATTGGTAAATTTGAAGTAAATAAGACGTAATATTCACTTAGGCCAAATAAGTCGTTGACCTATTCTAAGGTCGAAATGACGTATATTATACCTAAAATGTTTGTTGGGTTGCAGTTTGTATATAGGAAATTCCATTTCCTCCCAGTTTGAATGAAGGTATTTTTCACGAATAGTCGACAGATTTTGAGGTATAAGCAAAAAACTGTGAAAACATTACATACATATTATATTTCCCACTTATTTTTGAATGTTTTCAATGTTGCGTCATGAAATTTTGTTAGCAAACAGATTCAGATCCAACACCGCCAAACATTTATCGAATGAAACAAACCAAAAAATCTACCCCACAAGTTTCTCTCTGTAAGGGTCATTTTGAGCACAAATTGCCTGTGTTATTTTGAGTTTTCCGAGTCTTCTTCTGGAGTAACTAGACGCTTGTTGCCTTTATATCTGCATATCAAATGAGATAGCGTATGATTTATGTTAGTTGGAAGCGAACTTCATGGACCAGTTCTCTCTGTCAACTAGTGACGACAGATCATAAATCACTCAATAGTCTTTTTTTAATATGTTTTCATCGGGTAATGATCATGTTATCATCTGATAGGCTGAATATTGATTGTGTGATGTATTCGATGGAATTTTGAGGTGGGCTTCTATACATAGAAGAACAGTTAATACCAGAAGGTTACAAAAACGTTCCTATTCGTTGAATGATATCAGAGATATTGAATGGGATCCATTGTCAGTGATAGCTCATCTTTAAGGTTGTGATGCTCCCTAGCAGATTGAAACAGTTTTAATCTTCTCCTGAAGATGCTAACATAGTTAGCGAAACACTTGTCGAGGTGTAAGAAAATCGGTTTGATTAGTGGTGAAACAGTGTGTGTTTCAGTCTTTGATATTTATAGTATGTAGCATATTTTTTTCAGAGATTGATTTCTGAGATATGATTTCAGAATTCCCGCCTCTTTCAACTGGAAAATGCAGACATTAGCATTTGAGCAAAGCGAGATCCTTCATAGTCTCAGTTCCTTAACCCATTTGCGCCTACCGTCCTTTTAAAAAGACTTCAAAACGAAACCTGTATTTTTCTGATTCAGCTGACGGTTTGAAGATGTGGCCAGTCTAACATTATATTAAGTTGACATCTTGAACAAGGCCAATTGCGATCAATAGGGTTTCCAATTTAAGTTTTGGATCGATAATGACGGTTAAAAAACGTTGTGTTTCTAGTGATTTTGCAATGAGTGACTCAAGGTAAGAAATGTTGAAAATCGTTTATTTTTACGTTGTTGTTTTGATTATTTTCAACAAATAACATAATATACTTTCTTTTTTTATATTAGTGGTTATGTTTTACTTCTCGATCAATCCAGGGACGTTCAATTGAACGAGTCCTTTCAAAAGGACGGTAGGATTATGTTAGGTTATGCGGTTATGCGGTTTCTCTGCAGGTATTGGAAAAAGTCACTAATCATGGTATAACTCTTAGAGGAATTGGAGAATGACTCTACGTCGGACATTTGTACAGATATTATTAATTTTCCACCCTAATAACCAACTAAAACTGCTATGGAGAATCTGGGGGATCCTTCGGAGATTGAATTTGACGTCCAAGTAAACTCAAAAATACGTTTGACTATACTCTCAATGGAGATGTTGATCCTAGGTTCATGCAATGGAAACCAGTTCAAACAGCACAAAGCTATCGATCCTCTGAAAATATTTTCGAGCTGTTTCTAGGTGGAAACTTGGTATAGGAAATATTGTCAATTTCAGCAATATTTATGCACAGGATAAAAACAACAATTCCATAGAAATATGAACACTCCTGGAGGACCTGAAGTTCTGCTAAGCATTTTTAAGATATAATATAAACATATTTTCAAATTTTTATTCATTTTTCTAATAGCAACCCTTCATTCTACTGTCCTTCCAAAAAACCGCGGTTATTTCCAAAACTGGAAATCGAGAAATGTATTCAGGAATTTTTCTAGAATTATTGGACCTTGTATCTCTTGTTTTTGTAAAAATATATACAAAATCGGAAAAAACATTGTGGCATTTTGGCACCATGTTGGTATGAACTGGTTTTCTTACTCTTCTGTTCGGACTCAGATTCTTTTTATGTTCTGGTTCCCACGAGAAGGGATATCCTGTAATGTTCATAGGACATCGTGAGAATCAAGGGAAATATATAAGATATTAAATGGTGCTCTCCTTGAACATTCGGAGGTTATATGCCTCGGAAAAAGCCTTCCTTGGAAATGTGTTCCAGAGCCTCGCTGTTCGTTGGATGAACGAGTCTTTGGAAAGACATGTTCTGCAGGTCTCCACCACGAAGGGGTGCGAAGCCTCAACTCGAAGGGTTAATCTCGCGGGGACTGCCAAGGGAGGAACAATTGTTGATATTTCAGAAGAGCATCGTCCATGAAAATATCTATAAAATAGAGCCAGATCGCCAAATTTTCTACGGTGTTCCAGAGAAGTGAGTGAGTTTGTGAGCGAGGCAACACCCACGAGACGAATTGCCCTTTTTTTGGACAAAATCCGACAGTTTCAGGGTATGTTTGGGTGCTGCATTTCGAATATGGAAACAGTATTCCAGGACATGTCGGATCTGTGCCTTATGGATCATATGCAGCTGACTGGAAGTGAAATAGCTCCTGGCTCGAAACAGAAAACCGAGTTTTTGGGATGCACTTTTAGAAATAATTGATCTCACGTGATTTTCCCAAGAAAGGTTATTGCTGATAGTAATACCAAGCATCGAAATGGATGTCTTCAAAGGTATGGTTACTCCTGCAAAGTTTATGTTGGGCACAGTATGATCTGTTTTTCTAGAGAGGTTTCGGCAGAGTTCAGAATCGCCTTGTATAGAAGAAAGCTGATATTAATCGATTGAGCTGAAAGCCAAATTCTTGAGCCGAGTATGAGTGGAGCAATATTACTAAATCAAGGAAACTCGCTACTGAAGTTGCCGCCTACATTGCTACCTCTCTTTAACAATCTGCGAATCCAGTGCTTATCGGACCTTATTGAATTCTGCGAAAGGAATTTATTAACTTCCATTTACATAGAACACCATCTCTTACTATACACTGATTTGTTGTGATCATTACTTTTCGACAGTATTATCTCCTAACTGAATTTGTCGCTATACTACTATGAGTTGGTGATAAAATCGAATATATCAGTATTCAGGGTGATTCGATTACCTTTAGGTAGAAGAGATGAAGTAGGTGGTAGATCTTTATCCAGAAGGCCAGAAGAAGTTGCATCGTTCTTGAGATACAAGGCGTTGGAGTTCAAAAAAAGAATATTTATAAAATATCCTTGAACCGATTCAGTTTTGATTTATTTGAGCACTGACTTTTTGTTGTCCATCCATTCATTGTTGAGATTTAATTTTCATTTCTTGAAATGCGTGAAAGGGAATTCCTTCAATGTTTGAAGAACATCATGAGTAACTATAAGGAAGATAGGGTAAGGAGGTGAATATTTGAATTTTTCTTGAAATTTTGGGGATAATTTGGAAATACTTCTTTGGCTGAGAGTTTCAAGACGTGGCCGTTCTAAAGGCAATTTTAGGACAATCAATTATGTAATTTCTGATGTAAGGCAGATGATAGACATATTATATGTATATGTCCTAAACATGTACCAATTTTTGATGTGTTAGTGGATTCATAAACTCAACTAGACTAAGAACTTGCATTAACAATTAGCAATTGACAATTAATAACTATAAGGAGGCGTTCATAGACATAATTTACTGAAAATTTTAAATTAGGTCTTTTATTGTTTCGTGCTTGACGTTTAGAGAAAAGAAACCGTTCTGGGCGTTCTGTGATAAATGATCATTTATAATTCTTCATTTTTGTTTTTGGTTATGATGTTTTTGATAAAACGGCTGATTTCCTTCCTGATGAAAAATATTTCATAATACAGAGATAGTTTAGTTTAGATAGTTCAGACTACTCAATGACAAGGAAAACATGGATTATATTTTTGTATACGCCGATTTCCCTTCAATGTCTATTCATTGGCATTATCTTGAATCTCCGATTTTTCCACTCCTTGATGACTCCGGTCGCAAGCAACGTTGTAGTAACTGGTAAAATAACACCCATCATTTCAATAATCTCTTCTGTATCCATTGTTAATTCTTCGAATTCACTCACCCTATTATAAACCACTTATTCATAAACAAGATATATTTCATATTTTCTTGGTCTCTGATTCCTTAATGTCAATGTCAAAAAATATTATGCCTTATGCGCATGCGTTGAATTCATAATTGTTAATTCTTAGTTGAAAAGATGAAAGATAGCCATCTTCTCAGTTGTTGATTGTTAGTTTGATTGACACATACAAGTTTATAATACCCCAAAGGGAATTCCATGTATTCATCTTTCTTAATTCTCAGTTGTTAATTCAATTGTTAGTTTAGTTGAGTTTATAAATCCACCATTGATCACATTAAATGTCGTGGGAATGACTTCGTGTATCATTTAGTATTTCCAACATACAAAAGTCAATCAACAACCACTATCAAATCAATCCTCACTGACCGTAGATCGAATTCTCCTCAGTATTACCTCTATTAGTGGATCGGGTAATATTGATAAAGCACATTACGTTGTTAGCATGCTATGTCCAGACATTATCATGTTCGATAGCCATACTGACAAGCTTCATCGTCAAAGGAACGCGTCAAGCTCGATGTTCTTCTCGAAAATATGGCCCAATATAAGCCACAAATGGCCAATTAAGGACCATTACATGCCTTAAGCACATATTGAAAATGTATGTGTAGATAAAAGGGTTCAGTGGCGGAGCATGAGGAATGCCTTACGACAGTTTTCCTTGAAGCTAGAGTCACTGGATAATGTCAGTAAGATTCGCGGGAATCAATGTTACCAGGTGGCGCTCGGTTTTCATCGTTCCATGTCAAAGCCACGTCAAAACTGGGGGAAAACAAACTCAATCCTCACTCAATTGACTCAATCCCATTAGTGCCAATAGTTTGTGTACTGTGTACTGATAAGAGTGATAAGTTTTCAAAATTCTTGACATTAATCGTCAATATTCGATCGAAAACGCTAATAATGCCTAGCTGTTTTAGATGTTCTTTTGGCAGATATATTGCTCTATTTAGATAGAAAAAGCTGACCAGTAGTGGAAGGAGAAGCAGTTCTCCGTGCTAATCATGTGATTTTGTGTGAGGCAGAAGACTTCAACAAAAGACACATGTTTGCACTTCGTCTACAAACTTCGGTGATGAAATCTTCCCCACATGAAGTAAAATTGAAGTTGGGGTCCAGATGAACTTCTGTAGAACAATGGATTTTCATTTGTTCATGCAAAGCAGGACAATCTGGGTATTGTAAACATGTTGTAGCTGTTCTTTTATATGTCAATTGATTTGCTCGTCATAATTAGTTTGATTTGTTCGAACTATCTCCAATTCTTCACCCGTTCACTGGTCACTAAACTAATAAAAATGTAATATTGTAAAAAAATCATCACTTCCAACACAGTTTGTAGTTCGCAGTCAGATACTATGAAAGTGCTCGAAAAATGCATCCTCCTTGATACCGATTTGCAAGCGCATACATACGTAATGTACCTATCTATTTGTCAATTTTTGCTTGTTTCAAACTGCAAAAATACTCTTATTGACGAACAATATTCATGTTTTGAACCTACAGTGCAGCACGCCACTGGTATTCGTTGCTACCAACAATATTGCAGTGTTGCCAATAAGGTGGCAAAATACTTATGTGATGAAGAGGTTCGATCGGTATTCTCTGTCATACTTATCGGCATCCTCATGTAATTATTGGGGCAAAACAAACAGAGTTTTATGAACGAAATGTTGCGTCTCCCTGGGATAATAGGTCTATGGTTCGTCATGACGAATTTCAGTGAAGAAATGCCCCTTTTCGCCGCAAGTTACACCACTGGAAAGGGCTAGTCGCGCGTGTTCGATACATTTGAGGCATAAATCGACATCGTTTCAGCGATTGGTTCGTTCGTAATCATACACGCTATGCGATGTCATCGTATATCTCTCTTCTTTGGCGGTCCTGATGTACAACTGCCATAAAACGGCATCGAGGATTTCTTGGCGAAAAATCACGGAGATATGGTCGTATATGCCTTCGGATTTAGGTTAGGCATGGTTAGGTTCTTCCATCATAATGTGACCATCATTGAATACGGAGACGGAAGAGAACCAAAGCTTTTATCTCCCGACGTAGGTATTCTCATTCCTCATGGGTCACAATGCACAGATAAAATGGATTTCTTGATTCAATCTGGAACAGCATTGATTCAACCATATGGCGGTCTTGAATAGGTCCAACCAAATATTTGTTTGATTTTGCTATAGAACTTCCTTGACTTCATGAAAAAAATCTCGATTCGAATGGATATTGCTTTATTATCACAGTACGTATTGATCGCAGAAAGAATTTATCAGTTTGGAACAAGCAAATTTTTCTATTGTCAAGTTCCCAGACAGCACCAGATATTCCATGAATCTCCCTATCATATTCCTTTTGGAATATTGGAATATTCTAGAGATAATTTGGAATATTCCGGAATATCTGTGGAATATTCTCTTAATATGCGAATGGGAATTCCTCAGATAATCATAGAATATACCCAAAAGAATATTCTATGTTGAATGTTCCTGGAATATTCCAATAAACATATTCTAAAATAAAAAAAAGTGACCCAAGTAGGGATCGAACTCGTGACCTCAAGACTACCAGAGCAACGCCTTGCCCACTAGGCCAGTAATCGAATTGAATAATGATATACATATCAAGTTCTTGTGAGAGCATTGTTCGAAATCGGATCATAAACACTTTTTGTTTCAAAATCCCCTTACATCAAATTGATGTTCGATACTTACATCTCTGAAATAATAAATGGTATTTATGTGTTGAGAAACATAGGAATATTCATGGAATATTTCATGAATATACACCACAGAATATTCAGTTGAGAATATTTCATGAATATACCGCACAGAATGTTCAGTTGGGTATATTTCATGAATATACCGCACAGAATATTCAGTTGGGTATATTTCATGAATATACAACAGAGAATATTCAGTTGGGAATATTCCTGGAAGATTCATACCTGAATATTCCCTGAACATGTCCGACTATTCACTTTGGAATATTCCTTTTAGATGTTCCTGAGGCATGTATATATTCTAGGAATAATCGATGAATATTCGGAATATACTCCTCCTTTTTAGCATATTTAGAGAATATTCTATGAACATCCAGTGCTGTCTGGGTTGATCTCCCATCATATTTGAAAAAAAAATTTCTTGAATCAGGAAACTCCGAGCTTGTTATAAATAGATAATAAGTGAATATTTTTTCAGAAAATCCTCATTTTCTTGTGTCAGGAGATTATAATCTTGAAGGAAATTAAAATATAGCTTACTACACTTAGTTCCACAAGAAGTGACGCACTTGATATTTGACCTATCTTCTTAAAAAAAAAATAGTAGGCTGATTTCAATCTTCTTTTTATTTGTTGGTAGGTAATGCATTTGTCTTTAAAAAAAATAAAGTGGTGAAAATTTTTTCAAAGCCTCCTTGATGGTGGTGGAATGACTCGAACCATGATTTATTCTTAATTTTTGACTGGTTCTGTGTGTTGATTGAGTAATGGTATACAAAATGCTTACACCCTACACGAAAGTGGCTTCTTTTGCGAGCATTTTGTTTTTCTATTCATTGATTTATCTCTAAAATTTTCCGAATTACAGCTTTTTTGCTGATACCTCACGCTTATCCCACAAATTGAATTTATTGAAGGATCAGAGTACTCAAAATTGATTGGGTTGTACTCTGGTAGGATCACATTGTCTTTAAAAAAACAAATGCTGTTGCCATAGCAACTAATTTGTTGTATGCCTCCATATTTGACCAATTGTCGTTGTGTCATTAATTAAGTGTCTTGTTTTATTGACTTAAATTACATAAAATGCCTCAAATAGATCCTGAACAAGTAGCAAGCAGATTAGTTGCGTTAGTAAACGATGGGCGTAGTAAACGTTACGCCGCTCGTGCAGTGAGAGTTCATGAAGCAACTGCTCGTAGAGCAATCCGCAAGTACGAACAAACAGGAAGCACCGCTCGGAGGGTCGGTTCTGGTCGCCCCCGAAAAACTTCTTCAAGAGATGATCGCTTCTTGAGATTGCGGATTTTACGGAATCGATCAAATACTGCGGTAAATGTTCAGCAAGATCTTCGCCAAATTCGTGATGTTGCAGTAAGTTAGCAGACGGTATGTAGACGTCTGAAAGAAGTTAATTTCAAAGCTAGGAGACCTGCAAAAGGTCCCAAATTATTGCCCGAACATCGTGCTGCTAGAAGAAATTTTGTTGAAAATTATGGACAGTGTAATATTCCTGAATGGTCGAATGTCTTGTTTACGGATGAGTCAAGGTTTTGTCTTAACCTTAACATGATGGATGGAAGAAAAAAGAATGTGGAGAAGAACTGGTGAACGGTTTAATCAAAATTTAATAACAGAATGCGAAAGTTTTGATGGTGGGTCCGTTATGATGTGGGAAGGGGATTTCAATGAATGGAAAGTCACCCCTTCATGTTTTTCCGGTGAGGCAGTCGATGAATGCCCAAATTTACATTCACATTTTAGAGCAGTGTGTCTTATCATAGACTACAGGTCTTACCTTATGCAGAGTTAGTGGGTAATAATTTTGTAGTGATGCAGATAATTAATTCTTACAGTTGGTAAACAAAAGGCTTCATTATCAAAACTTGTTCATCCTATTATAACATAACAAAATTAAAACATGTATGATATAAATAAAAACATATACATATAGTAAAATCATCAAAAACTATGTGTAGCTCAATCTAGGAGGTGAAATATTCATTTTTCTAGATTTTTGTGATTTGCTGTCCTCATATAAGTGTTGTAGAAGGTTGGTGGCCTCCCGGTCTATAAGGATATTGATGTCAGAGAAACAGAGCCAATGCTGTTGACGAATGTTGTTCTGATCTAAATAATCACTTCAGAGTACTTGAGATGGGACGGAATATTTATGATAATCAAGTGACAGTTGACTGAATAATAATGTTCGAGAATCAGAGCACCGTTAATATGAAAATGAGCTATATTTATCGTAATAGCATCAGCATTAAATAATATTTTTTTGTAACTTTGCATCTACATGTACAGAAAATGAGTAATTTGCATGTGTCTTTGCAAGAACTATACGAGTTAAACGTGTGATGCATCAATGTCAACGAAATATATTCCATGGAAACGTTCAATTTATTTAATATGCTATTACTGAATAATTTCCACGGTTATTATATAATAATTATTATCATCAACTATATGTTGCTTCCGTTGCTTCTTTCAGAGTGTTGATAGGTGTTCTCATTTCTGCATTTTAAGTTCTGGAATTAGAAATAAATTATCATTGTTGATTGATTACCAGAGGCGGGTTGAATCATAGATCAGTATCTGATCATATTGAAATTATACAGGGTATTTCAAAATTATTCAGGATCAAATTTCAAGGGCTTATTTTCCAGATCGAAATAAGTTTTTTTTTCCTATGAACATGTTTTCGCAAACACTTCATTACCGATCTACAGAGCGTTAAATTTTCAAGATTTAATATCTTTTATATTTCTCTATATTTATGATCATACATACAGGATGTGCCAAAACTCAACGTCATCCTTTGGGGGGCTGATAGTCCAGCTGATGACTGACCAGAATATCACTATATGACCTCAGTAAAATATTGTTAGTTTGGGAGATATTAGCACTTTTATGAATTGCGTGAAAATCGAAAATCGAAACTTCCACAAAACTTCATAGTTCAAGATTCTGATTTTTGTATCATGTCAAAAACTACAACGAATGAGCAATAGGCGACTGGGCTATTTTTTTATTTCTCAAATAGAATCATCACTTGAATACCTTTCGATTTCATATTTTTTAGTTTTTTCCGTCGATGTTTAGGTGCTAAAATCATCAATATTCAATGAAACGGATAGAAATTTACCACGATACTTTATTTGATTCCATAATCACCCCATTTGAAAGTATCATTTTTTCTTATCAATTATATAACCTCAGATCATAACAACAACAAGAGCACAATCCAGTGCCCAAACAAAAGTATTAAATGATGTAGAAATTTCACAAACAATAAGTTTTCCACAAAATTCTTGAACAACACAACATGTTCTGCTAACACAGTAACTTGAGCAGGTGATATACTGGTACAATGGACTAAACCAACCTTGGCTTGCTGAACTTTTATACATCCTACTTTCCCAACTGGAGGATTAATTCGATGAACCTCTATTTCCAGAAATTAGGCACAATATCGACATTGAAATATGGACTATGATAGTACCGGATTAACTTGAAAGGGTTGATAGCAAATACATATTATTACATAAAAGTAAAATGCTCAAAGTCATTTCCACACAGTGTTCATAAAATGAACAACAATGGTAGATTTCGGGAGAAAACAACTACTTATCTGGCTAATGCCACGCAGGATATTGAATTACATCCTCCCGAAATCTATGCATCGACTCGCATAAACTGTTAAATCTCTTTCGTCGAATAATCAAAAATTGTCTTGTCTTAATTATACCTTTTATTTCGTCCCGTACAATTAGAACTCTGACGTCTTTCAAAATTATTATTTTTCCCTCCTATCTTTTCTTTCTATCAAACCTCAAATGACATATCCAAACTATATACAAAGCGTTCAACTAAAATATAACGAAGTAACATTCTCCCCCCCGTGAGGGAGTTTAACTCGTCTCACTCTCTTGATCTCCTCGGGGGTCTTCTACATCGATTCTACAAAGCTTAGCCACTGGCCTTTTGTAGATTCCAGTAGAAGTTTTCACATCTGCGATGCGCACTCTTCCATCGAGTCCTGGGTAAATCTCTTGTACTTTTCCTAATTTCCAGGATTTCCTTGGTGCATTGTCTTCAACTATGATGACAATATCATCAACTTTCAGTGGTTTTCCATCGTCAGTCCATTTCGTTCGTCTTGTCAATGTTGGGAGATACGCTTTGGTCCACCTTTTCCAAAAGCTTTCGACTACTTTTTGTGACTTCATCCATTCTCTTCTGTAGTCCACATTGTTCGGAAACTCCATCGTTCTATTGGAGGTTCCCAGTAGAAAATGATTTGGTGTCAGGGAATCAAAGTCGTTTGGATCCACAGATATCTTTGTCAGGGGTCTCGAATTAATGATGTTCTCGCACTCTGCGAATATGGTTTGGAGGAGTTCATCTTTCAGGACCTGTCCATTCAGTATAACATTGAATGTTGTCTTCACTGAACGTACCATTCTCTCCCAGGCACCCCCCATATGAGGTGATGCTGGTGGTATAAACTTCCAATGGATACCATTTTCTGTGAGAGTGTCAGCAATTTTCTCATGATCCAGTCCCTCCAATGTTCTCTTTAACTCTTCAGCTGCACCTCGAAAATTAGTACCATTATCCGAAATGATTTCCTTCGGTTGGCCTCTTCTGGATGCCATCCTTTTCACCGCCATAATAGCCGAATCGGTAGTTAACGAGTGTGCAACTTCCAGATGAACAGCTCGTATTGTCAGACATGTGAAAATGACGCCCCATCTTTTCTCACGTCTTCTTCCAATGTTTACCAGCAATGGTCCGAAATAGTCGACCCCTGTATATGTGAAGGGTCTCACTGAAGGTTTCAACCTTTCTACAGGTAGTTGTCCCATTACTGGTATAATTGGTTTCGACTTGTTTAGCCTGCATTTCCGACATTTTGCGAAAATCGATTTCACCACGCTCCTTCCATCTATCACCCAGTATTGTCTTCGTATTTCATTAAGAACAGTCTCCACACCTTGATGGGCGAATCTCTCATGGCAATCTTGTATTAGTAGATCAACCAGTCTATGTTTTTTAGGAAGAATGATTGGCCGTTTCGTACATGGTTCCATGTCTGGTGCAAGGTCAGTTCTACCACTGAGAATCAATATTCCTCGATCATCAATTGTTGGAGAAAGTTTCTTCAGACGACTGTGGTTCTTCAACAACTTATTCTTCAGGAGGCACTGTATTTCTTCATGAAAACAGTTTTCTTGGCATTTCTTAATCCACAGCAGTTTAGAATTGTCTATTTCCGTTGGTGTCAAACATTTTTGAAATTTGTCATTCAATTTTCTTACTCTGGAGATCATAGTCTTGGTGAATCTGAGAACCCAGGCAGTCGTTCTCAGAAGTCGGGACAATTTCGAAAATCTGTTGATATCTGGTAGATATGAAGTCTCTTCTACAGCTATGTCAACGAATTCAATGTCTTCATTTTCATCAATTACCTTGTCTTGATATTTCTTTGGCCAGAGCTCTTCATCTCTATCATAAAGGAATGCGGGACCTTTGAACCATGTCTCGAAGTCGATTTTTTCGTCTGAATCATATGATCTGGTTGCGATATCTGCAGCATTCAATTTCGATGGAACCCAGTACCAATCGTTTACATTTGTGATCTCTTGAATTTCGCCGATGCGATGGGCTTCAAATTGTCCAAGTTTTCTAGCATCACCCCGTATCCAATAAAGAACCGTAGTCGAGTCAGTCCATAAATATAATCGGTCGATTCTTGTCTCCATGGTTTCTTTGATGGATTTGGCTAGTCGGCTTCCCATAACAGCGGCTTGAAGTTCCAGTCTAGGTATCGAGATTGGTTTCGTCGGAGCAACTCTAGCACGTGCCATAACGAGTGTTATATCCACTGTTTCGACGGTTAATGTCCTGAAGTAAGCCGCAGTAGCAAAGGCTTTTTTACTGGCGTCGCAGAACACGTGAAGCTCCAATTTTTCTGCTTCAGGAATTCTTGAAGAGTAGCATCGAGCAATGGAGAGATTCTCGATTTTTTCCAGATCTTTCTTCCATAAAATCCAAGTTCGGTTCAAGTCTTCGTCTATGTGATCGTCCCATCCAATACCAGATCGCCAAATATCCTGAATGAGGATTCGGGCTTTGATGGTGAAGTTCACAATGAGTCCAAGGGGGTCAAAAATGGACATAGCCGTCTTCAATACCTGTCTTTTTGTCGGTCTGTTGAGGTCATCGTCAGATCCTCTCAGTTTTTCTAATTTGAAGCAGAATGTGTCCAATTTTGAATTCCACGAGAGTCCCAAGATTTGCTGAGTTTTGCTATCACAGTCCAGATTCAAATCTTTGTATATATCTTCATTCTGAGAGAGTTTTTCCATGAGATGCTTGCTGTTAGAAATCCAGTTCACCAATTCGAAACCACCTAGTTTCTGGATTCGTTTCACCTCGAATATAATATCGAGAGCCTCTTCAATAGTGTCCGTACAGTCCAGGTAATCATCTACAAAATGCTTTTTTATTATTGCTTCAAGGATCTCTTTTCGGTCGGTTAGTTGATTTGCATTCAGATTTTTTATGAATTGAGCGCAGGTGGGTGAGCATGTAGCCCCAAACGTCATGACTTGCATCTCATATATATCTAACTGTCTTTCTGGATCTCCATTTCGCCATAAAAATCTCTGGGAGCTTTGGTCGTCCTTTATGATGCGTACCTGGTGAAACATTTCACGGACGTCACTGCTGAATGCAATTTTCCGAAGACGGAATTTCATCAGCACTTCAATAAGGGATTGTAACAAGTCCGGGCCACTTAGCAGGTTATCGTTGAGGCTGACTCCGTGTGACTTGGATGCTGCGTCAAACACCATACGGAATTTGCCAGGTTTCTTCGGATTGACAACTCCGAAATGGGGCAAATACCAGTTTCTGGGACCTTCCATTGCTGCTTCTTCGGAAGACAACTTCCGGGCGTATCCCTTCTCCACATAACTGGTGATTTTTTCGCAGTACCGAGCCTTGAATTCGTAGTTACGCTGCATTTGTCTTTAAATACATCTGAGACGTTGAATTGCTGTCGATTTACTCTCTGGTAATTGTAAATTGTCTTCTCTCCACAATAGTCCTATTTCGAATCGATCATCAAGGCGTTTAGCTGTCTTTTCCATGATTTTCATCGCTCTGTTTTCATTTTTCGTGAGTAGATTAGGAAAAGGAATTGTTCCAAAGGCGTCTGTTGCGAAAGATTGCTTCACCAACTCATGAAGATTTTCGTCTGATATCTCACTGTCACAAATGTGGAATGAATATAACTTGGACTCATTCGCCATTGCCTTACCATGGAGAATCCATCCGAGCTTGGTCTTGGTAGCTATAGGAGATGTGAAGTCTTCATCATCCTGTACTACTTTCCTGGCGACTGTCAAGTGGATATTATCTTGTCCAAGTAATATCATAGGCTGTTCGTCGATTTCACTGAATGGGATTCCTCCAAGATATGGGTATCTTTCCCAGTCAGTCGTTCGAATGGTTTGAGTTGGTAGAGATAAGTTCTCAACACTCCTTACATTCCGTATGGGAAAGATTTTGGCATCCTTGTAATCTCCAGATATTTCTAGGTTCACACAAATCGAATTCTCATGTCTAGAAGTCATATTATTCGTCCACTGCATGCATAAAGGTTGTGATTTCCCTTTTAAATGTAGCTTTTTGGTTAGGGCTTTGTCAATCAATGTAACACTCGAACCTTCATCACAAAGAGCAACAGTTTCGATCATTGTATTCTCCCCATAAAGTTTCACCTTAACCATGCGAAGAAGAACATTACCAGAGCCATGTCCGATGGCAAGGATATTTTCCTGATGTTTCTGACTTGTACTGGGTGTCGAAAGGGAGTCGTCAGCATTTTGTTTTTCCGCAGGCTGAGGGTCTTTGTGGAGAATATGATGATGGTTTCGTCTGCAACCATTTATTCCACACTGTTGCTTGGATCGGCATCTGGTCGTTTGATGGTTGTTTCGAAGGCACGAAAAGCATAACTTGAGCTTTGTCACTACATCCCATCTTGTATCCACTTCGTCAGACTTCATTTTTGAACAATTTGTGATTAGATGTCCTCTAGATCTGCAGTATCTACAATATTCTACATTTTCTCCTTTGTCTGTTGAAACCAAGTTACTTTCATGTCTTTTTTGTAGTGGAAATGTCTGTTTAACTTTTGATTCAACCTTAGGATTTCTTGAAAAGTTCACGAGACTTGCCGCGGATGCTTTCTCATTCAACCACACCGAAAAATCTTGGAGATTCGCTCGTCTACTGCTGTGCATGATTTTCTCACCCCACTGTAGTTTCAAAGAATCGGGCAGTTTTTGAATCAGGTCACGCAAAAGTTGAGGATTTTGAAGGTGTTCATAATATTCAAGAGACTTGATTGTTGCCACAAGACAGTTAAGATTGTTTGAAAACTGAATCAGTGAGTCCATATTATGTTCTCTGACGAATGGTAACATTTTTGTCTTGGTGATTAATCCATCAATAATTTGGTCTGGACGTCCGAAGCGCATTTGAAGGGTCTCCAATATCAAATCAATATTCGCCGAGGTGGTCAACATGCCTGAGACTGCCAGTCTAGCCTCACCTCGGAGACACTTTTGAAGTTTGATGATTTTTTCTTCTGGCGAATATTCACATAATGTAGAAATTCGTTTAAATTGATTGATGAACGTGGGCCATTCCTCGGGGTTTCCATCAAAGCAACTGAAATCTTTTTCCACCACCTGCCTGGCTATGAATCTATCTTGTCTTGGCACGGAGGAAACTGATTTTATAGCTTCACTTATAGTTTCACAGAGCTGTCTGATTTCAGTGTTTTCACAATTATTTTGCCTAATTTCTGTCTTCTTTGCTTCTTCTTGACAACCGGAATTATTTTCAGGGATACTGTTTACCCATTGTATGGTATTCCTTTCACACTGGTCTTGAGGTAACCTGCTTTTCACTGATAAAGTTTCGTCTTGTTCTATTAATTCTGTTTCACGTACTTCGTTCTCAAGTTCCAGCAATTTGAGTTCATTTTCTAGTTTTTTCATTTCGATGGCCTGTCTCAACTTCTCGACCTCTAGGGCATGTCTTTTTCTGTGCACAGTAAAACTACTACTCACAGAGTTTTTTGTCTTCTTTGAACAAACAGATGACTTATCCAAGTTATCATTGTCAGGTTTGGATTTCGGAGTTACATTCGCTTTGTCAGTCTGGCTAAGTGACTCCTCTTCCACTGGGTTTTCATCCTGATTGTTCATATTCATAATATTTACACCCTGGTTTGGCTGAAGTATCGTCGTATTATCATTTATTCTTGTCACATTGACTTCTCTTCTTGACATATTTCCAAAATTTGGTGGCCATACAAAATCGTTGTCAAGATTACCGTGAGTACCTGCTGTTCTCCGGGTACTGGTGAATTTCTTCAAATTCTCATCTCTGGGCTGCATTTTCCAAAGAACCAGTTATTTGAATCGAAGGACCAATGTTAAATCTCTTTCGTCGAATAATCAAAAATTGTCTTGTCTTAATTATACCTTTTATTTCGTCCCGTACAATTAGAACTCTGACGTCTTTCAAAATTATTATTTTTCCCTCCTATCTTTTCTTTCTATCAAACCTCAAATGACATATCCAAACTATATACAAAGCGTTCAACTAAAATATAACGAAGTAACATAAACGAATACTGATACAAGTGATTCTTTCCTGAATGCCTATTGATTTCGATTAAGCCAGGCCGCTAGACAACCACAGACCGGTTTCGAGCTCTTTGACTCTCATCAGTGCAGTGTAGTCTCCAGCCAGCAGTCCTAAGACCGCCGACTCAGCGAAGCCTAGCCAAACAAAAATCAAATTGGCATTATATCCACCCCGAGGCGTCTTTCATCGAAAAAATGAAAGTAACGTCATCTGAGTAGAACCGAGGAAAGAATCACTCCAAAACTGAAATTTCCATACGGGAACATTTTATGAACACTGTGTGGAAATGATTTTGAGCTTTTTACTTTCATTTAACATTTCATTCCACTGTGAGCATTGTAGCTATTTCGTTGTACATATTATTGTTGTTTTACCTACTAAGGGGAACTATTGAGGTCTAATTTATCGTTGAATAAAATATCAACGTTTTTGGGTTTGTTGATTTCTAATGATTCAAGATGATTGAGTTTCATTCATTTATTTTCAACGTGTAGAATTTCGAAATTATCATCAAAACTAACGTTTTCTCCTAATATATGGTTGACGTATGTGGAATTTGTGTTCTTTTCCAAAAAATGCATCTGATGTTTTGTCTTTATTATCTTTGATGAACCTCCCCAACGTTGGGAAAGTAGGATATATAAAAGTTGAGCAAGCCAAGGTTGGTTTAGTTCATTGTACCAGTATATCACCTGACGAGGCTACTGTGTTAGCGAAACATGTTGTGTGTTTGAGAATTTTGTGGAAATTTTATAGTTTGTGGAGTTTTCACATTTGCCATGGATTTCCCTCAAGTAACGGCCAAGTCAATTCAAAAAAAAGCCTCAACTATTACGTCATAGTTTGGGATACACTTCGAGGAAAATTGAGTGGTCAAAATATTGTTTTTCTACTCACATAACTAAAATGGCATTTAGCGTACGGATATGTACCACGCTAAATGATCGATTAATCACGAATTGACGATCTGTGATTTATTCGAAATATTAAACACGTTACTATGGCAACACGATTTCTTAAACACATTACCATGGCAACACAGTTCATTAAACACAGCTTCAGTAATTTGAGACATGTCTGGCCTGTCAATTGTATCAACTGTCACCTGTTATTTTCAAATTTCGTATCAGAATTATTCAAACAATATTCGTTTGTATCAGAATTCTTCATCAAAAATATATGCGAAATGTAGACGAAAGTGAAATTGAAGAGAATGTTCTGGTACTTGCATATCTCCAAGAAGTGTAAAAATGAAGCAGCATCCATCTTTGAGAACAATTTATTGATTATGCGCTAAGCATGACAATACGCGTGAAACAAAGGTTAGTAAGCAATGGACTGGTCCTACAACCAATATCACTTATACTTGTCTAGCTGGTTGCATGCAGTTGCATGTATTATGTTCTCAATTCCCATTCCTTTCGAATAATTTTGTAGGTAAGCAGGAATAGCAGGTATGTTAATGTGATATTCGGAGTTCGTAGAAAAAGCATAGTATGTAACGCGTTTATAAACTCTTCTAGACACTCGTTTAACAAACACTCGCTCCGCTCTGCTCCGCTGGTGCTCAAAATACTCGTTACTAAAAGGACTTTTATAACACTTGTTACATAATATACTATTACCAGGTTCGTGTGTTTAACTTTGAGGAAAAATGACTTAGAATCACGATATTTGCAGTCTGCACTAAACGAATTCATTCAGCTAGAAAACGGAACACAGCTGAACGCGTCGGCTCGAAATAAAGAAAATAAAGGATTTGGTTGAGATAACTAAAACATATTGAGCCCTAACTACTGAAAACTGAAATAGCGTTTTCCATTCGACTGAAATTATTATTGTCTTTGTATACATATATGTAGATGCATCATTTACAATTACACGTGATGAACAGAGACAAAAAAATGTTGGATGCTCAAAATGTTCAGACCAGTGCGACGAGTGAGTAAACAGTATGAAATAAATATTTAAAAAGCTAGAAATAAGCTAGATTTCGAAAAACTTTCGCCTGCAGCGCATTTTTTTGTGGTCTGGCTTTTTCTAGCTATTTATCAATAGCACCTTGGCGTTTTTCAACAACTGGTCTTTGACAATTAACACTGGCAGTGTTGCCAACTTAGTGGATTTCGCACCAAAACTGGTGGTTTGAGATTTTGTTTTGTGACAAAATATGACATCTAGTGGATGGTGTTCATTTTGGTGATTTTTTTCAAATAAATCGGGAATTCTGGTGATTGAGGACCTGCATCCCGAATTCCCCTTCTTTCATGAAGAAAAGCTAATGTTGAAAATGTAAAACTAAGTGAGGAGTTTTTGAAAAACTAGTTTCAACTGAAATTACTTTCTATAACGGTTATGTTCATATTTTGACTCGTTTGTTTGGCTGTTTCTTGTATTATATGTAACATATTAATCTATATAAGATGTCATTGATGATATCAAGCAGTTATTTTGTTCGTTTTGTTTTCTTGCTGGTTTAGCTGATACAGCTCCAAGAGCGAATAACACAAAGACCGTTGAAGCTAGACAGTTTCTACATTTTTCATGTGAAATTGAACGAGCTTCCAGATTCTCCACTCATTTTCATCATCAATGAATTGACATAGAAGATATGATGTAAATTATCGAAGTTGTAACGATTATTCCGTTCCATTGAGATGTTTTCAATCAATCAACCATTCAATTATCTGACGTCCATTCGTTCTTCTATCTACTTCCGCTTATCAGCCCTTCAACGGTTCAATAATCATATCGAATTCATCAAGTCTTGCGCGCTCGTCCTTCCCGCTAGACAGCGACACAGAAGATCGAAGAAGGGAGACTAAATAACCAATCAGGAGAAGGATTGAGATGACAGGATCTTTCGCGAAGAACGGATAGGAAAATCAAAGTCCTTCTGAATTGAACTACCGACTTGAAAGGTTGAAGTGATAGGTTGTGTGAATTGAAGATATCTGGTAGGTCTGGATCTATCTTTATTTTTCGAGTGAAATAACTTGTCATCGCAGACATTTGGTTTGTTAAAGTTGATTATTATCTATTGAATTAAATATTAATTTATATATTTTTGATCGAATTTCATTTTTGTGAGAGATAATTGCATTCGAGTTAATTGAGGTTACAATTCCTATCTGGTTGTTTCTTATGTAATAATTGGTCATCGATATCAATTTATTCGATATTTGAGTTCTTCCTATATTTTATCAGCACTGGTTGACAATATTTTTGTAAAATTGCAGATTTATAATATAATAAATGATATACCATTATTTTTCAGTGAAAGGTTAAGTACCACCTGCCTTGCCGCTTAAATCTGCTTTTTGTACTTGTTGCTATCAACAGCTTTTTTGCTAATTTTTTCCTCAATCAATAAGTTGAAAATAGTATCTACTCTTTTGAAATCATTCTAGGTACTTATTGGAAATTTGACACGTCATCGCAGTTACCTCAGAAGTTCATCCAGGAAACCTGAACTGAAGTTTCCTCTGTGTCTCGTCCAGGAACCTTGAGCCTACAGGACCTAGAGCCTTGAAGTTGAACCTTGACGTCCAGGCTGTACCTTTCCAGGATTCTTTCTCAGGTGAGCATTTAATTTCTATTATAAACTTGTGAATTTCTTTTCCAAGTTATTTTTCATTCTCTCTGAGAAATAAATGCAACCTGAGGAAGGTCTCCTTCTCTCTATAGCCTGTTCAGTCAACATATTTCTGGTTCCTGTATAGGTTTTGCCTTCTTGTGACGAAAGCACAATCTATAGTTCAAGTTTTCTGGAAGTGAGATTTTTCTCTATATCTCAGTATCTACTTGGTCAACTCAACAAACCACATGTCAATGCATGTCTATTTCCTTATCTCCAGATATACCAGATCTTAATTCCAGACCTGTCAACTTCACACCTGAAGTACTTACCTATTTTCTGGCATTTAACTTTTGAACCAGGACTTGCCACCCTGTATATATATCTTTATACATACCTTTTTCTTTTACTTTCACGGAAAAGTAGATTACCTGTTAACTTCAAACTTGAAAGAGTACCTATTATCAGGCATTTTACTTTTGAACAGGACTTGCCACCCTGTATATAGATATTACCATTTCTTTACTTTCACTAGAAGGTAGTTTTCTTGGCATTTTAGTTGAAGGATTTGCCACCTTCATTTAATATTCCATTTTCATATTTTTTTGATTGAAATTTCAGTATCGACAATTTATCAAAGTTAAATTTGGTTTTTTTATTAGATAAATGATAATTTTTCCTTGAGATTTTTGTGTAATAATATATCAATACCAAGATATCTCATTATTCTGCTTTATTCAAATAATCTTTCTCTGAGTTAATGATTTGATCATCAGTTATTTCCGATTTCAATTTGAGTCAATTTCCTCTAGTTTTAAAAAGACTCAATTTTCAAGTGTCAAGATTTTTCTTTGAAATTAATTCATTATACATACCTACTTAACTTTTATAAGTTCTTAAAATTTTGAAATTGTAACTTTCCAAAATATTCACATTCAGAACATAAAACTCAGTAAGCGGTTCAAAGGATATCCTTTCGTCCCTTTTATTACTTTGTCGACAACTTTCTGATTCCTCGTATATTTCCGCATGCACTCTACTTCTATACCTGCTACGAGGATCCTGGTTAACCAAAGAGGGTTGTGAAGGACGGTAACACCTGGAGATTCCCTACTGAGCAGTCAGAACTGAAGGAGAGGCTATACCTTACAACTTCCATCATAAGTAGCACCCACAAAGTACTTGGTAACT
This sequence comes from Phaedon cochleariae, assembly GCA_918026855.4. NCBI lineage: Eukaryota > Metazoa > Arthropoda > Insecta > Coleoptera > Chrysomelidae > Phaedon > Phaedon cochleariae. The sequence continues at coordinate 26,619,737 of OU896722.1, read as the reverse complement.
CTGGAAGCAGAACCAAGAGAAGCTGAACTGACTCGGAAGGTTGAACTCCCATTTACCTCAAGGAAACCCTCTTGGACAATTCATCCGGCCAACCAGGTATAATCCACCCAAGTGCCAAGACCTTCGATTGGAATCAGATCGGATCAATAGCTCTATGTAAAGTTGAATGTTCTGAATCTATTTTGCTCCATTTCTCTTGTTTTTCTTTTAAATTTTTCAGTATTTTCAAATAATCCTCAATCTTGTTTTTGGCCTTCAGCCACTTCAGTCTCACACAATTTTCAATATTCTTAAGGCCTTCAGCCACTTCTCACAAATTATTGTTATCCTAAATTCTTCTGGCCTTCAGCCCTTTGTAATTTTATCAAGGAAATAAATTGTTGAATTGATTCTCTGTATATTTGTTTTGTCTTCTCATCCAAGCAAGGTTTTTAGGAAGTATCTGATTGGCTTTTGTCTTTTGCAAGCCTGGCGCCCAAATATATCTAACAGTCAAATTAATCACCTTAAAATCATCCTTAGAATCCATATTACTTGATTACCATCTTGACAGCAAAATTTTAACTTTTGAACTCACACCCTACCGTATCAATCTGAGCAGCCCAAAGGCATAAGTATAGACTTTCATATTTTTTGTTTCAAAATTTTTCAAATTCTGAACTCAGAGTGTGGAGTGTTACAAAGTAACAAAGTGTCACTAGCGCCCTCTATGAGCAATCACGAAATAAGTTGCAAATTAATATTCCTCATGTCAGAAAACCTAGAAATACAAGATTTCATGTTCATGCTGTCAAAACTAACAAAGTTATTGTGAAATTTTGAAATAATCACCCTATAGCTAGACTTATATCAACTGGTGTCATCTAGTGAACTGAACTGAAGTTAAAACCACCAGAAAATCACTACATCAGATTTGGTGTTTCTTTGGTGTTTTTCAGGTGGCCATTTTGCGACTTTTGGAAATCTGAGTTGGCAACACTGCGTGATCTGCACTAAACAAATTCATTCAGCTAGAAAACGGAACACAGCTGAACGCGTCGGCTCGAAATAAAGAAAATAAAGGATATTATTATAATTTCCGTGTCGGTTGTCCACTACTAGCTGCATTAGCATTCCAGAGAAATTATTTATTCTACGCCATTATCTGAGTTGAAAATCGCCGAGAAGAGAAGAAAGAACAAATCGTGTGCGGGCTTTTGCGGCTTCGCAGCCTCGCACGTTTGACACTAAATGATTTGATTATTCCCGCAAGAGAGCTTTACCGTGATCGTGTTATGCTCGAACTGTCGCGCTTTCAAATCAAAGGATCCGAAGATTCCAAAGGACATTCTTTTCTGTGGTCCCTTGATAAAACACCAGCAGCAGAGCCCTGTCCCCTATACATCTCGTTCTGAACGGGACTGTCCCTTGTTATGATATGAGGAGATCAAAGATTGATGATGTTTTCAACATGTATGTGTTCTTATGTTATGTCATGGAGATGAAAATGTTTTGTAGTTCAGTTGTGAATAATAAAATAAATAATTAACACAGAAATTTTCAAATTCATATTCTCACCGAGTTTTGCAAGAAGTTACAACAGGTTATGGGCCCAGAATAACCGAATCGAAGATAGAAGTAACTATGAGTGGAAATTTAGTGAGAATTGGAGTTTTGACAAACGAAAATTATGACACTTGGAAACTGCAAGTGGAAACAATTTTAACGAGAAACGATCTATGGGGATTGGGGATACGTCGATGGATCAATATCCAAACCATTATTGATAGTGGGAAATGGACAATCTCAAGAAAATATGAGAAAATGGAAAATACTGGATAAGAAAGCAAAATCTGATCTCATTCTTTCGATAAGCCCCATGGAACTGAAACAAATAAAAAATTGTAAGACCTCTCGTGAAATTTGGCTGAAATTAGAAACCATATACCAATCAAAAGGCCCTGCTAGGAAAGCGACATTGCTGAAGCAGTTAACTCTGAATAAGTTGAGAGAAAATGGAGATGTTAAAAGCCATATATCACAGTTTTTTGATATCGTCGATAAACTACAAGAGATGGATCTTCACATCAATGAAAAGTTGTTGGCTATCATGCTTCTTTATAGTTTGCCAGAAGAATATAAAAATTTCAGATGCGCAATCGAATCCAGGAATGAATTACCCAATTACCGAAATCCGACGCTCTCAAAATAAAGATAATCGAACAATATGAAGCAAGGAAAGACAAACACAACAAAAGTATATTAGGAGCTATGTACGCTGGAAAGAAGAACTATTTCAAGAAGGATACCTCTGCAAGAGAAAAAGAACCTGTGAAGAGTGATGTCTAATATCTATATCCTTAGTCCTTAAATGATAAACGGCATTCTTCACCAAGCTTTGTGCACTCTGATGGTCGTTATATATGGTTATTTTGTTTTCAATCAAGTCCAACTTCTTTAGAAAATTGTATAGATAGATCGGGTACTGAAGTCCGGGACGCAAAACTGTCCCGTTTTCAGAAATTACGCAAAAATTTGTGTAGTCAAGAAGTCGAGTAGTGTGCGGGAGCGATACCGGAATATCAAAAAATGCTTTGTTGTAGCAAAACCAGATAGCTTGCTCTTATGCCTGGCTTGGAGAGCGGTTTGGAAATGTTTCAGCCGTTAAAATGCTACTTTTTGAGCATTGAAAAACGTCCCCTGTTACTGAAAAACTTTTCTAAAGATCCCACATCCGTATTGTGGCTTTATTTTTTTGCACGCTCAGTCAGCAAGTTTTCATCAAGCTGTATTGAAACTTGAAGGTCAGACTATAGCGGCAATTGATGAAGAGTTTGTGAAAAGGACGGCCACATAATTTTATGAAACAAGCCGTCAATATCTGGAGCAGTGGACTTGCTTCCTTACAAAAAAAATTGAGATATTTTATTGGGCATGGAAAGACGTTCAAAAATCTCTGGATGTATTAATTGAGAAGGGATATATTGACTGTAATAAAGATTCTTACTTGAAATCATCACCAGCTATATTAAAGCAAATTTGTTCCTCTGATAGATATAAATATAACTTTGAAAACGTGTCCTGTTTTGAGTAGAAGAATAAATGGTCACGTTACCTATACAACTATATTAGTAGGGAAGCCCAAGTGGGGTTTTCGGGATTTACTCGAGCGCGGCAGATTAACATAAGGGGGGTATGCTTGGACCTTGGGAAGTACTCCCACTATATACCTGAGCCCTTTATATGGTGTCGAAAGTTCAGGTCAGCCGACCAGATTAGTAAAAAAAATCGGTCCTAAGAAATACCTGACTGCGTCATAAGACATATTAGGTTAATTACATGCAGAAAAGTGTGCATTTCGATAATCTAACGATCTGAGCCTATACAATCTAAGAACGGTATCTTTTGGTGAAATATATTAAGCTTTCAGTACAATTTATATGTTCCCTACCTCGCAAAGATTATGCTGGAGTAGTAAACACTAAAACTAGAGGATTGTTCATCTTTATCTTGGTATAGTTGAATCAGGAATTCCATATGGAAATTACGTATTTACGAACTGGCAATATAACCTAAAAAACAACGAATGTCAAAAATCTAGTGTTCATCCCCAGAATTGAATAAGAATGGAACTATATAACTGTTTCACAAACACTTTAGAGTGAGAGGAGACGAGGATCTGTCCGTACCCTGTTATGATGACTTTAACGTTAATTTCCATCAAGGGACCCTAATCAAAATATAGCTGAGTATTAGAGTAATAAGTATTGAATAAAATTAATTCTTACAGTTGGTAAATAGAAGGCTTTATTATCAAAATTTGGTCATCCTATATTATAACATATATAAAAATAAAAACATAACATAACAATATAAATGAAAACTTATACATACATCAAATACTAAGTGTAGCTTAATCTGGGCCTAATCTAGGAGGTGAAATATTAATTTTTCTAGATTTCTGTGATTTGCTGTCTCCGTCTTCTTCCCCAGAATGCCACTGTGCTTGAAATGGCTCGAATGTTGGATGAAGAAAACCTAGAGAAAAGAGTAATCATCAATTGAAAAATATTGAGTATGCTTTGCAGAGCGGCTTGTTGAATGGGAATCATTACCCGTATACCTATAGAACTTGCTTCAGCCAGGCATTGTTCAAGGTGAACGAAATTTCAAGACAATCAGATATTTCTGGGGACAAGGAATTCTGCGATTGACAAAAGGGCATGTTCGAAATATGTTATAGGTATGTAAAAACACGATGAGAGGAGACATATTATTATTGGTTCAATCATTCTAATCAGGAATCGGGTAAAAAATGTACAAAGAATGGACAATCACCTACCTATACCTATTAGTGCGTTCACCGAATGAATGCGACTGATGGTCAAATCGTCACTGCTGAACGAACGTATGTTGTGCAGGTTATACAAATGCGTTTACAGTAATGTGTAGTTATGATTTCAGGTATGATTGATATCAAGGTTCTTAGCATGTGGATTAGCCGAATGCATCAGTCCATCTATTACTTTGCTGCCTATCAATAAAACAAATAACTCTTCTTAGTCCACAGACTCTTCACCAACAAATAATAATCTTCTGTGTGGATGAAATGTCGGCTCAATTCCACGAGAATATCAATGGTCATCCAAGTATAATGGATACACGCAAGAGAGTCTTTGACGCTCGGTTAGACAGATCTCTGTGTCGTGATCGAGAGATTTCAATATGCGCACAGACAGCAAACTTCGTGTCGGAGAAAAATGATATTATCGGATCTTTATCAGGGCATTGCATCTCTATTATGATACACCTAACATGTTCAAACGGCTGACGGAACAGAGGCCTTCAAATACATATCTACCTAGTAGTTGAATGAGAATAGTTCTTCTACGGCTATAACACAAGATTGCTCTTCATTATTCTCGATTTTTTTTGGGATTTTCTCTGCTCGTTTTTATCCCTCACAATTTTACGGGCATTATCTAATTTATTTATAAGGATCAAAATATAATTTTGCTGGATTGAGAACCAGCCACTATGCTTGTGAGTGTTCTATTTGCACGGAACAAACCGCATTTGCTGCTTATTTTATTTTCAGGCGGCGTAAAAAAAATAAATCATTGTGTGGTGCAATTGGTCTCCACTGAAAAATGTTTCCTGAAGGTGAGTGAATCAAAAACATCAACTATATATGATATTGTGAATGATTTTATGCATTGAATGGCAAATGAAAACATGATTCAACATGGTGGTTCACAGTGGATGTTATTCCCAAAATCTATTTCGGGATCAGATTTCAGGACATTTTATTTGTGTACCATCACATTTGTGTGCTCCGGAAACGTACCGCTACGGATCAATGACCATTATCGATTTTGATTTAAACATTCCAGTGTGCCAAAACTGTCCTCCATTCATGAATTTCGATTTGCAAAAAGATCAAGATGAAATTTACGATTTGTTGAATCAGGATCAAATCTGGAAATCGATTCCAATTAAGATGACCAGTGGGAGTTGAATGCACATGAACAGGTATAAGTGCCGGAGGCATATTTGTTGAGTGGGTGGATGAAAATTCCAATAAACCAACCGTTCTTCTTGCAAGTAGAGAAGCTTCTATTTCAACAAATGACAAACGATATGATGAAATTGATCACTGGCCTGTCATTGATTCTCCGAAATCACCACGTACTTGCTGACTGGAAAGTTGCGGGAGCCGTTCAAGGACGAGATTTTAAAAATGCAATGTACGCCTATGCCTGTGCTTCAACAATGAAAATAATTGTTTCGTCACTTTCCATAACAAAACATAAACAATTAATGCATATTTCTCCATGATTAGCGTTTTCTTCATTCTGAGTTGAAATCCCATTTCACTCCCAAATAACACGATTGCGAGGGTTCTGAAAATAATATCACATCATCCTGAAAAAATTCGAAAAAAAATTCAGGAAGTTTCTGGGGTAACTCTGAGTCACACCTGCCAGATAAATTCCGGTTATACTCTCCAAATTATTCTTGGGAGTGTAACGGATATGAAATAAAAATATGGATATACTATTTCAATATACGTGTAGTGGGGACAAATCTGATGATCTGCCCCGAAATGTTACTGTGTTCAAAGAATTTTCCTATCAGAGAGCCTAAAAGAAAAATTCACTAGCTTGTCAGTGACAATTTGTATTTAAAAAGGTTTGGAGAATAGAAATGAAGGTATATAGAAGAAATATCAAATTTTCACTTATATCTGGACGTTTCGGGAACGAATCTGCTCCCGTTTTCAACATGAAAAATAGATTTGTTGTATGGCAAATTCGAATTTGTCTTGACACTTCTCAGTTCTCAGTGACAATCGATGACGTTGGTAATCAAATGAGTTACAGTTCATATAGATAGAACATGGTATTTATTACTAAAATCTGAAAATGAAAAAGGTGAATTCAAGTTTAATTAATGAAAACATCCTGCAACTCATTTGATTGCCAACGTCACCAATAATTGTCACTGAGAACTGAGAAGTGTGAAAACAAATACGAATTTGCCTCGGACTTCGATATTCGAATAACCATTTTTTATGTTGAAAACGGCAGCAGATTCGGTCTCTATATACCTTAATTTCTCTTCTCCAAACTTTTTTCAATACAAATTGTCACTGACAAGCTAGTGACTTTTTCTTTGAGGCTCTCTGATAGGAAAATTCTTCAAATGCAGTGACATTTTGGGGCAAATCATCTGATTTGTCCTTACTACACGTATATTGAAATAATATTCATATTTATAAAAATCCATCTTTCATGTTGAGAATGGGAGCATCAGATTCTTTGCCGAAACGACCAAAGATAAGTGAAAATTCGATATTATGTTTTCTATATACCTTTATTCCTCTTCTCCAAGCCTTATCCAAAACGAATTGTCACTGACAAGCTAGTGAATTTTTCTTTTAGGCTCTCTGATATATAGGGAAATTCTTTGAACGCAGTGACATTATGGTGAAAATTATCTGATTTGTCTTCACCACACGTATATTGAAATAGTATTCATATTTTTAATTCACAGAGACGAGGAGGGAAAATCCCAGAAAAATCTGGAATATTAATGAATGTACCACCTCCTCGATTAACCTACAGACATTATTTAAGATTGCTCTTGTTTCACTGTGTTCGATACATCAATGAGTTACTTTGTATGTCATCAATTTTATTATGGAATGCTAATAAGTTCCTACTCGAATGATTGCAGTATTCGCCTATGGCTCATGCTGCAAACTTAATTTTCGTAGGAAATCGCTGTATCATTCCGTGCTCGTTAAACAATATACTATTTTCGTCGAACTCTCCAACAAATGATATTTTTTCTACGACCACTTATGGAAGCATGATATAGCACACTATGTAGTAGCTTCGAAAGTATCTCATATCACTATAGCAATGCGAAAGTAAAAAAGAACAGTGTGGCAATATTCCCGCACGAACACGTGATCTTTGTTTGGCCTACATGATGTATGGAATAGTTTATGAATGACATGAACTATTGAGTGCGCGTGATTTCAAAGTAATAATGCATTTGATTTCTATTTTCTACGTGTCGCGACGCTCAGCTCTTAGTAGGCGTTGAATTTCACAAACGTCGAAAAAAATTTAGTATACCCCATCCGCATTGAATACTTTTCACAGAAATTACATATTTCTAATCGTTTTCGAGACATTGGCGTCCGGAGTTTCGAGTCTTTTTGTTTTTGCCAACGTGGTTTAAATCCTTAATGGACACCATATTTTTTTTATCGATTGGAGCGCACGAAAGGAAATCCCTATAATGTTCAAAGAACATCGTGCGTTCCTAGGGAGGATAGGGACAGGAGGTAGGTATTGGAAGTTTTCTTGAATTTTTGGAGATTATATATATGTTGTTGGGAATACTTCCACAGGCAATGAATTCCAGAGCCTAGCCGTTCTATGGATGAAGGAGTCTTGATAAAGTGCTGTTCGACATCTTTCGAGGTTGACAACGAAAGGATGTGCTGACTGGGCTTGTCTAGTTCGTCTGATTGGTATTGCTAGTGAAGGGATGATTGCAGAGATTTCCGAAGAACATTTCCCGTGGAAGTATCGATAGGAAAGTGAAAGGTCGTCGACCTTTCTACGGTGTTCCAATGATGTCAAAGAGTGAGTGAGTGTGGTGTCACCCACCAGGCGAATGGCTCTTCTCTGGATGGAATCTAAGAGCATCAGCGTATGTTTTGGTGCTGAACCCCATATGTGGGAACAGTATTCTAGAACAGGCCGTATCTGCGCTTTATAGATCATGAGAAGCTGTTGAGGTGTAAAGTAGCTTTTCGCACGGAACAAGAATCCGAGTTTTGTGAAGCAGCTTTTGCGATGGACCTGACATGATTATCCCATGAAAGAGTGTTGCTGATGGAAATACCGAGCATAGATATGGTGGGCTTGGTGAAGATGGTGGAGCCAGACATTACAATATCGGGCATACTGAGTTCCGCCTTTCTAGAGAAAATGCAGGCTTGAGTTTTGGTGGCGTTGAATTCAACTAGGTTGTTCGTTCCCCAGGCTGTGATTTCAGCAAGATCTTCATTGACAGCATTGACCTGCCTGCGCCGTTCTTAGTTTCCTGGGAAGAAATGGGAATTCTGGAAGAGAACGCAGTATGGAGGGTACTATCATCTGCAAAGCTATGGATGGGGCAAGTTGTTACTCCCAACAGATCATTGATATGAAGCAGGAATAATGTTGGTGCCAAAATTGATCCTTGTGGAACGCCGGAATTGATGCCAATGGTATCAGACGATACACCGTCCACCACCACATGAAGCGATCTGCCTGAAAAAAAACTCGATAAGAGATGGCATAGTTGAGGTGGTGAGCCGTATGATGGTAGTTTGTGGAGGAGTCCTTTGTGCCAAACACGGTCAAATGCTTTCGATATGTCCAACGCGACAGCTAAAGATTCCCCGTGTTTTTCTGATGAAGCTTGCCATAAATGGGTGACGTAGGCAAGTAGATCTCCAGTAGATCTTCGGTGGCGAAAGCCGTATTGTCTATCATTGATGATTCCTGAGCTCTCCAGATATTTGATGAGCTCAATGTTGATGGCTTTCTCCATCACTTTGGAGATCACTGATAACAGGGCAATGGGCCTGTAGTTGTTGGGCAGGTTCTTGTTCCCTTTTTTGGGGATTGGTTGGACTCTAGCTGTCTTCCAGCATGATGGAAAAATACCCGACCTGTACGAGACGGTAAACAACTTGCAGAGAATCGGTGTTAGTTCTGGTGCACATTTTTTGAGGATAATGGGTGGGATTCCATCAGGACCGTTAGCCTTATTCGTTTTGAGACCAAGCAAAATTCGTCTGATAGTGCGTTGACGGAAGACGATTTCGGGCATTCGACTCTCAACCGGTGGAATGTCTGGCGGCACTTTTCCTTGGGAATCTAAAGTAGAGTTTGCTTCGAACATCTCTGCAAAGATATCTGCTTTCTCCTGCGATGTTGTTGCTAATGTGCTTCTGTCTACTGCAGTCCAATGCCTCACATCGGCACAGTATATGTGCTACTGTTTCTGGTTCCTTGCCACATAGTCTGCAGCTTGGGTCGCCATTGTACAGTCCCATTCTGGCGAGATGCTCCTTTACTGGCGCATGGCCAGTGATGAGTGCCGTAACAGTTTTTATCTGTGCTCTGTTCAAGTTGAGCAGGTCTACAGTTCGTTTATGACTTGGTTCCTTGATATATTGTTTCCCATGTCTGTTTCTTGGGATGTTTTCTCAGTAGCTCTCATGTTTTGCCTGAATCCAGTCTTTAAATGACACTCGTGCTGTACGTTTTGGTACTCCAAAAGTCTGTCCTGGATCTGGCTCATTGTATACCCTGTATACCATTCATAGCCCTGACTTCAACGAAAGCACTTCGAATAATCCACTGCGGGTACCCGGCACAGCGCTGATTAGTTTCGCTCTGCCGATCTTAGACACGAAAGTGGCTTATCTCGAGTTATTATCGAGGAGCAGCCGAAGAGTCTCCAACTTCCCGCCGCGCACTCTCCACTGTTTAATTAGCGTGTGTGTTCCTTCACGCAGATTTTAATGACTGTTCAGAGATAAATACAGACGTGAAGACGGCTAGTCATCGCCGAGAGGACGTCATCTAGCTGTAGCAAGACGTTTTCCAGAGAGTCAACGGCCGGATAGCAAGTTTTTTGCTGAAAATTCCACACCTAACATTTTCGACCAATTAGAAGCCTGTTATTCGAATCGTTACCATAAAGCAACTGAACAAATTTCCGGAAATTATTTCCTCCTCCTTGGAGGACGGAGCATGAGATTACACTGGACATTTCTTGACGTTCATGGGATAAATGACATTTACATTCAACTTCAAATTATCTCGAGTTTATTCTATAAGTCAATAAATAATAGTTATCAAACCAACTAGTGTATTAATGAGGGCGATTAATGATCGAGATATTATTAAGTGCGAGAGAAGCGAGCGCGTTAATGTTCGAGATCATTAATCGCCTTTTAATATACAAGTTGGTTACAAAATTTTTCCGTCGACTATATTTCTCATTTCTCCTGCAATGAAGAAAACTTGGTTCGCGAACTCATCATTCATCCGGAAACTGCTAAGAATCACCCAGTAGCCTTGTTACTGACATTAGTGACATTTGACATTTGTCGAAATGATCAACATAGAAAATAAATTCCTTGTGTTATAAAACAGGGAAGAAACTTGGAAAGGCAAACCCGTTAACGGAAAATTGTCGATGAAATCCATATTTTCGATTTAAATGCAGATTCCGTAAGTTCTAGCATAAACAATGAATGCACGCGGTGTATGTTTGGTTACCTATAAAACAATCGTGCATTAATAGACAAATCATTGATAGGGGTCATTAATGAACGATTTCATATACATTAAACTTAGTCATTAATACGAGGTCGACGTAAATAGTTATTTAACCAACTAGTGTATTAATGAGGGCGATTAATGATCGAGCTATTTTAACGTGCGAGCGAAGCGAGCGCGTTAATGTTCGAGATCATTAATCGCTTTTTAATATACGAGTTGGTTACAAAATTTTTCCGTCGTATATTTCTCATTTCTCCTGCAATGAAGAAAACTTGGTTCGCGAATCCATCATTCATCCGGAAACTACTAAGAATCACCCAGTAGCCTTGTTACTGACATTAGTGATATTTGACATTTGTCGAAATGATCAACATTAGAAATAAATTCCTTGTGTTAGAGAACAGGGATTGAAATCGTTTCAGAAACTTGGAAAGGCGAACCCGTTAACAGAAAATCTTCAATGAAATCCATATTTTTGATTTAAATGCAGAATCCATAAGTTAGAGCATACACAATGAATGCACGTGGTGTATGTTTGGTTGCCTATAGAACAATCGTGCATTGATAGACAAATTGATCAATAATAGGGGTCATTAATGAACGATTTCATGAACATTAAACTTACTCGTTAATACGAGGTCGACGGAAATAGTTATTTAACCAACTAGTATATTAATGAGGACGATTAATGATCGAGATATTTTAACGTGCGAGCGAAGCGAGTGCGTTAATGCTCGAGATCATTAATCGCCTTTCAATATACAAGTTGGTTACAAAATTTTTCCGTCGACTATGTTTCTCATTTCTTCTGCAATGAAGGAAACTTGGTTCGCGAATTCATCATCCATCCGGAAACTGCTAAGAATCACCCAGTAGCCTTTGTTACTGACATTAGTGTCATTTGACATTTGTCGAAATGATCAACATAGGAAATAAATTCCTTCTGTTAGAAAACAGGGATTACAATCGTGTCAGAGACTTGGAAGGCGAACCCGTTAACGGAAAATCGTCGATGAAATCCATATTTTCGATTTAATTTCAGATTCCGCTAGTTATAGCATAAACAATGAATGCACGCGGTGTATGTTTGGTTGCCTATAAAACAATCGTGCATTGATAGACAAATCGTCCATCAATAGGGGTCATTAATGAACGATTTCATATACATTAAACTTAGTCGTTAATACGAGGTCGACGGAAAAAATCATTAATCAACAGTTTACCATATAATATTATGTAGGTATACTTGCAATATAATATTTCAGTTTTGAATTTTTTCACGGAATACCACCTCAGCTTCAATTAATATCCGGGGACTTTTTTTCGAACACGAATATTCAGAAAATTCGTGTTCTTGAAAAAATTTTCCGGATATAATTGGAGCTCTCGTGATATCATAAGTGGAAATTCCCCACCTTCGACCAATTAGAAGCTTGTTTTTCAAATCATTTCATAAAGCAACTGAACAAATTTCCAGAAATGCTTTCCTTCTTCTTGGGGGACAGAGCATGAGATTATAATTGACATTTTTTGACGTTCACGTATCACCAATTTCAAAATTGAAACTATGTTCTCTCTACTGTTTGATATAATTCTTTTAGTGTTTTTTGTTTAGTTCTTGTTGGATTTTTCACGGTTGGATTTTCACGGTGCTTCTGAAGTCAATGTTTAACTACTTTTTCTACTCAAATGGATTGAACGGAGATAAATACACACTTCAATAATGCAGAAACACCCGTTCCTTCCAATGCCGATGATTGTTATAGGAATGTGGATTAGGTGGTTAGGTTTTCACTGTTCTTCTTCTATATTATGGGATCTATGGGACTCTATGTGAAAATTCACCAGATCTCACAGTTTGATTGAAAAGAATCACCAAATCACCAAATTAGCAAAGAAATTTCCCAATCTGGTGATAAATCACCAACATTGGCAACACTGTCTTTCTATCAAACACCAAAAAATTCTAGTAACTTCACTAATTTACCACTATGGACTAAAAAAAAGTACATAACATAGATAATCATCAACTTCTGGAACATTATCATTAGGTATCTAACCGCCTCGAAGCGAGATAAGATCAGAACAAATAAGCGATATCTTGAACTAATTGCATTTCGAATTGCTTACACCGTTGATAATTGTATTGAAAATTCATTGTATCGATAGGCATTGGCAACAAACAACAAAAACTTATCTATACTGAACATTCACTGAGTTCAAGACTCTCGTGGGAATTTCATTGGATAATCAGATTAATTTGGAGGATAGGGCATGGAAAATTGGAATTTCAATGTCACATCTTTATGCCTCTATACGATTCTGCTGGGAGTAGAAGCTTCTTGCATCATTGACAATCTCAGAAGATTCACTGTTCCGGTAGTATTCATTGAGGTATTACGCAATTTTTGTTCCTTATTTTTTCACGAGATATACTTCTTCTGATGTAAATGTGAACTTGTTCCGTATTTTAGGACGAATTTAGGGTGATTCGTTCAGAAAAATTAAAAATAGTATATTATGTAACAAGTGTTATTAACGTCCTTTTAGTAACGAGTAGTTTAAGCACGAGCGGAGCAGAGCGGAGCGAGAGTGTTTAATAAACGAGTGTCTAGAAGAGTTTATGAACGCGTTACATACTATGATTTTTCTACGAACTCCGAAAATTACATTAACAAACCTGCAATTCCTGCTAACCTACAAAATAATTCGAAAGGAATGGGAATTGTGAACATAATACATACAACTGCATGCGACCAGCGAGACACGTATAAGTGATTGGTTGTAGATGTGTCCAGTCCAGTGCTTACCAACCTTTGTTTCACGTTTATTGTCATGCTTAGCGCAGAATAAATGAATTGTTCTCAAAGATGGATGCAAGTACCAGAACATTCTCTTCGATTTCACTCTCGTCTATACTTTTCGCATATATTTTTAATGAAGAATTTTGATACAAACGAATATTGTTTGAATAATTCTGATACAAAATTCGAAAATAACAGTTGACAGTTAATACAATTGACAGGCCAGACATGTCTCAAATTACTGAAGCTGTGTTTAATGAACTGCGTTGCCATGGTAATGTGTTCAAGAAATCGTGTTGCCATGGTAACGTGTTTAATATTTTGAATGAATCACAGATCGACAATCCGTGATCAATCGATCATTTAGCGTGGTGCATATCCGTACGCTAAATGCCATTTTAGTTATGTGAGTAGAAAAAGTTCATTATTTGATATTTCTATGTGAGAAAGCTGATAATGACAGATCTGACAACAAAACGAACATCCAATCTATAATGATGTTTTTTTATGAATTTGATTTATGATGAGTGTTCGTTTCTCAAACATTCATTGTATTGAATTCCTTTTTCCTCCTACATTATGCCTGATGTTGGGGTACTTAAATTCTCCCAGGCAGATTTGGAATATTTCATTGCAATGTGAATTCAGATTCATTAATGTGGTGAAAATTCAATATTCTCATCATTTATTTTGAAGGGAACAGGAAAGCTCTAAAGTCATCACTACAATATTGAATTTTTCGTGGACATGATTTTCGATACCCTCTTTTCTTCCTACAACTATTTCACTTCTCTATATACTGACACCAACATCTGCCAGGAGATATATTTGTTTATGATTCTTTTTGTTTCAACACCTTTATACCAAATATACATCCAATGTTTCAATGAACGATTTTTCTCTCGGAAAAACTCTAAACCTTTGTGATAATGAATGAAAATCTTGAGTTGTGTATTCAAAAAGGGAGCAGAAAATATCATGAAATTCAACCTGAAACAAACGAAAATGTTCAGTGCAATGGTATAATTTGATTCGTCAGTCCGATGAAAGAGAGAAAATAACAGCCATTTATAGTATGACAACCTACTACAAGGAAGACTGGATGCAATGATCATTGATCATAATTTGTAACCTGTTTCTTTCTAGGATGAACCATTTGAAAGCCTGATAAGCTTGTAAGAAAGATGCTAGAGCAGAGGAACACAATCCATCAAGAGCTTGGCTCACCAAACAAAACAGTCAGGATGCAAATGATGCTATGGAAGCACTCACATGCAATCTGACACCATTGAATCTTATCATTACTGAGGATACTGAGTGGGTCAAGCATGAACACAACTTATGTTGGTACAGAATGGGAGGTCAGCAGCACAGAATAGACTACTTTCTAAGGTGGACGCAAGAAAGACATCAGGTATACTGAAACAAGGTACCAGGACAAAGACACAACAAACTGATGGGTGGAACACTCTCCAGAACAGTGACTAACGACATTCTGAGCCTGAGCCAGAAATCAGATGTCAGATCAGATAAGTGACGGAACGAATAACTGGTCACTGTCCCTTGAGGAAGCATAAGCATCAAATGGGCATCTATACAGGCGATATCATATGCAGACTATGCAATGAAGAGGAGGAAACGGTCATCCATATATTGACGTGCGAGGCACTAGCCCGTTGAAGATATAACCTTCTGGGACCACTAAACTCACATGAGGTTCTTTCAAAGAAAGATTCGGTGAAGACGCTGCTAAACCCCATCAAGGTAGCAAACCTGTTCACCCATAGGCTGCAGTGTTTTGAGCTTCGAACCCTGACTGGTTATTCTGCAATAAATCAATCAATCAATCAATAGCTCGGTGATATATAGGACTTTATGGAAGCTCTGCAACGTATGGGTATCTTCAGAACCATTGAGGTTTAAACAACCTTCTATCATCATAATAATAATAGTGATGAATGCTTTTATCATCTCAAAGGAACAAAAGACAGTTGATTTTTCACTGAATCATCTTGGTGAGCAGAGATCTATCTCGCAGGGAATAAAACATTGTGGAAGCTATGAATCCTGGAAAAACCTGCTCGGAAAGAACTTGGTGAACAGAACAATTGAAATTCTCAATTCTACATCATCAGCTTCTTCCGAAAATATTGTTGTTTGGGTCACAGAGTGTTGAATATAGTACAACTTCATCACTGCACTTTCCTGGATCACACCTCCAAATCTTCATTAATCGATATACCTACTCTATTGCAATGGCAGCCTTGCTGCTGATATTAAAGCAACAGTGCAGTATATTATAACGCTATCAGAATGGCATTAAGTGTGGGTTGAAAGTCATGACCAATACCTAAATCAATAATGATGCAGTAAGAAGAGTGTAGGACATGGAATGAAGTCTCATTAATAAGACGAACGGTGGAAAAATTATGAGACCTCATGTTTGGAATTCGAACTCAACAAAAAATCTCGATTCACCATAAATAAATCATATGTTTCCATTGAGGTTGTGACGACGGCGATGAATATTTCCATACCATATTTGTACCAAGTCATTCCGACATAGTATATGTAATATTCGATACATACGATAACAGTTCGAGATCGATGAAATATTTATTAGCATTCATGCAGTTCTGACAGTTAAGATGCATTAGATTCGAAGTGCCTGTGATCTCGTTGGGAGGATCGCTATTTTCTCTGTGTCAACGATACGTCAACACGTTGGAGATATGAATAATAGTAGGCGTTTTTCCGACACGACCTCTATTGTTGATCGAGATATGATGACGAGGTCGATTGGTATGGTTCGCCAATCAAGAATGGCACATTATTTATCAACAGTAATAACACAAGAGCATTTTTTATCGGATGAATTTCTCTTGGTAACGGAGAATATTTGGCGATCAGTAATTTCACGAGAAAAACTGACATGGAAACATTGCGGGACCGTAGGTCGAGCAATTTTGTCTACTGTCAGTTTAGAGTTATGGTAAGGAAATTCATACAGTCATAAAAAAAGTTCGAGTGGTTTTTGGCAAGATAAATCAACGACAATATACAAATGAACAACGATAATGAATACCTTCATTGATGATTCCGTGTAACTGGTAGTTTGCTGAATTGATGTTCTCATATTTTCGTGGTTTCTTCGGACGAAATTTTCCTAAAACGACTCATTTTGCTAATTCAATCAGACTTGACACAACAGAAATTGGAGTGACATCAGGCGCCAATAGCTACTAGATCAAAGGAGCAGACACTTTATCAGCGATAAAAAAAGTGCATCCTTTTTTATCGATGTCAAAATGACTCAAGTCTTCGTCGAATAACGTTTTCCGTGTAGTATAGTTGATTTATCGATATTATGTAGATTCTTACTTCTTTAGAATCAAATGGAGAGCCAATGAAGACAGTCACTTAATGTTGTATCGAAGTAGTGATGCATAATGGAAAATTCAAAATCATCTTCACAAAATTGAGGAATACTAACTGGAATCAACTTCATCGTGTCAGAGAAGAATAAGAAGAAGAATAAGACGGAAAGAATTGGAGGAAGCAGAAATAATAAGGAGAAAGAAAGAAAGAGAAAGAAATCGAATAGAAGGTGAAGAAGCAGTAAAGTAGAAGGAAGAAGTGAAATTTCATTCACATGGATGAAATCAACGAGAGAACTAGAAGGAGAATCTCATTTTGTTTTGGTGTGAATGAAATACCGAAAAGTTGTTCCATAATTCTAGAAGCTTATTTGTCGATTGCGGAAGTGATTCTGTTCGAATTAAAACCTTTTTCCGCCACCTTCATTGCCGCCATTTGGCGATACGTCGAATGAATGGTGACGTCACTTCTCATGCTGTTTCGTTATTGGTCAGATAATCTTCCATTTCCACTCATGAAGCAAGGTTGTCAAGTCACCAATTACAATCAAGTTATCAGGAAGATGTTAGATTCCTGTCATTGTGATTCAGAATGTATCATTTGTAATTCAGACTACGTCATTTGTAATTCAGATTAGTTAATTGAAATTCAGAAAGCGTCAGTTGAAATTCAGATTAGTCAATTGAAATTCAGATTAGTCAATTGAAATTCAGATTAGTCAATTGAAATTCAAAAAATCTCATTTTCAATTCGGATTGGCCTTTTGATATTCAGGAATAGTCCATTGAAATTCTGAAACCTTCATTTGTAATTCAGAAATATGGAACAGTGTTATCTCTTTGCTTGTTGAGCTAAGCGTATTGAATGTAGGTAAATGAACAAAGCAATATTTTTTTCGGACATTACGTTTTTTATTATAACTTCCCCATTTTACCTATTGAAATTGATTTCAATTGACCATCAATGAAAATACTCCAAAATTCAGAAGTCGCTGGTTCTACATGAAAACCTTCATGAATCCATCAGTCTGAATTACAATTGACACATTTCCAATTACAATTAATGATATTTGAATAACAATTGAAGTTTTCTGGATTTCACTTCTCTAATCCGAACTAAAATTTATATTTTCTGAATTTTATTATACTTATCTGAATTACGAATAAGGTAGTCTGAATAACAATTGTTGCATTCTGAATTACAAATCAGGATATCCGAACTTCAATTGACGCTTCTCAAATTCCAAGTGGAAAATCTGATATTCAACTGGAGTTTTCTGAATTTCACTTGACTAATCTGAATTGCAATTGATATTTTCTGAATTTCAATTAGCTGATCTTTTTTCATGTTCTGGTTCCCACGAAAAAGGATATCCTGTAATGTTCAGAGAACATCGTGAGAACCAAGGGAAATAAGGTAGGAATTGGTGTTTTTCTCAAATTTCTGGAAGTTATATGCCTCGAGGAATACCTCCTTTGGCGATGTGTTCCAGAGCCTCGCTGTTCGTTGGATGAACGAATCTTTGGAAAGAGATGTTCTGCAGGTCTCCGAAGTGACCACGAAGGGGTGCGAAGCCTCAACTCGACGGGTAATTCTCGCGGGGACTGCCAAGGGAGAAACAATTGTTGATATTTCAGAAGAGCTTGTCCATGAAAATATCTATAAAATAGAGTCAGATCGCCAACTTTTCTACGGTGTTCCATCAAAGAAGTGAGTGAGTTTGTGAGCGAGGCATCACCCACGAAACGAATTGCCTTTTTTTGGATAGAATCCAACAGTTTCAGGGTATGTTTGGGTGCTTCACTTCAAATATGGGAGCAGTATTCCAGGACAGGTCGAATCTGTGCCTTATAGATCGTAAGCAGCTAACTGAAAGTGAAATAGCTCCTGGCCAGAAACAGAAATCCAAGTTTGCACTTTCAGCAATTGAAATCACGTGAATTCCCAAGGAAGGCTATTGCTGATAGTAATAACAAGCATCGAAATGGATGTCTCCAAAGGTATGGTTACTCCACACAAGCTTATGTTGGGCACAGTGAGACCGGCTTTTCTAGAGAAAAGGCATGCTCGTGTTCAGTTTGCATTGAAATCTACCAAGTTATCTGAATTACAATTGACACTTTCTGAATTCCATTTGAGAAATCTCAATCAGAATTTACGCTCTCTGAATCACAATTGAAAAAGGTGTAGACCTAGAAAGTAGAAACCAGAACCACCCAAAATGAAACAATCCTGGTGACGCCACTGCCACTGCCTGCTATTTCGACGGTCTACGCGTCAGTAGATGCACCACTTTGGGAGCACCTTTATGATAGGACTGGCGACTGGCGACCGGCGGAGCAAAGGCCACACGACCAAGGCACACCGAGATTAATACCGGGCCGGTTACATTACGAGTTAATTAATTGGCCACGCAATAATAAAGATCTCGCCGCGCGAGCGGGCAGATTCGTGACCTGCGCACCCTCTGCTTCTGACAGAGACAGGGGCGGTACCTACCTGCTATGGAAGTACCGCGTGACACTTTATAAAGTACCACCACTAGCTATAGAACCCAGATAACACAAAGACGTTTTGATAATCTTTTGGGGACGTCCTAATAATGTCCTTATGATGTCAAGAGGCAATCGCCTAGTCTACCCCCTGACATATCTGATGAATCTTTCTGTGGAACAAGGAGTGTTCCCTGAAAAATTGAAATCTGCAATCGTTACCCCAATCTTCAAAAAAGGAGACTCAAATAGCTATGAGAACTATAGAGGAGTGAGTCTTCTTTCTAGTATATCCAAGTTATACGAACTGAATATTAAAAATCAGTTAATATAATTTTTCCTTAGAAATGAACTTCTTTAGACAAACCAACAAGGTTTTATGCAAGATAAAAGCATGGAAACAGCTCTGTATGATTTCATAGAGAACGTAGTAACAGCCTTGGATAACAAACTACAAATCTGCATCGCTATGGGGTCCGTGGAGTTGCCCAAGATTGGATAAGGTCCTATTTAGAGAATAGGTCACAAAGAGTGATAATCCAAGGTGTTCACAGTCAGTCATTGGCGTGCAAACAAGGAGTTCCTCAGGGATCCATACTCGGACCATTACTTTTTCTTATTTATGCGAACGACTTGATACTATATCTAAATAGTCTTTCGCAGGTACATATAGTTGCATATGCAGACGATACAAATGTTCTGGTCAATGATCATAATAAATCAACACTTGTAGAAACAACAGAATCCATATATGAGAGAATAATGGAATGGACTGATAAAAATCACTTAGCACTCAATATCAACAAAACAGCATTAGTAAAATTCTCAATGCATAACACAACTGAAACTCTAAAAATATATGAAGATAACCAAATAGAGGTGACATCCAACCCAGAAACAAAAATGATAGGTCTAATTATAGATCATAAGCTCAATTGGAGTCCTCATATAGATTCATTATGTGATAAACTACGAAAGAACTGTTATGCACTGAGATTTATGTCGAATCATTGTGGAAAAGAGGTCCTGCTAAATCTGTATTATGCAACTATTGGCTGTCACCTGCGCTATGGAATCCTAAATTGGGGTATGAGCTCTTCTGTTGAAAGAGTATTCATTCTACAAAAACGCGCGGTCAGAATAATTGCTAATTTAGGATGGCGACAATCATGCAGAAACTCATTTAGAGAGCTGGAAATACTCACAGTTGCTGGTCTGTATATATATGAGATATGTCTCTACGTTTATAAGAATAGAGATAAATTTAGGGCAAACCAACAAGACCACCCTCATCCAACGAGAGCAAGTGGTTTGCTGATAGCAAACCCTCACCGAACCTCCCTTTATCAGAGGAGTCACCTCTACCTTGGACCCAAACTATTTAACAAGCTAGATGTTTCTATTGAGGATTCAAAGAAAATCTCCATATTCAAAAGACAATTAAAAAAATATCTCATAGAAAGAAACTGCTACACCGTTGACGAGTTTTAGTAACTCACGATAATCAATAAATCACCCATCTGTATATGTCCAAATTAATAGGTGTCAAGTTTTGTCGTTTTATATAAAATGTTTGTTTTTTTCTATATATATATATTTATCTCCTACTCTCTTATTTATACACAGACGTATTCCTTGTTACTGTACGTAAATGTTTAATGTAACGCTTTCATACGGTTTAACAAGTGAAATAAATATTATTATTATTATTATTATTATTATTATTATTATTATTATTATTATAGCATGACGTCTCTAGGACGTCCTCCTGTTATCATTTTCTACATCCCAAGGAAGTCTCAGACCATCCCAATAATATCCCATAGAGACGTCCTGAAGCCATCACCTCCCAGAGATTTATTGATTTCACCTGAGTCACTTAAGTTTATACGTTGTATGCCTGAGTGCCTCTCCAAAAGTTGAAGCAATTTCGATAAGATATCTCTCTTTGATATAATTATAATCAATAATATTAATATTCAACACCATTACAAATAAGAGCTCACCTTGCTACTACACAATAATAACACATGATAATAAATAACACGCTCAATATTGTAGGTTATGTTTGTCAGTTAGTGCCTAACACGAGGCCTAACATATCGCATGAAGGAGTATTACATGGTTAGTGCCTAACACGAGGCCTAACATATCGCATGAAGGAGTGTTACCGTTTCGGCGTTTTTTACTACAGCAGTCGATCAGCTATTCTCTCATCTTTCATTTTTTGGCCACTAGTTGTTACTGAAAATTGGCAGCCTGATAACGTCATTAGGATTAAGAGAATAAAACGTCCGTCAAGCTTATGGTGACATTTTGGGGATGTCCCTAGATAGATTGCAATAGGGAGATGTATCAAGGCTGTCCTTAATTCAAATTGAGAATGAGAATGATGCACTGTATTGGAAACAGGAATATGAAATGTGCTACAGAACCTAGATGAAATACGCGGTACACTGAATAGCATATGATACAATAAGGGTGAACAATCTATTTGTCCATGAATGATTTTATATGCAAAGCTCATATCTCGGCTTTCCCTGAATTTCTTCAAAGATATCATTTGAAACTCGTCCAACAATGAATCATAGCTGTAACCTTTCTCAAGGTAAACGCCGTGTTTTTCGAAAAATGCGTATTCAAAAATAGTACATTATACATCAAGGGACAGAAATGCAAGATTTTTCCCAAGGTGTGATTTGTACAAAGCACCGAGGGAAAAACAGCATTCTGTCCTGAGATGTATACACTATTTTTCACGCTGGCGAAAACACAAAAATTAAGAAAGAATAATAATTTGGTCGAAGTATTTTGTCATAATTAGTACTCAGTAGTAGTATAGTTTGTGGAATTCGTATCTTGACAACATGCATCATGTTGACAACCCATGGTGACAGCAAATATAAAACTGAAATTTCTGAAAACAGCTTTGAAAATGGTTGAAGGTTATTGAACAAGAAATCGAGGGAAAACCCCAAGAAACTATTGATACTGCTTATGCAGTGATTCTTAACTTGCTACCAGTGAGATCTAAAAATCTGTATGATGCAGCTCATACTCGCTTCAGAGAAGGGTATTCCGAAGAGAAAGCGTAGAGCTATGCGGAAAATATGAAGTTGGTATAAACTCCCTAGGGAGACAATATGTCACATAATATCCCTAGGAAATAATACGAGACTTTTGCCCCTCTTTTGTTACCAGAGAAACTAACTTCTAGTCCTGCCGGCGTAAATTCTTTTCAAACATTTTCTATGCTAGTTGTGTGTTTCATATGCGGCAGATTCCAAACAATACTGCAGTACTCCAATTTGCTGCAGGTCAGGGTGAAATATATGGTTTTCAAAGAATCAAAGGGCCTAAATTCCTTGCAGTTGTATATCAGAAAGCACAAACCCAGCGAGCACAAAAACATCTCAGAGATGTTAAAAGTACGAGATTTCGAGACATTGAACCTCCACTGCGATGTTCTGTTCACACATGAATAGAACAGAAACTACATTCTCCCTAGTTCTTTTTAAAGCCTTTTCATGGACACGACAAAACATTTTCAACGCGTCTTGCGCACATTAAGTCGCAGTAAAAAAAACATTTTCGAGGTACATTTCTGAAGCCTTTTGTCAAAATGAACATTTGCATTAGGATTCCATTTCCCTTGAATGAAGAAATGCATTAAAAATAGATTGAACATAAAAATATTTTCTTGATATGAAATTACCTTCTCAATCGGTTTCTGAGTAGTTCTTACTGCACACAGACATATAATTGGAAATAGGTTTCCCAATTTTTGAAATGTTCTCCACAATGCATAATTTTGCAACTGCGGAGAAGCTGTGTATTGATAAATTCGTACTTTTATATATTGATTACACTGAGGCACCGAACAACACATCTTGCATCTGATGGTCATTATTACAAACTAAATAAGTCTTCTAACACAATAAACTTCACCAAATTCCTTTCTGTTCGTTAGCAGCGTGATGTAAGCGTGACACGCTGCAAACGCGAATGCCAATTGCGAACAAGAAGAACAAAATCGAAAACAAATCAGAATTCATCGTATTGTGACGTAAGCATGAGACGTTGTCGTGGGGCAAACAAAGAAAGGGCACAAAAGAACAAAAACAATACTTTCAATATCCTTCTATATAAGACCTCTTTGGGAAGTGCATATTACGCCTCAAAAAAACATCCTCATGCCTACATTTCTAAAACATCCCAAAACATCCCAGGGATACCTCTCAGTAGGCGAACAGAGAAATGTCACAGAAAAACAAAAACAATACTTCAATATCCTTCAAAGACCTCTTTGGCAGTGCATATTACGTCTCAAAATAACATCTTCATGCTAACATTTTCAAAACATCCCAAAACATCCCAGGAATGTTTGTGCTCGCTGGGAACTTTTCAATGACGTTGATATCACATTCTGATAATGATTGGGAAACGTAGGTTTTTGATCGAACAGAACCCCTAGATAGATATAAATAGATAGATGTAATGATAAGTTTCATGATGTAATCCCTATGATAAAATAATATATAAATATTATTTGACCTGATTCGAAAATGTCAACGACAGCACAAAAACTGCAATAATTTACTTATACAGCAATTAAGAGGATATGAATAATTCGAACAATATAATTGCATATTCTAATAGCTGTATTTCCTTGCCTGCAATTATTATCAAAACCTTCAATTAATTTCAGCATTTAGGAATTATAATCATTCCAGTTAATAACATTCATTTAGATATATTTTATTGTCAATTAAAGCTATAATACTTCGAAACTTGTTAGAATCTGTTATAGTTGAAGATAACGATAATAACGATATGGACGCGGCAGCTTTTTCAATGGATTCTTAACATTACATTTTTCTCAATCGTAAATATCATGGCTAGGGTTGGGTTTCGATTATTATTACGAATCAAGAATATGCACTGTCTGACAGCTTATATATACCGGATTAAATATATTGCTTCATATCGATTCTTTGGTCTAGAAATGCAATTACAATAGGTACTCATTTGTTCTATTTATATGGAAGAATTTCTTGGAGAATATAGGTATCTATTGCGTAAATCGTCTAAATACTGTGAATAAATTCCAATATTATTTCTTCTATATCACATATAGAAAATTTTCAATTGATTATTTAATATCAATCTATATATGGAGATAGTTCATACAGGGAAAAAAGTTTTGTTGCACCAACAAAATAATTTTGGTCATTTTTTCTTTGATAATTCAAACACAATTTTGCGAAATCAACAAAATATATGTTCATTCCAAATAAGCAACCTATTCAAAGGGACAAAATAATTTGACTGAAATATTTGCTTACTTGAACAAAAGTTTCATTTCATTCAACAACATTTATATAGTTGACATAAAACAAATTTTGTTGATCCAACTAGTATCTCATTGTTCAATCAATCATATGCATTGTGTCTATTCGACAGAATTGAATTAATTTTGACAAAGATTTAACTAAACACAACATCATATTTTGTTGAGTCAACAATCATTTCATTGTGCAACCAATCAAAGGTTCTTTTCTATCCGCCAAAATTGAATTGATTATGACAACATTATATTTTGTTGATTCAACACATCACTATCAAGAAATATGTTGTTACTTCAAACAAATTACTTTGTTGAACATAACCCAAAAATACATTATATCGAACAAATATTTTGTTGAATGATTATCTAGTTGCATTTTTGTCACCAGGTGGCGTTTCTTTCAACCTTCCTACGCTTGCCTCGATTGGGGTGTACATATACCTACCTGAAACATCCGTTTATATAATTATATTAGGCTGTTCTAGAGTTTCTTATCTTTAATTTTTCTTAGTTTTGATATTCAGTTATTGGATTTTTTAAAACATCATTCAGCAAAATATTTTGTCAACTCTAAATACAATTTGGTTGATCGACGATTATATATTGTTATTTCAACATATTCACTCTCTGAAAAACTGTTTTGTCACTTGAATGAAATGATATAATCATTCCAATCAACAGATTCGTTCATGAGAGCAAATATTGTATTATAGAAACAAAATAGTCTTTGTTTATTCAACCAATTCCTGCTGGTAATTTGAATCATTAATGAGTTACATCGAATGAATTCTGATTTTAAATCTGACTGAAAACATTTGTTGCAGTGACAAAATATTTTGTCGTGAATATAACTATGACACTCAGATTTTGTTGAATTCACAATGATTTTGTAGATTCAAAAAAATTGTTTTCTGTGTAGTGCCTGTATTTTCAGTAGTAATAATATGAGTACTCCAAAATATTCGGGTTATGTATCGATAACTAGTTGCATGATTACAAAGAGTGTCAATTTAACAGATAAAATAATCCGACCGCAAAGCGGGAGGAATATTCTGTTAAAAGGAGATGTGATTACGGCGATATTTAAGATTTTCGAATAAATATATTATAAACATATTTTATTTTATTGTTACTTCCTGTGTCCGTAAACAACAGTTATATAAGAATTCCTTCAGAAGCAATTTCGATTTTGTGAGAAAAATGATGTTCTGGTGACCACTTCATAACTATTTTATAATATTCATTGTAATATTTGTGTTGTGTGATGACAAATAATAATGTATGATATTCGTAAATGGAAAAAGATAACAAACGAAATTTCTCAGGTTGTTTTTCATCAATGTTTTGGTTTCGTCATTGTTTCAAAGAACGCAAACGTTGACCACCAAATAATAATGTTTTCATCATTAAAATACCAAATGATGGTATTGTTGAATATACAGTTTCATAAGAGTGACCAAAAAGTTTTATTGTAGACAAAGAGATGCCAGGCTGCTCGGTCCGGTCGCAATGATATAATTTTCGATATTTTATAGAAATTGCATAGTAGCTGAATCATTTTATAATACTTGTCAATGATGTTTTACTGATTTATAAGGATGCGCCTTAAGAAAATTGAACATTTGGGATATCGAACATGCCAAGAGTTGAAAATAGTGATGAAATCATATTTGAGATGATATAGCAGCTCATAAAATTTTCAGAATTTCTTTTATAATGATGATTAGAAGTAATTGAAACATATTATCTCTCAAAAAATAATCAAGTTGATGTAGCTCATTATTTAATTGAATTATTTTTTCCGAAAAACATCCATAAATTGAGGGCGCATGAAGAGTTTGTTAATATTATACCATGTATTTCACAATGAAATTCCATTCGCATCAAAAAGTTCAGTCAGTATTTCACAAACAATGTCCCATTATGAATATTGAAGTTCTGAGTGAACCTTCTGAAATGGTTTCCTTGTAAAATATAACAGAGCTACGACATTTATATATTTTCCTTCTTTGTGACTGTTTCTTATCATATGAATTCAAAATTGAAATTTTCGCAACTGTTCAGAATACACTAAATAACATTCTTATTTCATCAGAGAATGGGAACCTTTTTAAAACTATTTCATAATGTCAGTGCAGCAAATTTGTAAAAATCGCAGAAATGTTTCCGAAATTATTTTGTAATGATCGCGAAAGGCTTTATATAGTATCAACGGGGAGTAAATAATTTTATAAAATGGTGCCAATTTTACATATATAGTCGTTGTAAAAACATACCAAAAATGAATCGAGGATCAAAATCGTTTCATAATTTATAAATCAATTAAATAAAATTTGAAATTGCTACTTCGGATAACCTTGAAGATTTTGAAGTTCGAGTTGTATTCGATGCGATTATTTTTTAGCAGTACTGAACGAACGTTAAAATTTAACGACCCGGTTTCTTTGTATGTAACAATATGAATTCGTTACTATGGAAATGGAATATTTCTAAATTTCTGCTTGGTGGAGCTACTGTATGTATATCCACGTAGGTATATTAGAAATCATACGAGGCTCAGCTCAATTGAACATTCTGATTGGTTTATAATCATAAGAAGAAAATAATCATTGAACTCCACAGTAATTGTATAAATATTTTGAAACTATCATCAAAGCTGAGTAATAGTTCAAAAGCTGATTCAGTCTTCGGTTTTATCTAGGAAATGGAACATTCAGTTCTTGATTTTTTTGATATTTTCTCTCCTCATTTTATGGATCTCACTTTCTGTTCGTGAAGAATTGAAACTCTCTTAAATTTTTAATAGTGATGATATCTGATTGTCCTACTGAATATTTACCTGAAATATATTCTATTTGTTACAGATTTAATGCACTGAAGTTACCAAGTACCAAAATGGTGAGTATGCTATATAAGTAGGGGTTATGGTAAATACAGTGTGACTCACTCGGGAAAAAGCACTCACTTTTGATATCCCCATTTCAAAACCATAATGTCAACAATCTGTAGCATGAGAAAAGGAAGTTTTTGCCGAAGGAAGTGCGAGTCATATAGAAGAAAATTCGTATTTCAAATGTGATTCAATTATCCAATCAGTTTCAGTATATATAGCATGATGCAAATGTATGAAATAAATTCAGTTCAAAACAAGACGACTTCCGAAAAAAATCCAAAAAGTAGACCCTTCGATGTTCAATTCTCAGTAGAAGATCTCTGCAAGATTCAGTTAACCAAATGATAATCCATTTTAATTTCAATCTTCTTTTGCAAAATTTTGACGATTGGATAGACGATCAGTAGACCTTTCGAACGAGGTGTCACATGACCCCTGTTTGTATTTAAAAAAACCGTCCATTACGTCATTACTCCAACACCGGTGACGTAACATCTCTCATATGAATGTCATGAGATGAGGTTTCAAAAATTAAAACTCACGTGTTTTTGGAATTTCTTCAAATGTCGCCCATTTCTGAAATAATGAATTTATTCCATAAATTTGCATCATACTGTATATTCGAGGAACTATATTTAGAATCAAAAATAATGTTCTTTATTCTTTCCTCAAGATGACTGTTTCTCGAAATTTCTCAAGATTGAGAAATGTTTTGGATGCCAATGAAAAGTTGAAGATTACACGAGAGGATTTTGTTTTGAATGAATATTCTTTTATGAAATGTCGATGTAGCGACCAAGCGCAATTTTGGAACGTACATATTATTATTTATTTTATTGATAATTATTGAAAATGTATTGAAATCAAGATGTAGCACTTTGAAAACCATTGATACAAATCGAAATAACTGAAAATCTCAGCCGTTACAAAAATCAACTAACACAGTGAGCAGTGAGCAACTCAAAATAGTAAAGACGTGTAGAAAAATATCTACATGAGAAAGGTTAAATAGGTATCTAGCGCAATTATATTGTCTAGACGGCGATAAATATTGCAGCACATGAAAAAACTATTGCAAAATATTGAATATACGTACTTAATATCGCGCATATATTAGATCGAATCAGACGCAAATGAGAAATATCCAACAGTTTATTGATGTATATGAATAAATAGTGAATGATACCATATGATACTAATGAAAGCAGTGAAATATATCGAAATATAAATAATTTGCTGTACCAGATACCTATTAGATCTATCACACTCATATTGAGAGTGTACAATTTACAATTTCAACAAATTCAACCAACGTACGTGATCCATAACTTACAGTGGAATTGACATAAATCAGGAGGGGTGATAGAACTTACAGTCACGACTCCACCACATAAACAATTAAATAATGACCAGCGGTCATGGAAATAAGGACATGTTTCGAAGGATTAGTCCTTCATCATCAGCAAATTTATAGAATGAAAATCTGTAAGGAGAAACAACGATTATATTAGTTTTTAATTATTGATTGAACATCTAAATGTACCTACCATTATTGGTGGAAAGAGATTACTCATTAAAAAACATGAAAAAACTATTTTTTACCGAGCATAGCGGGTGAATACCTAACTGTTAGGGAACAATGATAACAGGCCTATAAGAAAAAATAGTTTTTCACAATATTTTGGCATACGAATAGTGTTTTTTGCGTTATTCATTAATTCGAGCGTGATTTCATGTGCTATTGTACAGTGCACAAAAAATGCAGCGAGAGACGAAGGAATATGATTTTTCAGGTAAATAGTGATCTCACATTGTTTTCATTATACAATTTTGTCATTTCTTATTAAAATTCCTTATGCCACTTCTGCAATAGAGCAATAGAAGCTAATACTGCTAATAGATTGGAAATGTCTACAGCACACACGATCATATTTCGTCAGCATGTCAGATCAGTCTGATTGCATGAATCCAATCTTCTCGCATTATTTTACAAATATCACGAGTATCAGATTCTGTTGCAGAAAGAATTCCGATAGAAAATCAAAGAATTTACCAAATTTCGAAAATGAAAAATATATGTGAGTGACTATAATATAAGTACTTACATTTGAATCAAGCAGCAATGGAAGCTATCCTTGACCCACTACCCTTGCATATTTTCATCAAGAGGACTGCAGCTCTCAGTGCATACAGACTGAACTCCACTGAATTGGACAGACCAGGATATGGCACTGGTCACATGGTCATTCTACAAGAAGTACAAATGGGATCTGCAACCAAACCATCGGACATAATGCCAGCCAGGCTCAGTTATTTCGATGATACCTTTGAAGTGGTTATAAAAAGCCGCCCTAGGTCCGGTTCCGCTGAGCCTCAGCTGGACAGAGGGTCCCTTGTTTGGTACACCGATGGTTCGAAAATGGAAGAAGGGGTAGGCGCGGGTGTATATGGACCCGGATGTAGGCTATTTGAGGCCTTAGGTCACTCCCCCACTATCTTTCAAGCTGAAATACACGTCATCAACCTTTGCGCCCAAAGGTGCCTGAGCAAAGGTCTGAGGGGTGCCAACATATATATCTGCTCAGACAGCCAAGTCGCACTAAAAGCCCTAAAAGCATTCGTTTCCACATCAAAGATCACATGGGACTGCTTTGAAACACTCATGCGACTGGGAAAGGACAACAAAGTCACACTTATGTGGGTTCCAGGGCATGAAGGAATCAAAGGAAATGAGACAGCTGATCGCCTTGCAAAAAAAGGTGCAGCATCTGCACTTGTTGGTCCTGAGGCTTTTTGTGGGATAAGCAAATGTCACCCGAAGGGAGAACTCAGGAAATGGAAAGAAATTGAGAAGTCCTCCTACTGGAGAGCAACTCCAGGTCAACGACAAGCGAAAAGGTTCATCAACCATTCGCAGAACCGAGCCAAAGAGCTACTCAGCCTCAGCAAACCAGAGCTAAAGCTCATCACAGGCTTTCTCACAGGACACGGCCCTTTGAGGTACCACCTCAAAAAGATGGGCCTGGCGGAGACTGACTCTTGCCGCTTTTGTAACAATGCGACCGAAACCGCGGAACACATACTTTGCTCATGTGAAGTATTAGTCCGCCAGAGGCTGAACCACCTAGAACAGGTCTATCTCACCCCTGCTGAAGTGGAAAATTCAACCGTCAGGCTTCATCAGAAGTCTATGGTTAGCGGACCAAAACTAGATAGGGGTAATCACAATAGATCTTCTAGGTCGCAATGATCGAGAGGTCTCCCAGCCTATACGACCCATCTACAATCTACAATCTACATGTAAATCATAATGTACCAACCAGATTCCTTCGTCTCCCGCTGCATTATTTGTGTATTGTGTACAGCAGCACAATGTGATTGCATGCGCGAATCAATTATTAGCCGAAAAACACGATTCGAATGCCAAAATAATTGTGAAAAACTATCTCAATCACTTGTGAACAGATAAGAAAAGTGCGGTTGTGTTTCAATGTTCGACCTCCAGGGTCGGTCATGTGACAGTTCTTGCACGCAACCCATTACTAGGTATAAGTTTGACAGTGTCGAGATTATGCTCTTGTTGATTATTTTCAAATTTTTCATCAGAAGTTGGTATCAATGATATCGAACCAATATAAAATTCAAGATTCTGTGAAAGAGACCACATGATACGAAGAACTGATTGATGAGAACAAGTAGATGATAATAGACACACATGTAACTACATTGTCTCCACTACTCCTTTTCCATACCATGAAATCACAAAACTCACGACTAAGACATACATCAACGCTATCAATGAATATCTCGCTTATAATCGATGAAGCTCGCCTCATTCCGGTACTGCTTGACATGTAAGATATCCGAGTCACTTGCTACAATTATGGAGTGGCAAGTACTATCTACAATTATTGCTAATGGTCTTTCCATTATAGGTGGAACAGCCGCAGCAAACTCTAAGCATTGGCTTATTTTCGGTAAGCCTTTCATCGATAGATCGGATAACGCGTTCTCGTATACGGCTTTTCATTTCTAAACGGTAGCGAGAAATTACACCGAGTAATCATTAAACGCTTGGTCGCCAATAAAAATGAATTTTAAGTGAACTTCTCACGGTACAAGAATGCAAGCACAGAATCTGTGATTACTTGACATATCTGGGACTTATCCGGTTGCGAGTGAGATCTTATGAATATTACAGAGTGTTGAATGGGAGTGGATGATAATGGGCTACTGTCCTGTTGATTGATATAATTGGCATTGAATTACTCCGCTGGGTCGTACGGGACCTAAACTTATTTTGTTACACTTCTCACTTCTATTCGTTGTCAAAATTGTTGAATTCAAGAGGTCATTTCAAACGTGCCATCATGACTGCCCTTTGGCCATGTTCTGGGATATGTCGAATACACGTTGACGTCAGTTCTTATGCTGTTTCCTCATTGGTCAGATAATCTACTATTCCTAATCATGAAGCAGGGTTGTCAAGTCACCAATTGTATATAATCATGATGTTGAACAGTTGTAATCAAGTTGTTGAACAGAGTCTTATCGTTGAATGAAACTAGGTTCAAATAAACTATTTCATTCGACCTAATAGAAGGATGCCATGATATTATAGTTACCTATTCATTTGAGACTTCTTCGAGTAAACACCTTGTCAAAATATATCTTAAACGCCATGAGAAGAAATGTTGTGAATGTTGGCTGGATATTTGGCAACATGTGCTGAATGCTAAAAACTGACAAGACGACGCCCACAATCTTTGCCGAGTTGTCACGTTTTCTGAGCTGAATAATGTCCCCTAGTGTAGATCAATCTAGTAATTATTTACATGATTTTATTATAAGCTATGAGACACAACAATAAGAGGGAGAATTTCAAGACAATGGTTATCTCATAAATACCTAATTGAATATTCATGAACTATTGTACATGTTCTGAGATATGTCGAATACATGTTGACGTCAGTTCTTATGCTGTTTCCTCATTGGTCAGATAATCTACCATTCCTAATCATGAAGCAGGGTTGTCAAGTCACCAATTGTATATAATCAAGATATTAAACAGTTGTAATCAAGTTGTTGAACAGAGTCTCATCGTTGAATGAAACTACGTTCAGATAAACTATTTCATTCGACCTAATAGAAAGTTGCCATGATAATATAGTTACCTATTCATTTGAGACTTCTTCGAGTGAACATCTTGTCAAAATATATCTTAAACGCCATGAGAAGAAATGTTGTGAATGTTGGCTGGATATTTGGCAACATGTGCTGAATGCTAAAAACTGACGAGACAACGCCTACAATCTTTGCCGAGTTGTCACGTTTTCTGAGCCAAATAATGTCCCCTAGTGTAGATCAATCTAGTAATTATTTACATGATTTTATTATAAGCGATGAGACACAACAATAAGAGGGAACATTTCAAGACAATGGATATCTCATAAATACCTAATTGAATATCCATGAACTATTGAATACATAATATCTCTATATGAAGTTCTCGATCGTATTCAAACATATGGCAACGGTGCTATTGTCTGCCCCTACCCACGAAATCATGACGTCAGATTATATTTGTGGTAAATTTCAAGTCAAGTAAAAATCATTGCTGCATATCATCTTCGATTTGGGCACTCAAATAATCGACCGAAAAAAAATCTGAAAGAATATGGAATTGAATGAAGATTCCATCGAACAAATTTCAAAAATTATCCATTAGTCTCACTGATTTGTTCATTTGAAAGATGTCTTGAGAAAATAATTACTAGAGTTATAGGCACAACATGAGTTCAGAAACATTCGAGGGAAGATTCAAAATCTGCTTGAAACAATAATAAATTCTATTCTGACATTGCTTACTTGATTCCTTCAAAAAAGTTCTAGAGTTCAACATCAGAGGCCACACACTAATTTGTGAATTTTGCGAGTGAAGAAATCAGAAAATCCTCTTGCATTGTTTTGAATGGAGGTAATAATATAGTTTATTGGTATAAAAAAATGTGTAAATACAATTTCATTTAGATGACGGCGATAACAATTTTTTCACAAATAAACAGAAAACCACAAAGTCAAAGACTGTCTGTGGTGTGAGTGTAGCCTATGTTTAAAATTAGTATCGATAAATATTGAGTGAAGCGAATTGAAAATATGTTCAATTTCAAAATCAAGATTCTCTAACATGACTGAAATTGGTAAAAAACACATGTCCAGTATACAAGCAGCAAAGCAGACAAATCGGTCACCAAATGCGAACATGTAAATAACAAAACACATACAATTTAAATCAGCTTAAAAATAATATAGTGAAGGCAACACATGCCTAGTACAACCAACAAAGTGGTCAATAAATATGAAAAATGAAAATTACAAAATAAACATGCAATTTAACATATAGAAAATATTTAAGGAGAAATTGAAGGAAGACATTAAACTAATGAGCTGAGATGGAATGATATCTGATTACACCGTTGCACCAGCCTCCACGAGCTCATGAACAGTTAGTCTGTTTGAATTAAGTAAATATTTTTTTAGCTTTTTCTTGAACCCTCTATAAGAAGATGTCTCTTTTATTTCGACAGGAATAAAATTGAAAAATCTTGGTACTAAATACGAAAAGCATCTTTGTCCTATGGATTTTGAAGCAAGCGGTGTTTTGAAATATTTTGATTCGTGTCTTGTTCCGTAAGAATGTTCTAGTCTCTTTAGATTAGATTTAGCTTTGAATTCAAAGCAGGATGATATAAAAAAATAATGTTGACGAATGTCAAGGATTTTAGATTCGGAGTATATCAAATCAGATGAGTATCGGGAGGGTTTGTTTAGTAAAATTTTCAAAAAGGTTTTTTGAAGAACTTCCAGATTTTTAATATGTTCTTTTAGTGCACATCCCCACCCTATTATCCCATATGTCAATCTAGATTCAACCAATGCGTGATAAATCATTCTGAGATGTTTTTCTTCGAAAAATTTGGAGATATATTTGAATCGGTATAAGATACTTCTCAGGGTATTTCATAGTTTCAGGATATGTATGTTCCATCTCAGATGTTTATCGATAGTTACTCCTAAATATTTAATCGTCTCGGTCTGCCTTATTCTCAAAGTATTGGTAATTTTCAAATCTCTAAATGGAGGATTGGTGTTTTCCTAACATGAAAAAGGCATATAAAATGTTTTTTCGAAATTAATTGTCAGTACCTTATAATCGAACCAATTTTTGATAAGTTTCAAATCATTCTCTATGATGGTTTTCAAATTATCCCAATTTTCAGCTTCGAAAATTATGGCGGTATCATCTGCGAAACTGATGACTTCTCCAGATGATTCAATATTAAAAAGATCATTTATATAGAGTATAAAGAGCACTGGGCCTAGTACGGTTCCTTGCGGTACGCCATACTCAACAGTGCACTCCGTACTCAAACTACCATTGAGTGATACCTGTTGTTTCCTGTCGCTTAGGTAGCTTTCAATTAATTTTCTAGCTACCCCTCGAAATCCCAAGTCCTCCAAAATATCTAATAGTTTTGAGTGGCAGACCGTATCGAATGCTTTAGCAAGATCTAAAAATACACAAGCAGATTTTCTTCCAATGTCCAAACTTTTTGATATCTTTGATGTTAAATACGTAATAGCATCTTGAGTCGACTTATTTGGCTGAAATCCATATTGACGGTTATTAATCAGTTCGAATTCGTTAGTAAAGGATGTAATCCTGTTTTTCAATGCTCTTTCGAAAAGTTTAGCAATATTGGATATTACTGATATTGGCCTGTAATTTTTCGTCAACTTTTTTGAACCTGATTTGTAAATTGGTTTGATAATTGCTTTTTTAAACTGCGGCGGACAAACACCAGAGGAGAAGATATTATTGATTATGTGCGAAATAGGTTTACTAACATAATTTTTGATGTCTTTTAAAATTTCTGCTGTTATTGTGTCAAAGCCAGGAGATTTATTACATTTTAATTCCGTAATGAGTTCACTGATTTCTTTTTCATCCGTAGGTGTTAGAAAAATAATGATTGCTCCTTGATATTCCTTTTTGGTTGATAGTTATTATTTTTTATTTCACTAGCAAGATCAGGTCCAACATTGGTGAAATATTTTACAAACGCATTGGCCATTTTTGAATTTTCATCCGTAGTTGTGCCATCATTGATTTCAATTTCTTTTATAATTTCTGTGCGTTTTTTAGAGTTTGTTATTTCCTTCACAATATCCCAGACATTTTTATTATTATTAGAGTTTTCCAAAATTTTATTTTACTATACTATGCATCATGTGAAAAGTGCGACAAGATTTAATTTTTCAAAACTGAAAATTTTCCAGGTGGAATATGGATATTTAGTGAATTGGGCATACTGATTCCGAATCTGAAGTGATCTTTGACCTATTCTGACTCCTAATATCATTTTCCGGAAATCGGGCGAGCAGTATATATCACTGAAGATGACCCCACTTGGTCATAGAGTACATTTTTCGTATATCTCTCGCTCCAGCAAATTTCAGGATACTTACCCAACGATTACGTAAGATATAGAGGTGTTTCCATTAAAAGTGGGTCACACTGTAGATAAATCATCAAAAATAACAATAACATTCATTTGTAGAGAGGAGGGAATGAAATCCCCTAGATTTTGAAGAATGTAAATAGGTAGGTATACCTACTGCTGATTATTCGTGATGTTTAGTGATGTTTAGTGATTGATGATCATCTTCTATGTGGGGCCGGAATCGATGACACTAAACGCAGCGCTCATCAACACACTTTCCTGCCTCTCGAGGATAATCCTGCGACATTTCCTGGTCAATTTATTCTTTCCATCGGAATGCAAACCGCAACGAAATGAAGCGGAACGAGCCAACACATTCCACAGCGGCGCACACCAGATTTACTGCCTCGTGAGCACAGGCCATCACTCTGTCTCCACGAAGAAAGGCCCTCTCAGATATGCCAAATGACCACCGACCGATCGGTTTTTCAATGCTGGATGTTGATTCACGTCCAGTCGAGGTGCTATAGTGGTCAACGACTGATCGTGAATTCAGTGTTCAGATAGGTCAACATTGAAAACAATTATTGCAGCAGCGTAGCAAGCTTTCAGAACGATGGGAGACCGACTCCAAACCACTAGATTACGCAAGGATACTTAAGGTTCTAGTTTTCTCAACATCGCACCTAAAGGCTCATTGAGAATCCTTGTCTTAGTCTCAGTCTTATAGGTTCGTTGAATATGTTCGTCTAAGGCTCAGTCTAGATTGAAAAATCTCTTGTGGAAGATCCCGTCCCCAGATATGCCAAATGATCTCCAAACATTCCGTTTCGAATGCTGAATGGTGCTTGTAGTGACCAACGACTGCTCGTGAATTCGTATGGGTCAAGATTGTCAACAACCGCAAGAGCTTAGAAGGCTTTTCAATCGATGGGAGGTAGATACCACCTGTAATTAAGTCAGGGACTCAATCAAATGTATTATAAGGAGAATGAATGCACCTGAGAATTCGAAGGTCGTGTCAAATTACGACAGTCACACATTGCGTGGCGGAGCACACTAGACTTACTGCTTTGTGAGCACTGGCCATCACTCTGTCTTCGGGAAGAGAGGCCCTCTCAGATATGCCAAATGAACACCGACCGATCGGTTTTCCAATGCTGGATATTGATTCACGTCCATCAGTCGGGTCTATAGAGGTCAACAACTGATCGTGAATTCGGTTTTCATATAGGTCAACATTGTCGATAATTATTGCAGTAGCGTAGAAAGCTTTCAGAACGATGGGAGACCGACTCCAAACCACTAGATTACGCAAGGATACTTAAGGTTCTAGTTTCCTCAACATCGCACCTAAAGGCTCATTGAAAATCCTTGATGTCTTAGTCTCAGTCTTATAGGTTCGTTGAATATGTTCGTCTAAGGCTCAGTCTAGTTTGAAAAATCTCTTGTGGAAGATCTTGTCCCCAGATATGCCGAATGACCTCCAAACATTCCGTTTTCAATGCTGAAACGTGCTTGTAGTCACCAACGACTACTCGTGAATTCGTATGGGTCAAGATTGTCAACAACCGCAAGAACTAAGAAGGCTTTTCAATCGATGGGAGGTAACACATTCTGTAGCAGAGCACACTAGATTTACTGCTTCGTGAGCGCTGGCGAGAGAGGCCCTCTCAGATATGCCAAATGACCACCGACCGGTGAATTCGGTTTTCACATAGATCAACGTTGTCAAAACAATTATTGCAGTAGCGTGAAAAGCTTTCAGAGCGATAGGAGAGAGACTCCAAACCACTAGATCACGCAAGGATACTTGTTGCTCTAGTTGCCTCAACATCGCACTCATGGGTTCATTGAATACCCTTGTCTAAGTCTCAGTCTAGATTTTAAAATCTCTCGTGGAAGATCCCGTCCCCAGATATGCCAAATGACCTCCAAACATTCGGTTCCGAATGCTGAATGGTGCTTGTAGTGACCAACGACTGCTCGTGAATTCGTATGGGTCCAGATTGTCAACAACCGCAAGAGCTTAGAAAGCTTTTCAATCGATGGGAGGTAGATACCACCTGTGATAAAAATGCATTATGAGGAGAATGAATGCACTGAAGAATTGGTAGGTCGCGTCAAATTAGGACACTAACACATTCCGTAGCGAAGCACATTTACTGCTTCGTGAGCGCTGGCGATTACTCTGTCTTCGAGAAGAGAGGTCCTCTCAGATATGCCAAATGACCACCGACCTAATCGTTCTTCAATGCTGGAGGTTGATTCACGTCCAGTCGAGGGGCTATAGTGGTCAACGACTGATCGTGAATTCGGTTTTCAGATAGGTCAACATTGTCAACAATTACTGCAGTAGCGTAGAGAGCTTTCAGAACGATAGGCGACTGCCTCCAAACCATACTAGATTACGCAAGGATACTTGTAGTTCTAGTTGCCTCAACATCACACCTATAGGCTCATTGAATATCCTTGTCTGAGTCTCAGTCTAGATTGAAAAATCTCTTGTGGAAGATCCCGTCCCCAGATATGCCAAATGACCTCCAAACATTCCGTTTCCAATGCTGAATGGTGCTTGTAGTGACCAACGACTGCTCGTGAATTCGTATGGGTCAAGATTGTCAACAACCGCAAGAGCTTAGAAAGCTTTTCAATCGATGAGAGGTAGATCACACCTGTAATGAACTCAGGGACTCAATCGAATGTATCATTAGGAGAATGAATGCTCTCAAGGATTACTAGAATGTGTCAAATTAGGACAGTAACACCGTAGCAGAGCACTCTAGATTTACTGCCTCGTGAGCGCTTGCCATCAGTCTGTCT
This sequence comes from Phaedon cochleariae, assembly GCA_918026855.4. NCBI lineage: Eukaryota > Metazoa > Arthropoda > Insecta > Coleoptera > Chrysomelidae > Phaedon > Phaedon cochleariae. Next base: position 26,580,655 of record OU896722.1, on the reverse strand, counting down.
CCACGAAGAGAGGCCCTCTCAGATATGCCAAATGACCACCGATCGATTTGTTTTTCAATGCTGGATGTTGATTCACGTCCAGTCGAGGTGCTACAGTGGTCAACGACTGATCGTGAATTCGGTTTTCTGATAGGTCAACATTGTCGACAATTATTGCAGTAGCGTAGAAAGCTTTCAGAACGATATGAGACAGACGTCAAACCACTAGATTACGCAAAGAGACTTGTGGTTCTAGTTACCTCAACATTGCACCTATAGGCTCATTGATTCCGTTTCTAATGCTGAATGGTGCTTTTAGTAACCAACGACTGCTTGTGAATTCGTATGGGTCAAGATTGTCAACAACCGCAAGCGCTTAGAAAGTTTTTGAATCGATTGGAGGTAGATCTCACCTGTAATGAACCGATCACGTCCAGTCAACGTTACTGATCGTTAATTTGGTTTTCAGATAAGTCAACATTGTCCACAATTCCAATAGCGTAGAAATCCAAACCACTAGATTACGCGAGGAGAACTTGTGGATTCAGTTGCCCCGACATTGCACCTATACGCTCATTGAATCTACCTGTCTAATTCTCAGTTAGGATTGAAAAATCTCTAGTGGAAGATACGTTCCCCAGATATGCCAAATGACCATCGACGGTTCCGTTCTCAATGCTGGATGTTGATTCGAATCCAGTCGAGCCTAGCGGCCAAGCACTGATCGTGAATCCATAAAATGTCCGATGGGTCAACATTGTCAACAATCGCAGTAGCGTAGAAAGTTTCTAGACCGATAGGAAATAGACTTCACCAACTAGGTAACGCAGTGAGATGCTTGTAATTCCAGTTGACCCGACATAACAGCTATAAGCTCATTGTATAGTCTGACTTCCAAAAGATTACCCAAGTCACTGTCAATTTGAAAACGTTATCTCAAGTGCTCGCTAGAAATTGTGGTATCAATTCGAAAGTGCAGTCAGTCATATCGTTCATAACTAGATGGAATAGACGTCCGATGCAAAACCGAATTGATTAGATACTCTAGGCTTCGAGGATTGAGACTTTCTTGACTGTTCAAACAATATTTTCTCATCTACCTCTCAGTCTACATTCAGAACTTGGTTAACGAGAACCTCTCAGAATATTTGGACTCGAAGAGAGAGAGAGAGAGAGAGAGAGAGAATGAGGTATAACAGTGGAATAATCGCATCCAACTTGTCTTCGATATGGAGTAGGTATAATATTGATGCCAAAGGTATATCTTGCGAGGTACCTACCTGTGAAGCATGTGATGAAACTCTGCTCTGTCACATATTATGGAGTGGTATATCTGAATAAAGGCATAACTGAGCTGTAGGAAGGACTCGTTGGTGCGAATTAGGCCTTGATACGGACCCCTGAGGCATCCCTAACCTGACCTGCCCTATTTCAGAAGAAAATGTTGGAATATGTTCATTATCTTCAAATTTGAGAGAAACACACTGACTACGATTATTGAGGAAGTAAGAAACCCAGTTATTTGAGATTACTATCACACCATACAATTTCAAGTTATTCAATGATTTCACGTGGTTGACGCAGTCTAACGCCTTACTCTGGTCACATAACATTGCAGCTGGGCATGCACCAGTTCCAATAATCTCCACTAAATCAGGTAAAAAACTCATCAATGCAGTTTAAGTAGATCTACCTGCACGAAATCCATGTTGCATGGCACTCAAAATGTCATGATCATTCAAACAGCTCAATAAACGACCCAAAAAAGCATACTCGAAGATTTTTGCAACACTTTGTGAAATAGTTATAGGTCTGAAGTTGTCTAGTTTATTCAATTAATTACTTTTTTAAATCGGCAGAACCTTTTTCAGTTTCAAACTTGATGGAAAGCAACCTGTTTAGAATGAGAGATTAACTAAAAATGTGATGGGCTCTATGATGCTCATTGAAACTTTTTTCAGAACAAAAACTGGTATTTCATCGATGTCAGCAGATCTCTTATTTTCCATCTCTGTCGTGAATGCAACCTGTTATGAATGAGAGATTAACTAAAAATGTGATGGGTTCTATGATGCTAAACTGAACTTTTTTCAGAACAAAAGCTGGTATTCCATCCATGCCAGCAGATCTCTTATTTTTCATATTTGTCCTCAACATATGGAACATTTCAGAATCAGTGTGAGGATATAGGTACATATAGTTTAGGAGTGCATGGAGTGGTCTTTCTGAATAAAGGCATAACTGAGCTATATGAAGGATTCCTTGGTGCGAATAAAATTTTCTTTAAATATCATCATCATAAAGCAATGGCATCTTACAATATTGAGATAATTTGGTATACCTGAGAAGCAAAGAACAAAATATCACTGAGCTGACGATGTCGTTTCAGAGGACAGTGAATTGTTAATCAACTACAACCATAATGATCATTGCATTCTTGCCATGAATCTGCATACCTGACAACACAAGGTAAGGTCCAGTCGTCAATGCGACCATCTCCTTACCTTCCTTGCAAATCATTTTCCTATGTGAGTAGGAGTTATGAGCCGTGCAACAAAGCAGAAATATTATGACATCTCTTGGTATATTGAACATTAGCACCCATCGTGAACAGAATAGATTTGTTCTAGTCCGAGCTGTTGTTCGATGAACCTGAACGCCTTTGTACTATTTCCTGAAGGCAATAATACCTTCGGAATGATGTATTTAGAAGAATAATGAACCGTAATTAGCACTGGTGAAAGAATGATTCCAGTTGGTTGGCTAATAACATCCATGCACGAGGAAGAGTGGGTAAATTAGAACATGTTGTGGATGTTTGACATTCATTCATTCGACAAAATTAGAATGAATTTGTTACATTCAGGGCTATCATTTATAGTATACTGAAAGGAATACTACGAAATCCCGATCTTGAATTCTTGGAATTCGTTTCTGATGACGACACATGATGGAAAACAGGATAGTCAACTCAGGTTGATAATCCGATAAGGTTTCAACTGTTCAACTTGTTTACTCTTCTACATTTCTGTTATGTTCATATTATGGTATAAACAGAGTAAACTATGAATAGAAATCAACTTCAATCAGATTGGCGACACAAACGTAACTATAGTTCTGTAAGTGAGGGTTGCCTAACTGTGTACACTTGTATATTTAAAAATATATGTACAGATTGTTGTTTTTAGTTCAAAATTATTTATTCAGTTTTTCCTAGCAGAGCGCTTTTGACTAACAAAAGGATCATAAGTGCGTACCTGTGAGTAAGGAGTAATCACACTGAGACAATTTCTTCACCGTCACAGCAGATTTTTCTGCTGCTACAGCCAAAAACTTTGGCTACATAGGGGACAGCCAAAGTCTTTACTACTGCAGAAGAATGCACTTTACTGGCACCGTCTTCCTGTAGCAGTAGAGCTACTTTATAAAAAAATTACCTACCGTTGGTGCAAAGTAACATTCCTCTAGTAGAAGAGTCACTCTACTGTTGTAGGAAAGTCACTTTACTGTTGTAGGAAAGGCACTTTACTGATGTAGGGAAGTCACTTTACTGTTGTATGGAAGTCACTCTCTGGTCATAGTGAAGTAACTTTGCTGTGGTAGGACAACTGTACTATCCCAAGAAAGAGGTTCCAATTTATTATTTTGTTATAGAAAAGTGGAACACTAATACAGGAAAGATATTTGCTGTTGTAGTATATCGTCTCTTTTAGAACAACAAAGTTCTTGCCAAGTGCAGCATAGTGTTTTTATAGTCAGTGGAAGTCAGTTTTCTTACAGTAGAAAAAATATTTGCTGGAAATATCTTTGAAAATATGGTACCTTCAGCCTGTCCAACAAAACTAGGATAAGCAAACTTCAATCAAACTTCTATATTTTCAATATTCGAATATCACTTTTTGAAATTTTGTGAATTTGATTGAAGTTTGATTATCCTAGTTTTTTTAGGTGAAAGTCCATGTTTTTTTCAAAGTTGAGTGGGTTTTGTTGGACGAGTGATGATTCTACTTCCAAATAAATTTTTTGCAATTATTTTTCTAATGTGAGAGAATTAACTTCTTCTGCTAATTAAACCGTTGAAACTATTTCAGCCTAAGATCATTCATTCAGAAATTGAGGATTTTAATAACACATTATAAAAAATGTAATAAAATGCTTTATTCATACTTTTTATCAGTCTTGAAAATCCTAGAATCTATAATGAATAAAAAATAGATTTCTTCGGAATGTCAGTAAAGGCAAATGTACTTATAAGTGTTTTTAAAAATTATCATCTTGCAAATTCACTTGAATTTGTGCTGTATACACAATACACACAATACACAACTATATAAAAAGTTCAGTTTGGAAATAAATTAACTACAAATAGGTACTACAACACGAACGAACCTTTTTCCACACGAACATGCTCAAACCATGGACGTATTTGAACTGATTTAAACAGTACCCAAATAGTACCTGAACAAAACAAAAACACCTTTGTACACAATAAATCTCGCGACACTGTGACTGCTGACCTCGACTCTTCCTCTTTCTTGTAATAGTAACACTGATACGATATACGATGCACTCATGCACTGAGACACGAAAATGAAATGAACTAGTCTGAGAGATCGTTGTCTGAACTAAAAATGTGATGTCCGGTAGGTAACGATCTGCAGCAGTGGCACGTTTGGCAATAAATGAAATACGCACCAACCGACTTGCGATTTTGGCGCGTCCTAACCGCTTTCAGCTAAGTTTTTTGCTGGGATAGAATATAACTTCACTGTTATTGTGAAGAACATATCGATGATGATAATTTCCTCTGCTGGGCAAGCACAGAGCCTTACAGTTATTATAAAGAAATATTCATGAAAACTTCTTTACTACGACAGTAAGATATCTACCTATCTCGGAAAAGTACATTTTCGGGGTAGGAGAAATAATTTAATAGAATTGCAGTTCTCCTCCTATAGCATAGTTGTTTTCCGTGATAGAAAGTTTTTTTGGAGTACCAGTAACATGGATTCAGTAAAGTGATTTTTTATGTGAGAGCAAAGCGACATTACTACGATTGATACTTTTTTGGCTATAACAGGAGGGAAAAACTCAGCAAAGAGCTTTTTCCTGGGCCTTTTCTCAGTGCAGCTTTTAGCATTTGGAAAAAATATAAGGAATAATAGAAGTTGATAATTGGAATTAGTAGAAGTGAGGTTAGTTACTGGACATGTTGACAAGAAAATTATTCAATAGTATATTATTCAACAAGCATATAGTGAGGGGTATTATTCACGAAGGTATAAAGTTTTTGTCACGAGCGTAGCGAGTGGCATTATTAATATAAGTGAATAATAGCTCATTATATGTGTGTAGATACTTTGTCTACATATTATATATAATACAGCATATTAAAGATGCCGCAAATCGTCCAGTGCAAGATGCAATACTCCAGCAGCTGTAAGTATTCGGGAATTTTGTTGATAGTGAATGCTCGACTTTTTTGTTCACCATCCTGTAAATATCGGTTTCAACTTTGTTAGTAACGAATTAGATGAAGTTTCAATCAGATAGTAGAGTTATATTTATATTATAGAGTTAGGTAATTGAAGAAGTAAATGACCGATTTCAACAATCGAAACGTGTTCTTATCTTTTCCTGTTACTATGATTCCTAAGAAGCTACGAGATATGTCCTACATGAAGATCAAATGTTATACCGACCATCTTGAATATTAGGATGGTGACCACTTTTGTTATGTACATAAAGAAATCTACATTCATCTATCAAAAGACCACTGAAATAGGACCAGAAATAAGAAAGTAATAACAAAATCAATTCGATTGGGCACTTTGGCAAATACAGTTTTACTAAATACGGTCCTGTAGGACAAGGCATGTTTTACAGAGGACTTGTGCTAAAAGACAAATGGTGAGATTTCGCAACATTTCTCATTCAATTAAATCATAATGGGAGTTACAAAAATCATGGGCTTGAAAAAAAAGTGTCATTGTTTATTTGGCACCTATACTAAATACGGCCCTGAGAGCTGAATCTTTGGTCCTAGAGGATTGGTCAGATGAAGACATTTGATCAGAAACTCCATACCAATAACATAGGTGAATTTCAGGCAAATCCCACTGTGGGCCAATTCCCTATGGTTTTGTGCGGGGTCCTTTATGTATCAATTACAATAGTAGTCGTGGAAAAAGATATCTTTATGGATGATTTTCTTGTCAACGTGACGAGAGAATAACCTCTTTTTATTGATTTATAATCGAAAGTGTATTTTCTGCTATTTCCTTCGTGTCTCTCAAAATCTAAAAGCTGATTTAGCATCTGAGGTGATCCATTTTGCAGTGGAGTGAAGGCAATAGGTTAGTTTTTTCAGAACTGTTGTTGTTGAAGAGTTTGTTTGACGTTGAGCTTTGTTTTTCTCTAACTGTAGTCCTCCTATGTAACTAAGAGCTGATGATGAAGCTTCGAAACATGTCCCTTGTGAATTGCATACATCGAAGTATAGTTTTGGTGGAGTAGACTGTATGAACTTCACCCTGTCCAAAAAGCTGATTACTCACTTACAGGTACGCACTCATGATGACTTTCTAGTCGAAAACGCTCTGCTTCGATGAATTGAATACATTATTTTGCATTAAAAACAACAATTTATAAAATTATTTCTATAATTATGTATACAGATAAGAGATCACAGATGCCAACAGATCTTGTGTTTGGGTTACCAAAAAATGAACATGATATTTTTTCAAATAATTCTTTAATATCTTGTTTGGGATATCGAATAATAACTGTCAAACATCAAATTATTGAACAAATTAACTTCCTTTCACAGTGTAACACTGTAATACACTTTCACCATCAGTTCTAAGTCATAAGTATGGAATTGTTTTCAAGAGGAAGCAATCTTTCATTGGCTACGTTTAAGCAGTAAGCACCACCAGGTGCCAATTTCTAATTTTTATATCCAGGGTGTTCTCGGAGAAACGGTATTTTTCTTAACAGGATGTAGATTTGTAGAACTCATCAAAATAGAAGATTCCACTGAAAATTCAATCAACAACGTGGAATTTCTTTCAGTGTGTATTGAACAGCAATTGAGGAACCCATTTCTTCTCGAAACAGGTATTGAAATTAATGGGGGCGTACAATTTGCTGACCAAAACTGAAGTATGCTCACCAAGCATTCCTGATTAGAATTTCCTCTTCAAATTGCATATTTGAATATCTTATATAGATACATAGATGCCAAGAGTGGAATTATTTCGTTCCACCCTATCAGATGGGTAGTTTATTAAATTATTGCAGTTTTTCAAAAATCCTTGCTGACCGAGCATTTCTGATTCGGATGTTCTCTTTATATTGCATATTTGAATATCTCATACAGATATATAGATGCCACCAGTAGAATTATTTCGAAACAACCCTTTAGAGGGGTAATGTTTTTCTTACAAATTACATATTTGGATATCTCATATAGACTTATAGATTACAAGAGTGGAATCACCTCAATCCACCCCTTCAGGGAGTGATTTGATGGAAAAATGCGGACCAGAAATGCTCGGTCAGCGGGGATATTCAGAAAACAGCAAGATTAATCTATACCCCTTTGAAGGGGTGGATCGGAATAATTTCACTAGTGGCATCTATATATTCATATCAAATATTCAAATATGCAATTTAAAAAAAAATCGAACCAGAAATGCTTGGTCAGCATACTTTAATAATTTTGGTCAGCAAATTATATTTTCCCGAAATTAATTTCTAACGAACTGAGCAGAATACATGATTATGTATGTATAGGTGTTAACTCAGTTTCATGATTTCTAGAACGAAATCCTGCAGATTAAATTAAATCTTCTTCGAGTGATTCATCACCAACACCAAGTTTTTCAGGGTTCTCTCTACTCCGCAGGCAATAACAGTTGGAATCATATATCTCGAGAAAAATAATGAACGCAGTTAGCGCTGGCATTATATACAGGAAGTCCATCCAATTCTGAATAATGACGGCAGTAGTCGTACGGACGCACCATGAAATAATTATTCATGTTGAAGAAGTGACCACCTGCTAAATCCATTAGAGATAAATTTGGTCTGATTGATTTAAAGTTTCTTCTGATGGTATTTCACAGGTTTTGCAAGATATATCATTCAATTAGGATCCAGAATGAAATTCTTCAGATGAAAGTAACTCTTCTTCAAATAATTTATCACCAATACGTAGTATTTCAAAGTCCTTACTACTCCGCAGGCGATAACAGTTGGAATCATATATTTCGAGAAGAATAATGAACGCAGTTAGCGCTGGTATTATACAGGGTGTCCCGAAATCTTACTGTCGAACTTCAGCAGTTGCATTCACGATCAAAAATATGACTAGAATGGGTTGCAATAAACATCAGTCGAAAAATGTCTCCTAAGGGAGTCCTTAAGATGATATTTCTTGAATATTTTTGAAACGCCGAGTGATAAAGTGATGCAATCTGGTACGAGAACTGAACTTTATATGCTCAATGCAGTGGGGATTGAATCATTCCGAAACTCCAATCAGGAGTGTATGATACAGGGTGAGACTACATTAAATATTGCCAACACTTTTTTTGTGAGCATATTTTTTGACAATTCATTATCGAGTTATGCAAATCCACCCCTCTTTACAGAAAAAAAAGCTCTTGTACCGTATCGATCAGATGTATCATATAGGTGTAAAATCGATTTGAACATAAATATTTCTGGGTGTAATTTCAAGCGAGTGGATTCTAAATATAACTCCGATTGAATCAACACTTGATTGAGAAATTGTATATTAATATTATTAGAAATTTGATAATACCGTGTATAGTGGTGTCAATTGACACCTTCATAATGAAAAATCACACGGAAGTGGTGATTTAGAGGGGTTCTTAAATATCCATTCAAATAAAACACAAAAGGATGGAAAGTCATCACTTTCAATAGGTAGTGATATTATTGAAGTAAACGCAAGAAATGCACTTATTAATATATGAAATTAACAACCAAGTACACCCTGACCAATCACGAATAAATCAAAACCGTGTTTGAATCATGAGATTTGGGGCTAATATAATTCACTCATCGTCTTGCATTCTCCCATGTGAATAAATAATGTTGCTGATATGTTGAAATTACTCCATGAAAAACCTAAACTCATTGAAGAATGGATAAAAGTTGTGTAGGTATATCATGATTCACGAATTCTGGTATCCAGATTTATAGGTTACAATAAGAACGGATGATGTCGTGATAACATAGTGATAATAATGCAATAATAGTTAGTTAACCAACTAGTGTATTAATGAGGGCGATTGATGATCGAGATATTTTAATAATCGAGATCATCAATCGCCTTTTAATATTCAAGTTCGTCACAAAATTTTTCCGTCGACTATATTTCTCATTTCTCCTGCAATGAAGAAAACTTGGTTCGCGAATTCATCATTCATCCGGAAACTGCTATGAATCACCCAGTAGCCTTGTTACTGACATTAGTGACGTTTGACATTTGTCGAAATGATCAACATAGAAAATAAATTCCTTGTGTTAGAAAACAGGGATTAAAATCGTGTCAGAAACTTGGAAAGGCGAACCCGTTAACAGAAAATCTTCGATGAAATCCGATTTAAATGCAGATTCCGTAAGTTATAGCATAAACAATGAATGCACGTGGTGTATGTTTGGTTGCCTATAAAATAATCGTACATTAATAAACAAATCGTTCATTAATAGGGGTCATTAATGAACGATTTCATATACATTAAAATAAATTTAATGTTGATTCATCAACTATATATGATAATTTTGAATTTGCGAAGCTATATAGAGTACTTATATCGAACCAGATTGAATTAGATATCATTAGTGCACAGAAAAATATTGAGTAAATATCTTGATAGATGGCGACACTAGCGCTCCTTCGACGCTCGTCTCTCGACAGCCTTCAAATAGTATCAGCTCAGAGATGAATCGTAATGTCTTCACTCTCACAACAATGAATCATTTCATACACTGAATACTAATGTTAGTATATCAGAGTCGTGTTATTCACCACTCAGACGCAGACAAGAAGGCACCGCTTTTCAGCGTGATAACACTCAATAAGTGTGTATTCACAACAGAAAAATATTCGCAAATCATAATATCAACAGTAAGAGCAAAAACGCAACAGATACAGTATCAAAAGAATCACCAAATAATTGTGTAGTACTCCACTTCGATGTTGAATAACACGAACCGATCAAATTAGCACTAGATATACTCTAGTCTAGTGTAGTTCTTCACTGTATGTAAGAACCAATGACACCCTATGATGGTGTTGAAAATATCAGTCTTATAGTTCTCACTAAAATAATCAGGATCTCAGGGGATACCCAAGGGTGTTAGTTTTTTTTTTTTTTTTGTCGAGGTGGTTTGAATCCTTTATGGACACCATATGGGTCCTATATCTCATATGGTAGGGTGTTAGTTGGTGTGAACTGGTGTTATTTTTTTTTACTGTGTACAATTAATCGTGGTGGGTATGGAAAAAATGCAAAAACATTATAGTAGGTTTTCATTATCGTTTTCCTGATACTGATATTGTTGGTGAAAAGATAGTCGTTGATTCTTTTATAGCCACTATTATTTAAAAATTGACTATATGCATTGACTGAGATGTAACAATATTATCGAATCGATTTCACTCGAAAATGATAGATCAGATCGATACGAAACAAGTGAACCTTTTTTATACTGAGATGACGATTTCTTCAATTCGAGATAGGATTGTCAAAGAATATGCATTGAACCCTGCATTATGTACCCCTGAATGAAATTTTGGAATGATTTCATTCACACTATACATTTAGCATAGAAAGTTCAGTGCTTGTACCGAATTGCATCATTTTATCACATGGCGTTTCAGAAATATTCAGGTGGTGAGGTTTGGCAGGCTTATTATGGGACACCCTGTATACAGGAAGTCCATCCCATTCGGAATAATGACGGCACGGTAGTAGAAATAATTCAGGTTACAAAAGCGACCACCTGCGAAATCCATTAGGGAAAAATTCGGTTTGATTGATTATTATTCATGCATGTTGTCGATCCATCACGTTCTGGGAGCCAATGAGAAGGTGTCTACGGTTATCGGAACTTCTGAACTAATAACTGTATTTCGAGAGTGATGTTTCGGATTGTAATGTCCGACTGAATTGATTCGAATTGGATTCGAAATGGTTTGAGTAATGAGCATTGTTGGAATCGTTGCTCCGGAATAGGCAAGAACACGAATGCTTCAATTCAATTAAAATGCGCCTATAGCTGAACTACTTCAAAAAACACCATTTGAATAACCTGTGATTTCATGGAACGTTCAACCATAGCAGCGTTTCATCTATACAGGATACAGGGTGTATCAAGAGATACAGGGTGGTAAAGAGAAGATATTTTGAAATAAATTCTTCTCCTTAACCACCCTGTATCTCTCAAACCAGCGATATTTTTATGAGGCATTTTGGGCTAAATCTTCATATTTGGGTGTTTACTATCTGTAGTTCAGAGATTTCCCATTCTTTATTCAATAAATGAAATTATTAAAATGTCATAAGTGGAAAATGAATCTCTTCAAGAGCGAATAACACAAAAAACCGTTGGAGCTAGACAGTTTGATAAGGAGTAAATTCTTCATGTGAAACTGAACGAGTTTTCTGATTTTTCACTTATTTTTATCATCAATGAATTGACATAGAAGATATAATGTAAATTATCCAAGTAACAGAGTGCCACTAGCGCCCTCTATGATCAAACACAAAATAAGTTGCAAAATCATATTCCTCATGTCAGAAAACCTAGAAATACAAGATTTAATGTTCATGCTGTTAAAACTAACAAAGTTATTTTGAAATTTTGAAATTAAATCTCACTGCAGAACACCCTGTATCTCCTGAACCAGCAACATTCTCATCAGGCATATTGGGCTAAACCTCATTATTTTTGTATTCATTACATGTAGTTTAGAGATTTTCCATTCTTAATGAATCACTCGGTATAAAGAGTGTTACAATTTATTCCACCCCACCCCTTCACGTATTCCTAGGGCGACTTGGATTTCTTTATACAGTTTTAAGTCAACCAAATACACAAAACTCCATGCAGTGACGGCTCGTCAGGGACGGCAGGGTCGGCCGGGCCGTACCAAATAATTTGGGGAAAATTACTGAACTATTTGATGAATAAAATTATTTTCCGAAACTGTTTTCATAATTCATCGCTCATTATCCTACTGTTATGCCACTATTATTTGAATTTCATTCATGGAACCTTTGAGTATGCCATCCGCATATACACCGAAAATCACGAACTAATTCAGGACCTACGACATCTGGTAATCCCATCGTCAAAACGCCGCTTTCAGTTGAAACGCTCGCGTAGCTCATTACACTGATGCAGACGGCCGGCCGATCGGTGATTTCTTGTCTCGACGCATCGCCACAGGCATCGCCTACAGATTCCCCGCTTCAAGTTTAAATTTTCGCTTATAGTGGACGCGCTTATGTATTTTCGTGGGCTCAAGATGATTAAAGCAAACGACCTATTTCAACTGTTAGTACTCATTATATAGAACATTAAATCACTTCTTGGCCACCCTAGATACGCGTCGTTCACCCTCTGCAACCCTTCAAAGGGTGAAATTTTCAAATGACCGTATCTCAATGACTATTTGAGGTAGCGAATTCGTTTTGACGCCAAAATGATTGTTTTTTGATTGTGAATGAAGTTTTATATGAAGACATCTACTGTTTTCTCAACACCTGTTGAGATATTTCGAATAAACTGATATTTTTATATCATACCATTCGATTTTTATCGAATAACTTCGAAATGAATGAATTTTTCGAATATATGCCCCAATTGAAAATTCTTGCTTACACTCTCAGCTTCATTTTGATACTAGCATTATTATTATTCCGATTATACAAACTTGTATTAAACGCTGTGAAATCGGAAGAACGCGTGTTCTCGGACACGTTTCGACATGACTAAACGTTATGTCTGCGAGCGTCGTCATGCATTGCATAGAATCAATCATAGATGAATCTTGAATCTTATTAGTCGACGTATCACTGTTAATATGTGAAGTTGTGTAAATACAACTTCGTAAATCGTTCAGGAGTATTTTGAATATTTGAGTGAACAATAATATATTATATTAAAAATGGATTCGTCCTCGGAAATTAACTTTGCTTTGTATGTTATTTGTCAGAAAAATAATGATTTGAAATTAGTGAAGAAACCTACAAGACACGATATGGTGATGAAGTGTATAAAATCAAGAATATATAAGCATATTTACTCTACAATACCAACGGATGAATTGAGAAATAATTCTGGATCATGGCATTCAGAATGCTACAGTAAGATAACCCATAAGAGAAGTTTAGAGCGTCTACAAAAATCCTCGCAAAAATAGCTTGCTTTGACTCCATCAACTTCTGGTTCTTATAGCGTTTTGAGATCGAATGTTCCCAAACTAAATGATTTTTGTTTCTTTTGCAACAAAAAAGAAACAAAAAAATACCCTTTACACACGATCGTAACTGATGAAGCTGAGAGGAGTTTTAGAGATGCGGTTCAGTTGGGAGGCAATGAAGAACTCAGAGTTAAATTATCTGGATTCATTTCTCAAATAGATGCTCGTGCATATGAAGTGAAATATCACCGAACTTGCTGGGCGACAAATGTGGTAAATGTTCTCAGAAAATCCAACAATATAACCAGAAAATCATCATCTTGAGACTACTGTAGCTGCATCAGAGGTAGAATTTTTGAGTGAATTGCGAAATATTCTGTATGCTGGTACTATAATGAATATGCAGGAAGTTGAAGAGCTATATCTGAGAATATGCAATTCTCATGATTTGCCCTACGATTATCGAAAGCACTTCCGGCATTACATGCAATTTCTGGTTGTGATAGTACTGGCGGATTTTTTAAAAAAGGTAACCGATATGTCTCCTTGATTGATACATAAATTTAATTATACAATTTGGCAGGTAAACTATCATTTTGGAAAATATTCAAGCAAGCTGATGACGAAATTCTAAAGGCACTGATTTCTCTTGGGGATAAACACACAGATTTAACAATAATATCAGACATATTGGAGAAATTTATTTGCAGAGTATATGCACCAACGTCAAATATCTGCTCTTTAGGCGAGTTGAGGTGGTGGAGTTTCGCAAAAATGCAGCAACAAAGTGATCAATTACCTACTAAAGGCAGCTTATATTCAGCTCTTCAGAGGGCAAGACTACAACTTTCGATATGGACCAGCTCTCACATACCTAGGAGCGAATTGTTGAATCCTACGGACTTTGGATGGCTGAGTGATGAAGCAGGACAACTCGTACCTGTTTTCTGTACTGAGAATTGTGCACCACCAGAAATATTGAACTTAGTTCGATGTGGATGCAGAAAGAATAAATGTAATACAAGACACTGCAAATGTGTAACAAATAAATTACCATGTACAGAAATGTGTGAGTGTGAAGCTGAAGAAGAGCGTTGTGAAAATTCAGAACGACACACTATAAATTTGGATCACGACGTTTCTAGTGACGAAGGAGAAATTTGAGAGGGAAATGATCTGTGTTCGACTTGGATGATATTTTTTGACGAAGCAATGTTCAATGATATGTTTTTTTGAAGAATAAAGTAAAGTTCTGTGTGTCATTCGAAACAACAGGTGTGTGTCTTCTGAATATGTGGATGAGTCACTAGCTACTATTATTCAAATTATTCCACTTCAGTCAAATGCAAGTACACAAATAGCTACATGAAAATGAAGCTTAAACAAGAGGCAATATTTCCGAACTCGTGAATATTTTTCATATGACTGCTCGTTTTGAGTTTATATATTGATGTTTGAAGGGGCTGCACTTGACTTGTCGGTTTTTTCAAAATAGCTCACTAAATATCGAACATTCAGTATATATGGTGATGAAAAAAGTTATTCATATTCAAAATATGAATATTTGAGCGTTTGAACGAACTCGCTAGCTCTGATAGTTATCGAGATATAGTTATTTGAATATTTCACCCTTCAGAGGGTTACAGGGGGTGAACGACGCGATTCTGGGGTGGCCAAGAAGTGATGTGATGTTCTATAAAATGAGTACTAACATTTGAAATATGTCGTTTGCTTTAATCATTCCAAGCCCACGACAGCCCTTTTTTGAACATAAGCGCGTCCACTATTATACGCGTCATACCTTGGGTGCGGCCAAGCTCTGCTGGCCGTCCAACGTATCGATCGTACTTATCAGTATCAGTTGTTTGCAGTGCGCTCGCTGTGCACCGTATCGAACCATTCCGACCTAATTTTTAATATACGGATTGGCATGATTGACATTCTATTTTCATTTTACATTGTAGGTATTTATAATTTTAATTCCTATACTTATTTGTAAGTTGATGTTGGAATTTGAAATGTACAAACTGAAAAGAAAAATAATTTCCATGTTTTTGTTTACGCTTGCAGTAGTTGCAGTAAAAATGACTGGTGATTTTTGAATTTGCAATTTTTCAGTAATTCATAATTCAACATATCCATCTAATATTGGTATCAGAATTTTCCTTCAGTGCTTCTGAGCGTCAATAAGTTATAATTCAATTTGAATATTGCTGTAATGTAACCTACTGTGCCTCTGCCTATGTAGGTATTATAATATGGCAAGAAAAATGTCAGCAGTCCAGGAGCTGAGTAGGCATTGAAACATCGTAAAAAAGCTCTGGTGACGAAAATGTAATAAATGTATAACTTCCAGAATATCATTTATTTTCAAAGACGCATGTAGCGGTTATAAACTACCTAAATAATATTTATGCATCCATCGCATCGCGGGAAACATTATACCTACGGCTGCACCCTGCACGCGGGCTCGGCCAGCCGACTACGAAGGAGTGGGGTCAGTGGGGTGGCTTGTTACAGGAATGGCGTAGACCGATTGACGATTAGTCATTGTTGTGCTTCTCGCGTTAGGTGAGTGGTTGTCGGTTATGTTGATTTTTTTGAGTTTACATTACGTTTTCAACAGAATATAAATATTTTTTGTTCACGAGTTATTTTATTCTTATTTTCTTTCATTTTATTTTTTCGACTTTCTTGTTATTATTTTTTCATACCAACTAACCCTTATCCACCTCCTTTTTCTTTCCCCATTTCCCCTGGCGAGAATGATCTAACCTCGTGGTTCTTGCTGGACAATTTAATTTTTTGGTTATGTGTACAGGGCGATTCACCATAAATGTCCCCCCCTCTAGCTCAATTATTTTTGAACCGATTTCAAAATTTGAAATATCATCTTGAATGATGTTTGATCGAGTTTTTTTCCGCTACATCAGAAAATACAGGGTGCTCAGAACAAACGATCTACAGGGTAACATTTGATTTTTTTATATGGAACACCCTATTTTTCATTGTATTTTTAGATTCTCCCTGAAAAGCTGATTTGCTCAATGTATCACACTTGGGGTCTATCGGGAATGATTACAGAGATATAGGGTGTTCAAAATCGAGATTTTTCAACTTTAGGATTTTTTTGAGACGAAACTATTCATCATCGGTCAAAACGGCTTTCATGTCCATATCTCAACTTTTGATTTACTATCTACTGACATTTAATAATTGGAACAGATACAGGGTGATCAGAATTCTGAATCTTGAACCACCCTGTAAATGTTCCAATCAAATCTCAATAGACAGTTAATCAAAAATTAAGATGGAAACATAGGAGCCGTTTCGACCAATAATGAATAGTTTCGAGACAAAAAATCCTAAACTTGAAAAATCTCGATTTTGAACACCCTATATATCTCTGTTATCATTCCCGCTAGACCCCAAGTGTGATGCATTGATGAAATCAGCTCTTCAGAAAGAATCTAAAAATACAAAGAAATACAGGGTGTTCCATTTGGAAAAATCGAGTAGTACTCTGTAGATCATTTGTTCCGAGCACCCTGTATTTCCTGATGAAACGGGAAAAAAAATTCTGAGAAATCATTTTAGATCATCCTTCAAATTTTTAAATCGGGTCAAAAATAAAGTGAGCTAGAGGGGGGGACAATTATGGTGAATCACCCTGTACATGCTTATTTGCCATCGAACTTCACTCAAGCCGCTGACCCAACGTGTTACGTTCGCATTTTAGAGCAATATCTATACCCTGGCCGACCCAGGTTCTGAGGGCACGAGCCGTCACTGACTCCATGATTCTTCAAGATTCATCTATTTTAATGCTAATTGAATATAACAGTGAGGACGTAAAAAGTCCTCCCCCCCCCTTATCTTTTGAACGGAACAAGCTATCGAGGTCGGGTAAAATTCAGGTAAAAAGGTACTACTTTTACTACTTTTTGGCATAAAAATGATTGTGGTCACGTGGCCTAGTGTCAAGAGGGTACCATCAACTTTTTTTTTCAAATGTAAAAGGGGGTCACGTGGCACCTGATTTTGAAGGCCTTCCGATTCTCTATCAAACACCGCTGTGTTTGTGAAAATCGACCAAGCCGTTTCAAACTGACAAGTGTTTGAAATTTGCTTCAAAAATTTTACAAATAAATTAAAAACCTAAATAACTTTTAATTGCAACAAAATTTTAATCAACAATTTCAACTACTATTTTAACAAGTGCTCGAAATGTTCACCGTTCACTTCTTGACAAAAAAAAAGTCGGTTTTGGAATTCATTCCGAACTTTATTAAATGTTTCCGGGGTAATACTGTAACATACATCTGTTATTCGGTCCATAAGTTGCTGGAGTGACTGTGGCTGCGTGACGTACACCTTAGATTTTATTTACCCCCACAGAAAAAAGTCCATAGGTGTCATATCAGGTGACCTAGCTGGCCATTCAATGGGGCCACGTCGGCCTATCCACCGTCCTGGAAAATGCTCGTTAAGCCATTCTCGGACAGGTCTGTAGTAGTGGGGGGTGCACCATCTTGTTGAAAGGTATTATCCATGGTAAACTCATTTCGGTTTGCCCGAACTACTTCTTGAATACTGTGATCGATCTGATTTTGAAGCATATTTAAATACAGATGCCCAGTTAAATTTTCTGCCATAAATATTGGACCTATGATATGGTCACCCAAAATACCACAAAAAATTGACTCTTCGACCATAATCAGTGACGGAGTTGAAATTCTGATGCAATTAATAGTTGAAATAATTTCTTTGTGAAATTTTTGAAGCAAATTTCAATAGCTTGTCAGTTTGAAACGGCTTGGTCAATTTTCACAAACACAGCGGTGTTGGATAGAGAATCGGAAGGCCTTCAAAACCAGGTGCCACGTGACCCCCTTTTACATTTGAAAAAAAAAAGTTGATGGTACCCTCTTGACACTAGGCCACGTGACCACAATCATTTTTATGCCAAAAAGTAGTAAAAGTAGTACCTTTTTACCTGAATTTTACCCGACCTCGATAGCTTGCTCCGTTCAAAGATAAGGGGGGGGGAGGACTTTTTACGTCCTCACTGTATAGACTACATATAATAAGGTCGCCAAACTATGGAAAATATCCACATGCAAATATTCACTCATTTATATGAGTCTCTTCATTAAATCATCAATATACAAAACAATAACTCCTCTTTGAGAAACCATGTATTTCTATCAAAGATTAAATACTTCGAAAAGGAACATTTTCAGATATATTAATGAACACAGAAAAATGGATATATATATATAAAGAAATACATTGAGAATTCGCATTCTCCATGTGATGAAAATATCAATTCTTTCTCGGTTTATTCAACAGAAAACAACTACCTTTCTGGCTATATGCCACGACGAAACTTGTTATTTTCATAGACATCAATCGCAGATTCGTGATAAGGTTTTTCTCAATTCAGAATTTCTTTCCACGTCCTGTATGACGAATGTCAATTTACCATACATTTAAAAAATATTAAAAACTTCATTGGTGCATGACTGAATTATCCAAACTCTTTGCGTCTCGGTTAACTAACTAATCTCACGACAGGAATGAATCACTTCCCACCTTGGTGTGTAATATACTATTTTTTTTTCATTAGTCCAACACCGATTAGGTATTCAAAGAGTAATGAAGGAACCTGTATATTTGAATTCTTTCAATCTGCTTCATATCCAATCAATGAGCTATGATAACCGCTTCTTCATTATTTGGAATGAATCAATGGTTTGAAGACATGGACTCTTCATTGTTGAAGGATGATTACTACCAGGATTTCTACTTGTGAATTGGGCAGGTTGTTTCTCTTCCGTTATATGATATTTCACCCCTAAAAAAGACTACTTCAAAAAACAGAAGTACCAAGTACCTATCATTATATTTCAAAGACTTGTTGGCATTATATAAAACAAAAAATCGAATGATTTCATAGATACTGGTGGAACTTATAATACAAACCTGCCAACATTATACTTTGGAGTTGAGGAGGGGGACTCTCTGTTGATTTTCTTTTCCTTATAGAATATTTAGGAATAGCATTTTGTCAATTCACCATCAGGTAACACAACTCTGATGTGTATGTGTCAAGTGTTCCCAAGGCTTCATGAGCGGTTCAAGACCTAATTTTTTTTTTTCCTAAAACCGAAACTAGAAGATGGAAAATTATATTCAAGCATACTGTGGATTGATCTAAAAAATTTTCAAGTCTGGTCTGTTTACTAACCTAAGAAAAACATTACGTGCCGAAAATAGGTCACTACTCCTGAAGGATTGAAGGAATCATATTGTAGGCATAACGAGAACTCATCTAAAACGTAGAAAAAATGCAGAAAAACGGAGAATTGTGGATAAGTTCCGAATGAACACAAAAGCTGACAGGTGACATTCAGTAATGCGCAGACTCGTCAAGAGGCACTCGGCGCCATATTGGTTTTCCTTGCTCGAACAAAATCATCACAGTTTTTCCCTTCTCTGTGTTTTAGTTCTGTGAGCGTTACTCTATTTTCGAAGGATCGGTTGACCTCGGAAAGTATGCATTCGACCGAGAATATACGCGTACCTATTCACTTTTGATTCCGCTGGAATTTAAACTACTACTTCGCCGGGATTGGCGCAGTGGAAGGGTTCGATTCCCAGCACGAGCAAGAAACATTTTTCAATATTTTATTCACGAATTAAATATTGTGAAGTTTCGGAGCATCGGCTGGGGATAGTCCTGCACGATTCGCTGTTGCGTTCCAATTAACAGTGCTGCTCCTAAAGTGGCGCATGGAGTTAGTAACAAAGCCTACACAGAACACGCAGAAAGAGATGATGATGTGGTTCTGAGCATCAGAGAAGAAGTAGGACGGTGTATGTAGGAGGGTGTGGAAAACTACCAGCTGAGCGTGAGACCGGGCCAGCTGCTTGAGTAGACCTCGGTCTCGGGGGTTAACGAGGATAGTTAGCAGGCCTGCCACTGCACATATGGTGGTGAGTACATTACTAGCTTACAAAACACAGCCGTAAAACTCTGAAAGAGAGCTGATGGGTGGTGCCTGAAAAGGATGTTAGCCAGCTCTCTTGAGCGAACCACATCAGTCATTCAAAACACTTGGGGTTTGCAAAAAGGTTCCATTAGGGACTAGTTGCTGACGTGCAAACGTCTCCCACCAGTACCAGTACCAGTACTACTACTTCAGACCCTCTGATGGTAAACTAAAGGTTCCATTTTATTCCTTGAATTGCATAAACCATATAAGTATTGTGGTGGTATGCATACTTCAAATCATGATATTCTTACAGTGTTATGCTGAAATGACTGAACAAGTTCCCAATAAATTGTTCATCGAACAACGCCTTAAACGAAACCGACATTAGCGCATCGCCTAAAGTAAACATCTCAGCTATTCGCTCTAAGTAAACTTTTGAGCTATTCAATTTAATTATTTTATAATGGAACTATAAATTTAATCTGCTTTGAATGCCGCACCGTAAATCATGCATTTATGACTTAAACTCGCACTTTTCTCAAATCTCTCTTGTACGCTTTCGGCGTTTAGCAGTTCATGCAACCACGATTCTTTATCTCTGATCTCTCTTATATTCCGCCCACAAGCCTGGAATATCATAAAGGGCGACTCAACATTACTTAAAAGCTGCATGAATATGTTGTTGACACTTCTTGACCAGTGTTGCCAACACGGCTTATTTACGGCTAGAACTGGCATTTTCAAGAGGTGATCTGGAGGGTAGTTGCATTTGGCGGCTAGCGGATAATTTAGCCATTTCAGAAACCTCTAATGCTTTTTTCTGGCCTTACATAAATCAATATTCAACCAAACTACAATTATCTAGAGTTACCCACCATTCAAAGTAGGTACACTACTTTTATGATTCTGCCACTTCTATCACAGAATAGTAGGTGATGCTATTGCTGACTAAACAATTACAACTGACAACATAGTTCAACAGTTAATATTTTGTTATTGATTTAATTCGATGAAAAACTATATTTGCATCCTTATTTTAGAATCATGTACAAACCATGATGCTCAATACTGAAACATTCACAAACGCCTGGTTGAGATAACTGAAACATTGATTGCCTCCTAAACTTCTAAACACTGAAATAGCGTTTTCCATTCGACAAAAATTATTATAGTCTGAGTATACATATATATGCATCATTTAAAATCACATGTGATGAACAGAGACAAAAAAGGTTGGGTGCGGAAAAAGTTCAGAACAGTGCGACGAGTGGTAAACAGTATAAAATAAGTATTAAAAAAGCTAGAAATAAGCTAGATATCTAAAAAATTTCGCCTGCGGCGCATTTTTTTGTGATCTAGCTTTTTCTAGCTTTTTTTCAATAGCACATTGGCGTTTTTCAACAACTAGTCGTTGGCAACACTGTAATCTTGACTCCAATGTGAGAACATTAAATCTTTCGGAACGTAAATTACGGTCAGAAGACATTTATCTGTGAAGAGTATTGCAGATGGTTTCAAAGAAACTGGGAGTATTATCTACAGATAAGTAATCTGGCGTAGCAAACATCAGAATGGTTCAGTTATTGATGAAATAAACCTCTGGTGTGCTCGCTCTTCATTTGTTTCGTCATTTTTTTCTTATGTTCTGGTTACCATGAAAAGGGATATCCTGTAATGTTCAGAGAACATCGTGAGAACCAAGGGAAATGAGACAAGAATTGGTGTTCTTGTTGAATTTCTGGAGGTTATATGCCTCGGGAAACACCTCCCTTGGCAATGTGTTCCAGAGCCTCACTGTTCGCTGGATGAAAGAGTCTTTGGAAAGAGACGTTCTGCAGGTCTCCAAAGTGACCACTAAGCGGTGCGAAGCCTCAACTCGACGTGTTTTCATATACGTATTAATAATCAATACGGATAATCTCTATCTGTTTCCATAGCGAAACATGAAGCCGATTTTTGAAGACAAATGACTATCCATAAGGAAAAGTTTTGAAACGATCAGACACATACTGCTTTGATTGAAAGGCTAGTAAACGTCATTGTCCACCGAAACGCATGTCTTTGATGACTACTATAATAGCGCATGGCGCATGCGTATCATGCCACCAAATCCTTATGGATATTCATTTGTTTCATATTTTTGGCTTCATCCTGGCACCCGTTATGATCCGTATTGTTTATTAATACGTATATGCGTGTTTTCCCGCAGGGATTGCCAAGGGAGGAACAATTGTTGATATTTCAGAAGAGCGTCGTCCATGAAAATATTTGTGAAATAGAGCCAGATCGCCAACTCTTCTACGGTGAGCCAGAGAAGTGAGTGAGTTTGTGAACGAGGCATCACCCACGAGACGAATTGCCTTCTTTTGGACACAATTCAACAGTTTCAGGTTATGTTTAGGTGTTGCACTCCAAATATGGCAACAGTATTCCACGACAGGTCGGATCTGTGCCTTATAGATCATAAGCAGCTGACTGGAAGTGAAATAGCTCCTGGCCCGAAACAGAAAACCAAGTTTTTGGGATGCACTTTTAGCAATTGATCTCACGTGATTTTCCCAAGAAAGGTTATTGATGATAGTAATACCAAGCATCGAAATGGATGTGTTTAAAGGTATGGTTACTTCTGACAGTCCTGACAAGCTTATGTTGGGCACAGTGAGATCGGCTTTCCTAGAGAAAAGGCATGCTTGTGTTTTCTTTGCATTGAAATCTACCAGTTATTGGATCCCCATTCGAGAATTGTTGCCAAGTCCATATTTAGGTTGTCAACGTTTCTCTCTCGTTTGTTTCTGATTTGCCTGGCTGGTATTGGAGCCTTGGAAGAGAAGGTCGTATGGAGGGTATTTGATATTTGGTCTATATAATTCTTTAAACACAGTTAAATTTTGAGACAAATCATCTGATTCGTCCTTATTGAAATAATATTCATATTTTTATTTTATAGAAACGAGGAGCGAAAATCCCAAAAAATCTGGAATAATAAACGGTACGTATTTCGAACAACATGACGGGACTGACTGCAATGAGAAACAATATATATGTTCTTGTATAGGTTCGAGAATGATGTTGAAAAATGAGTCCAATATTACCCAAGGCTCAGATACGTTGACGACATTTTTGCTAATTTTGGTATCAAGAAATGCAATCTGGATGATTTCTTGGCTACATTGAATTCTTGATTTGATTCGATTGAATTCATTTCTGGATACACCAGCTATTACAAATGAAAATATATCATGTTTCATATAAAAATAAATAAACTTCGCATCAAGCACCATCATATACTCTTGATTCCTAAATCATTCACAATTTCTTCCATTCGATAATTATCTCATATCTGCGGTAACAGGAAATTTGACTTTGCTTTTCTGGGTCCCACTAAAGTATTTCACTATTTTCTTGATGTTGCAGTTTTTTTCTTCTTTTCGAAACACCCAGTATAAAAGTATATAAAAGGAAAATATTCGAAAATCTATGAGCTGTAAACACGACACGGTAATCTTCAATGAAAGCAAATTATATTCTGAGCATCACGATAATCATCTCCCACAGATCGGCTAAAACCGGATACTTAACATCAATAGAGATTATAAGGCGTATAAACTCGTTCTTTTTATCAAGACATCAATCTCTTACATTAACCATACAGCAATAATCTGAATATAAAAGCAACATTATTCGTTAATTAGATGATAATTCACGACTGGCATTTTTTGACGCAACCTAAAAAGGGATTTAAACATTATTATTATTATTATGAATCGGCGCTCAGATAAAGCGAGAGCATGCCTATTGTCACAAAACACTAAGATTGTATATCAATCAGTTAGATAAAAAAGGCTGCGGCATCTGAATAACATCAACATATAAGTACCTAACAGCCCTTAGATTTGAAAAAAGAAGTGTTAGGTAAGGCGGTGAATTTCATAACCTCATTTGGAGAGGTCATCTATTGTGATCAGTGGGTAAATGGTATAGCAATGGTATGTAGTATGTCGAATAGTTTGAGGTCTTCGGGATATTCTCTGGGTTTTCTTCATACAAAAATTTCATTTTATTATTCCAGATTTTTTTGGCTGCTGCCAGCCACAAGGTGAATGTCTTTTGAGATACTGTGATTCCCACTTTATGACACTCCTATGAGAGCGAGGGTGGGCTTCACTGAGATAAATTATTCGTTGTAAATACCTGAAGATCACTATACCAAACCAACCGTTGTGGTTGAATAGGTGCCAGTCATTACATTCATCAAATCAAATATGACCACTACAAAATAGTATGATTGGGGCAATGTGACATACAGAAGCACCCTCGGAAGCACCAGTTGTTAGGGATCCTACCAGTACGGTTATTATTCACCACTACAAATGAGCGAATAATACTAAACAGCTCGTCTGTTCGTATTTACCACCACAAACAATAAATGTATACTCTACTTATTCAATTCATATTTACGACTACAAACTAGTGATTTCTGCTTATAGATTCGTTCATTTTTGTCTGTTCAATTTCTTCTGTTCAAACTCTGAATCAATATTTATCTACCACCGTCAGGGACATACTCACTTAGAGAAAGAAACTCAATAATTTGCAGGTATGTTATGATATTTAGGTAGGTAGTAGAGATAGTTATCTGAGTATATAAATGGAGTTGTGAATGAGAGAAAAATCGAATTATTGTGTAAATACCATATTTATGTGCAACAAAATTGAGATTTTCTCGTTCTCCTCCATAACGCGTGCAACGTGTCAGATGTCAGCTTGAGACAGATGAATGTAGTGGAATGATGACTGTTGTACAAGATTGTTTATTCTTACAAGTTACACTTGAATAAAATATGAAAAAGCTAAAATCTTGTTTGAATAACATGACACAACGTTCACCTGCCAGTTTCAAGATGGATACAAACGAATAGGTATTTCACTTACTGTTGAACACCGGTAACAACTCTTCGAGTTAACACTATCAGGTACAGTTCACACTCCACAGTACTACAGTTTGTAGGTAAGTCGGTACTCACACTATAGGTACACATGCACTGCAAATAAAAACTCCATGGGCCAATGAAATTCATTTCATTCATAATTCACGAGACGAACGCAACGAAAGATGAACTATGAACTGATGAAACGACCACGCCAGCGTCAAGCCACCTGCATTGAAAAAACGAACGTCGACGATCGGGTTCGTGATTTCGGCATATTACTCTCTGATGTGTTAGATTTGTACATCACAAAAAGTAAATGTAAACATTCAACACAATCCTAATACCACTACATGAGAGATATTTATTAATCACTGAATATGGAACATGTTATTCGAAGTAGTGGTGAATAATAATTTGAACTATTAATATTCGGAGGTGGTATGCAATAGGTTTGTCTGAGTATTGATCACTCAAATAAGTGATATCACGAATATGTGTTTTGTTAGATGAAACTAATTCGAAACCACCATTACATTTAGTTATACAAATTTTCATTCATTTTCTCAGTGTATATGCTACTTAGAGGGGCTCTAACGGGCCCAACGAGCTAGCTGCCACTGCACTGTAGTAAATTCATACCAAGCCTACAATTCAACTGAAAAACTCCTCAGAGAGAGAGAGAGAGAGAGAGAGAGATATAGAGCTGATGAACGGTATCCAAAGAAGGTGCCATTCATCACACTATGAAGCAGGCAAAAAGTCTCATTATAGGAGCCAGTTTCACCAGTATACCCGCGATAGGCGTAAGTGTGTGATCATATTTCCTTAGACCTGATTCTATTTCGTCGAGGTGTCTCCTCCTTTTTGGACATCATATGGATCTTATCCTCCATATGATGGTGTAGGAGTCCCCGGACTCCATGGTATACCCATCAAACACTCACTCCACCCCGTTTGTGAGCTTCTCTGACAACACAAGATTCATTTCATTTGATGTTCAAAACCTATTTCTCCAAGTATACCTCTCGAAGACACAATATTTTTGGTTGGGGAGTTATTAGATAAAAACCATGTTAATCCGATTACCAAACAAGAGATTTTAGACCTTCTGTCGATATGTCTCAAACAAAATTACTTTCAATTTGACAACAAAATATATTCCGCGTCAAAAGGGCTAATTATGGAAAATCCACTGAGCCCTTTACTTGCTGAAATTTTCATGGATAACCTAGAGCAAATAATACATAAACATGCATTGATAAAACAATATTGGTATTGATATAGATACGTAGTGATAGTATGCTTCAAAGGAACCAATAGACAATTAGACAGTTTTCACCAATTATATAAATACTATTCATCTAAACATAAAATTCACAATGGAAAAATTAGCTTCATTTCAACATAAACAGGACTTCAGAGTAGCGTATAGAACAAATAACACGTTGGGGAGGTTTATCAAAGATAACGAAGACAAAACTTTTAAATTCGAAAAATCAGGGGTATACAAACTCAACTGTGGATCTTGTCCTAAGGTATATATCGGTCATACAGGCCGTACGTTTAATCAGCGAATTCATGAACATAAGATGAATTTTTTGAAAAAGGAAACAAATTCAACATACGCCAACCATATATTAAAAAAAAACATAGTTTTGATGATAATTTCGAAATTCTACATGTAGAAAATAAAGAAATGGAACTCAATCATTTTGAATCATTAGAAATCAACAAACTCAAAAATTTTGACATTTTACTTAATGATCAATAATTAGACCTCAATAGTTCACCACTGTTGAATTTGTTTTCTTAGTAAGTAATACCTAGGATACTATAGGGATACTAACAGGGCATAACAGGTTACGCAGACACCTATCACTCATAGGTGTGGAAGATAGTCCCACTTGCCGCGAATGCGGAGAAGATGAGGAGACATCACTTCACTTCCTCGGAGAGTGTGAGGCGTATGGAAGGATGAGATTCGAAATCTTTGGAGTAGATAAACTACAACAGGAAGACTTGGTCGAATTAGAGTGGACGGACATCCTGACCTTCATCAGAAGGACGGGAAGGTTCGAAAAGGACAACTAAAAGAGGGATGTGTAGATATGTGGAGAGCAGGGGTTGGCAAAAAGGGCCCATGGGGGCCTACTTGCCTGGCTACAGCCTCCCCACAATACTACTACTACTACTAATACCTAGTATGGTATTTGTGAAGTTTTTACATTTGTCTGACCGATGTTCATTGTATCTTACCTACATGCCGTTATCAATTTGACCATATACGACTCATGGTAATCAATGAAATGCCCTTTTTCGTTCAGGTTCCTGGAGATACCTCTTACGATCCCTGTTTACGTCTACCAAGAAGATCGAAATGATTCCTTCTCCTACGAGTGACAGGAAAAGGGGTTAGTCCAGCCCTATGGTACACCCTGCACTGAGGCTGTTTACTCTGAGAGGTCGCCCTGTTTCCCAGATGCCCCGTTAGAGACACCATATACCTCGATGCCATTCATTCATCGCCATGGATTCTCAGTGTTTGAATTAGGTTGCCAGAGCCTCGTTGACCAGTCCTTGGCCACTCAAACAGATATCTTTGAATTGTCTCATCTTTGCCACAGATATCCACAAATTGTCCCATTTGGCTCAGAGATGTTGCGGTTGGGCTTGGAGGAAAAGAGGAAAAGAGAAGTTGGTAATGGAAGGCCGATAGGATAGATTGAAAAAGGAAGAGAGAAGAGGATATCACACAAGACAAGTTGAAGTTTGGTGAATATCTGGCTAGTGTACCTCGGGTTCAACATTCCAGTACTCACAAGTTGTGAGCCTCTAAGGGATTAGGCCTAGTTGGGAATATAGCTATTTATGTATACATACAAAATTTTGTGAACCACTGTAACATTAATATTAGTGTCAAGATTGATTCCGAAGTGATAACCTACTGAGGTGATAGTTTATAAATACCGGATAGAAAACACTAACGAAATTTCTACCTGCATTGAGGAAGTGCATTCTTTGGAAGTGAACATAAAAAGACATTCTGCAATCGATACTAATGCAGATACGAGCTGCTTATCCATGTAATTTGCAGCAAAAACAATTTCACGTTCAATAATTACAATTATCCTTTCCGATTTTCAATCAACAGGAACTAATGTCAAGTTACGAGTAAATTATTCTCGTTTCATTATTTCTATCAACTAATTGATCTTGCTCCTATGATAAAGCTTTCATTTTCTTCCCGGCAATAATGCAGTTTCATTTTAATTTTGTGCTGATACTGCATTAACATAGATGCTAATTTCCATGTTCTCATCTACTTTATTTCCATCTTATCTCGACTAGTTATAAGAAGAATCGTTAATTATTATGGTACAGCGATATACAAGACCACCATCAACATGTAAGGTGAACCTAGAATACGAGAAACTAAACCGATCAACAAAATATCTGTCGTGGTCCAAAAT
This sequence comes from Phaedon cochleariae, assembly GCA_918026855.4. NCBI lineage: Eukaryota > Metazoa > Arthropoda > Insecta > Coleoptera > Chrysomelidae > Phaedon > Phaedon cochleariae. The sequence goes on along the minus strand of OU896722.1, from coordinate 26,551,812 downwards.
ATGGGCTGATTTCAAAATCGGATTACTCGTGGATCCTGGAACTAATTTGTATTCGGTTTTCACAATTATTGGTCAGCCCAATATTTCAGTTACCTACTCGTCAGAGTAATATGAGACTACGAATATTCCAGATGAACGATCTATAAGATGATAATGCGCATTCAGATTTGAAAAGTTCCGATACTATTTTGAGACCAGACAACAAACTTCATGTTTATGCTAAAAAACTCTATAATTACATCTATGGAATCGAGAAAACCAACTTTTTCCATCTGAAGAGAAATTATGTATCTCATCATCGAGTCTCACAATAATTTTCATATCATCCTGTGTGTACTCCAATTGGATTTTTTGGATCCGGATACTCTCACATTATCTACCACTATCCACACAATGTGAGTTTTTTTAAAAACCGAACGAACATTCAATGTTATTCAATTATTTGTTAATAAAATGCTTCATTCTGAAGAAAAAGATATATCTCCGACATGAAGGGTCTGACTGAAAACAATTCGAAATTGTTTCGTGAGCAGAAATGGAGCCTCATGATTATGGTCGGAAAAATAGTTTATCAAAGTATGAGTGGGTATTGAGAGCTTTAAAATTCACGAGATTTCTCGAGCACAACAGCTTAGATTTGGATAACACATTGCATTAACCCTCTGGTTGAAACACTATAGGGTATGTCAAAATTTTTGGTATAACTGTTCTGTTAGTCCTCTTTCATTATTGTAGCTGTCATTGAAGTCAATTGAATAATATACATGATACCAAGAACACAAGCTAATCGATCTATTTTTGCAGAAAATAAAGGTTGTCGAAGAATAGTCAAATTCTGATTCATGCAGTTGAGCTATATCGAATTGTATCTCCTCACTCTCAATCCAAGAGAAGCAGGAAGCTTCTAGAATACTATCAACTTCTGTGTTCATCCATCCTGCTAAGAAATAGCTAGAGTTCAACCTTCTAAATTGAAAAAATTCAATGCCAATCAGAAGAATCTGCACAGCAACTACATGCCTAGCAATAATTATTCAACATTGAGCTCATCAAACATCAGGATCAGGAATCAAAAAGGGAACAAGAACCTGCCCAACAACTACAGGCCCATTGCCCTGTTATCAGTAATCTCCAATGTGATGGAGAAAGCCATCAATATTGAGCTTATCAAATATCTGGAGAGCTCAGGAATCATCAATGACAGACAATACGGCTTTCGCCACCGAAGATCTACTGAAGATCTACTTGCCTACGTCACCCATTTATGGCAAGCTTCATTAGAAAAACACGGGGAATCTCTAGCTGTCGCGTTAGACATATCGAAAGCATTCGACCGTGTTTAGTACAAAGGACTCCTCCACAAACTACCATCATACGGCTCACCACCTCAGCTATGCCATCTCTTATCGAGTTTTCTTTCAGGCAGATCACTTCACGTGGTGGTGGACGGTGTATCGTCTGATACCATTGGCATCGATTCCGGCGTTCTACAAGGATCAATTTTGGCACCAACATCATTCCTTCTTCATATCAATGATCTTTTGAGAGTAACAATAACTTGCCCCATCCACAGCTTTGCAGATGATAGTACCCTCCATACTGCGTTCTCTTCCAGCATTCCCATTTCTTCCCAGGAAACTAGGAACTCACGGTGCAGGCAGGTCAATGCTGTCAATGAAGACCTTGCTGAAATCACAGCCTGGTAAACCAACAACCTAGTTGAATTCAACGCCACCAAAACTCAAGCCTGTATTTTCTCTAGAAAGGCGGAACTCAGTATGCCCGATATTGTAATGTCCGGCACCACCATCCCCACCAAGCCCACTATATTTATACTCGGTATTTCCATCAGCATCACTCTTTCATGGGATAATCATGGCAGAGCCATCGCGAAAGCTGCTTCACAAAAACTCGGATTCTTGTTCCGTGCGAAAAGCCACTTTACACCCCAACAGCTTCTCATGATCTACAAAGCGCAGATACGGCCTGTTCTAGAATACTGTTCCCACATATGGGGTTCAGCACCAAAACATACGCTAATGCTCTTAGATTCCATCCAGAAAAGAGCCATCCGCCTGATCATTGGGACACCGTAGAAAGGTCGGCGACCTTTCACATTTCTATCGATACTTCCACGGGAAATATTCTTCGGAAATCTCTGCTATCATCCCTTCACTAGCAATACCAGTCAGACAAATCATACAAGCCCAGTCAGCACATCCTTTCGTTGTCAACCCCGAAAGATGTCGAACAGCACTTTATCAAAATTCCTTCATCCATTGAACGGCTAGGCTCTGAAATTCATTGCCTGAGGAAGTATTCCCAACAACATATAATCTCCAGAAGTTCGAAACAAATTCAAATACCTACCTCCTGTCCCTATCCTCCCTAGGAACGCACGATGTTCTTTGAACATCATAGGGATTTCCTTTCGTGTGCTGGCTGGAGACTACTCTGCACTGGTGAAAACCAAAAGAGCTTGAAACTGGTACGTAGGTGCGTAGATGGGTTGACCTTAACCGCACTGTATATAATAGGGATTCCCTTCCGTTCGCTCTAAAATTCAAAAAACAACGTACCACCCTTTTTTGAAAAATGGTAGTCTACGCCCATGTCAACAGCGTGTCGCGGAATTAGTGCTAGACATGCTTCGAAATTTGATTGAGATATTAGCTGCTGAAAAAATGCCTAAGAAGATGACTGTGAATTGATAACCGGTAACCAGTATTGGCGTTGATTTCCATGTTAAGAGGCAATAAAGGAGAGCCAAGAATGTATTGGAAGCTATCGGTGTAACATTGTGGGACGTACAATCATTCCTTTAATTTCTGTACTTTACATTTGTATAGGCTATTAGCTCGCAATCTTCTCTTTCTTGGCCACAATTCACGGTGTGTTGGGTACAGATAGGACTCCTCGTACTGAGCGCAGGAATTTATCCACTGTCAATCTCGGGCACCGGCCGAGAATTTCTGATTGTTTACGTAGCTTCACGATACTAATAAAAGGAACACGTGATATGATGCGCAGGTGGGCGGGGCATAAAGGCCTCATGATGACGTCACGCGTAGAGTAGACATCTGGGGAGTCTTCAATATACAGTTCTCAACACACTGAATGGACCACTCATAATTTGACTCTATTTCGGAGACCTGTATTTTTTTAAAAACTTGACCGATCTTCATGCGGTTTTCGATATCAGATGTGATGTTTCAACACTCTGAAGAAGTCCGCAGAACAAAACTTACACAAGGTGTAAGCTGGAACCATTACACTATCGTCTACATTCCCAATGCTGCCAGTACTCAAGAAATTCTTTTCTGATCAGTCATATTATGATACACTGGGACTTCATCTCGGGACATTTTCATGATTTCTCCTTAATTGGCCATTGCAACAAAAATTCGTTTTTTGTTTCGTAAGTCTTGCATTACTTGAAGTTTTTCTCTAGAACTCCACTTGAGCTGACTATTGGGAAAAACTGTTCTCATATTTTGTGGAGGACAATGAAAGACGAAAAAAGCACTATTGTGGAATATAGGTACAGGATGATCAGAAAATGGGACAAAATCTCATTTCAGTAAAAAAAAAACAATATATATATGTCACCGTATCTTTTACAATTTTATATATCGAAGAACGTTGTAACCAACCTCACCAAAGATGTAAGAACTAGGACACAAAACTGACAGCCGTTGGGGTTTTTGATATTTTGTTTCATTTGGTTTGCCCACCTGACAATGTGACGAAACATCATAGTCGTCCCGTCCGCTTTTTTAATTATTTCGAATTTCTGTCACTGTCACTTTGAAATTGTATGACCAACAAAATTCAGCATTATAAATTATTCCAATGTCCTGCTGCGTACATTATTGCGTGCATTATTGTTATCCAATTTTCCGAATGATCCTTCAAAAATAATGTCATGGAAGAATGCAATGAAACGTCCAGAACGGATAATTAATTTCAAGAAATCCGCAATATGTGAGGTAAATATTCAAATTTACTTGTAAAAACAGTACAAAAAGATGAATTTTAGTCCCATTTTTATAGATCCTTTCAAGAGGATAGATTTCGAATTCAAAGAGTCTGCTGTGCCGTCAATTTATAAAATAGAGACGTTCAAAAAGAGAGTTCCATCGTCATCGTATTGGGACTTACTGAATGATACGATCGCAGAGAGAGAAAATGAGAATGAGATGATGCGGAAAGAAATTGAAAGTTTGAAATCAAAACTAGAAGATTTAGAGAAATTGCAATGTGCTATGTCATCATTCCACGGTGTTTTTAATTCAGATCAAATTCAAAATTTACAGGTGAATGTAGACTGCAGGAAGAGGTGGAAAACCAACACAATTAATAAGGCATCTTTACCTTTATTTCTGCTGAGTGTTATTAAATTGAGAGAATCGGACAAAATTATATTGAAACAATTATATATATCTTCTATTTTTTTATATCCCAACAGAAAACAACTATATTTTGCTTGGCTATATGTGATACCACGTAGAACACTTAAATTATCTTTCTTATATCTAATGAAGTGAAGAAATATCTGATGACAAAAATTTGCAATAGCCATCTCAGGAATTGATTATGAAAATTATCGATTCGAAATTTGAACACCTTGTTGTTCATTATTTGAAAATCTGATAGTTATCCTAGTTAAAATAGCCCTATTTCTCACTTCTACCTACGGCTATGAACGGTTTGACAAATAATCTAACCCTCAGAAGTATAACTGTGTCCGGACTCTTGTAAGGTATATACAGGGACTCTAGTAAGAACAAGGCATGGCCATAGTGGTTTCCAATGTATTTAAACTCTTCAATCATTGTAGTATTCCTGATGATGGAAACTAACATTTCCGAAAGCTTAGATAAACTCCAAAGAGTATTCCTTTTACACTGCTGCTACCCCCAATATACATTGGTTTCATTCCTACTGGTCAACAACGACATCCCTTCCATTTCTCAATATATATATATATCCATTTTTTTTCTATGTTCATAATCATTATGTCTGAGAATATTCCTGTTCAACACTTTATACATCATTGAGTATTTGTTTTATAATTAGTTTTTGAAAGGAAACAGTACCTTACTGAAAACGACAAAATTTGTAGTTCGTGACACTCACTTCTCCTACCACAGTCTCTGAATCTCTACTTTATCGACAATTGGAATAATCGATCCCATCCGCAGCAGAAGTAATACCAAAAGGCATACTATACAATCCGCTTAAGGTATAATCGTCAGAGATTCCCCATAAAATAAAGGCGTTTCTAAATTCCACCCATACAGATGTAGCGACATAAACAAGAGACTGGCCGATTGAGTACCTCTCTTAATTGTTATAGATACCTTTTTATCGCTAGTAGTATTGTTATGATTGAAGCTTATGTTGCTCGCCTCCTTTTTTCACACATCAACGGCCATTTACATTCCTGCGGTGTTCACACTTATGAATAAACTCCGGCGTATGTGTCGGTATTTCTGGTTTCCAATTATCTCGAAACTTCAAATGGTATAGGAATTATCATAGAAGGTGTAATTAAGATAGGTTCGTCGGTGTAATGTTTCTTGTTTTTTCATCATCGCATCGAATGACTTCAGTATCTACGTTTCTCATTTTCTACGTCTGATTTCTAGATGAGTTAGGCATATTTCACCAAGTAGATCCAGCTTCTCAATGAAGCCGATTAGTTTACTTGGTAAAGGAACTTCCAGGACTAAGGATCATAGTGAAATGCTGCGAAACAGTAGAAACTGAAAATTTGTTATAGAGCAAAGGTCATCCTTGCTGTTGTCCTACATTATAGGGCTTCGCCACCAACGCTGATAGACCAATCAGAATTGAAAGACAGCTAGTATTTTCTTGATAATACAAGTTGTCTTTGGTTCCTGATTGATAACCTTCTTCATTATTGAGAACAATGATTGGTGTCATTAGTTGAGTGGAAGTGTCAGTAATATCACGATATTCTGACTATTGATTCGAGATGAATATGTCGCTTTTTTGTGTTCATGATATTGTGTTGCCGGGCAACACCACCAGTCCGTCAGGACGAGTGGTGTTGCTATATGGCCGCTCAAACCAATAATGTGAACCCAGATAATTAATATGTGACTTTGTATTTTTGAGCTAGCAGTTCATAAAATGAAGGGAAACTATACCTTGTTAGTGAAACATTACTTAACAACGACACGAGAAGAACTGAGTAATGGTAGGACTGAGTAGTGGTTAAAAAAACCATCTACCGACTTGACGCTGAATATGAGGAAAAAACAGGCACTTCCTTATTCGTGCCCATTATCTCAGCTTCTTCTTGTCGGAAGCAGACACCTTAGTGACGTGTCTCGAAAGAAGCTACACATATTCTCTCAGTAGCATAGAAAGCATTTATATTATAGACATGAACACGACATTATTACCAAAGCGATTCGTTTTGACGTCTACATGCAACAAATTTCATTGATATTTTCCTCAAGTACCGCTTTCATAAGAGCACGAGGAACCCCTTTCTCGAAAACTCATAGTGATTGGAGTCATAAGTTGAGTCTTAGTTTCCTTTTCAGTGTACGCTGTGCCTGATAGGATGGAAGTTTAAATGCATCATGATGAGTTTCAATTCCTGAAACATACATTCCTCATTTCTACTTCTTCCGCTTAAACCAATGATGTTAACTCAGATAATTATTATGTGACTATGTATTCATGAGCTAGTCGTTCATGATATGAAGAAAAACTATACCTTGTTAGTGAAATACCACTTAACAACGACACGAGAAGAACTGAGTAATGAGGTTGTAGGACTGAGTAGTGGTGGAGAAAAAAATCATCTACCGACTTGACGCTGAATATGAGGAAAAAGAACAAGCTCTTCCTTATTCGTGCCCATTATCCCAGCTTTTTCTCGTCGGAAGCAGACACCTAAGTGACGTGTCTCGCAAGAAGCAACACATATTCTCTCGGACACCTCCTATAGTAGCATAGGAAGCATTTATATTATAGACATGAACACGACATTATTACCAAAGCGATTCATTATGACGTCTACATGCAACAAATTTCATTGATATTTTCGTCAAGTACCGCTTTCATAAGGGCACGAGGAACCCCTCTTCCAATAACTCGGAGTGATTGGAGTCATAAGTTGAGTCTTAGTTTCCTTTCCTGTGTACGCTGTACGATGTCAGGTTGAGAAACTGTTTATGCCTGATTGGAAGGTTTAGGTTCAAATGCATCATGATGAGTTTCAATTCCTGAAACATACATTCTTCATTTCTACTTCTGCCGCTTAAACCAATGATGTTAACTCAGGTAATTATTATGTGACTATATATTCATGATCTAGTCGTTCATGATTTGAAGAAAAACTATACCTTGTTATTGAAATACCACTTAACAACGACACGAGAAGAACTGAGTAATGAGGTTGTAGGACTGAGTAGTGGTGGAGAAAAAATCATCTACCGACTTGACGCTGAATATGAGGAAAAAGAACAAGCTCTTCCTTATTCGTGCCCATTATCCCAGCTTTTTTTAGTAGGAAGCAGACACCTAAGTGACTTGTCTTGCAAGAAGCAACACATATTCTCTCGCCAACCTCCTAGTACCAAAGCGATTCATTATGACGTCTACATGCAACAAATTTCAATGATATTCTTGTCCAGTACCGCTTTCATAAGGGCACGAGGAACCCCTTTTTTAAAAACTCGGAGTGATTTGAGTCATAAGTTGAGTCTTATGCAGTGTCAAGTCTGTGGTTTGACCGGGCACATACGTTCAGTATAAAGTCAAACCATGAGTCTGACCAACCAGCTGTTTGGGAATATCGGTCACGTTTCAAACCTGCCCACAAAGTTACCACGCTAACTTTTCATGGGAGTCTAGTCAACCATTGCTCATTCTGGTATTACCACTGTGGTCGAACGAATGACTTGACACAGCCTTAGTTTCCTTTTCTGTGTACGCTGTACGATGTCAGGTTGAGAAACTGTTTATGCCTGATAGGAAGGTTTAAGTTTAAATGCACCATTCATCAATTCCTGAAACAGACATTCTTCATTTCTACTTCTGCCTCTTAAACCAATGATGTTAACTCAGATAATTATTATGTGACTAGTCGTTCATGATATGAAGAAAAACTATACCTTGTTAGTGAAATACCACTTAACAACGACACGAGAAGAACTGAGTAATGAGGTTGTAGGACTGAATAGTGGTGGAGAAAAAATCATCTATCGACTTGACGCTGAATATGAGGAAAAAGAACAAGCACTTCCTTATTCGTGCCCATTATCCCAGCTTTTTCTAGTCGGAAGCAGACACCTAAGTGACGTGTCTCGCAAGAAGCAACACATATTCTCTCGGCAACCTCCTAGTAGCCCTCACGCAGTGTCCATTGTGTTTTCTATCGGTCCGTTTTGTTACAAGAGTTCTCTGTCGTGGCAGCCCTTTGTTCCACCGCTCAGTCTACCATCAATTATCATTGTTTTCGAGCCTTGTTACCGCTGGTTTGTTGCTGGTTAATACCGAACGAATGCCAAACGACGACGTGTCAACTACAAGAACTGTTTTTCTGTACAACAACAATAATTTGAATTTAAAGTACCTAGTTAGTGGCAGTGATGCGACATCTAACACCTGCCAAGGAGAAATAACATCAAGGTAGGAGAGAATATAAGTATTACCCAGGGACCAAGGTCATATAATCAAAGTGGATATTTCAAATAACAGATTACTTATATATCGAAGACTGGAACCTTTGGCACGATAATACACAATACACTGTTTTACCACTAACCTAACCGATTTTTTGAACGCTTCGACACGTGTTTCGCTAACTATGTTAGCATCTTCAGGAGATGATTAAAACAGTTTTATGAGCCATAGTGCGGGTGAGCAAATGTTAGGGAACCATTATTTACAGCTCGATAAGAGCTTAGTTTTTGAAAAAAAGTGATACAATTCAAATATCAAAATGAACCAACATGTGGACCTGGATTTGTTGAATCAGGTTAACTAATCACAAATGACAATCGACAAATGACAATTGATGACAATGACGCTGAGGAAAAACAGAATTGTACTCGGAAAAATCGTTTTCAAAATTGTTTTCTATGATACGATTGTGTTCTGATACTCTGGTTTTGAACTTGCGACCTGTTTGACCAATGTAGCACACTTTACAATCATCATTCTTACAATTCAATTTATAAACACCAGATTTTTCTAGAATATCAATCTTGTCTTTTGTGTTGACTAGTGCACTCCCTAGAGTATTGGCGGTTTTGAAAGAAAAATTAAAATTACTGGTATTATTGGTGTTGAGTTTTTTCCCCAGAATCTTCCTGAGTTCGAGGAAAACAGAACCAAAAGAAGGAAGGGAAAAATATTTGGATATTGAAACAGAATTTGTTAAAAAGTTATTTGAAAATTTATTGGTATATTTCAAGTAAAGTCGATCAATTTAATGAATAAGAAAACTATTGTTAACTGCGATTTGTTTAAAGATATTCAATTCAGCTGTAAAGTTTTCATTGTTTAAGGGTATTGTAAAAAGGCTATGAAAAAGTGCATCTATTCGTGTCTAGAAATGCTAGGAAGTAAGTGAACATCGCATATGATATTAGAATATTGTGTTGATGATCGGTTCGATTTGTTTCAAGGGTTTTCAGTCGTGGCAGCCCTTTGTTCCACTGCTCAGCCTACCATCAATTATCATTCATTGTCTTCGAGCCTCGTTACCGCTGGTTAGTTGCTGGTTAACACCAAAATCAACAAGGAGATAAAATCCCAAATAATCAAGTAAAATGATCATGAAACTTTTGTTATAAAATGCGCACTTTCAATTTTCTTCGAAATAATTCATCATTTTGAAGAAAATTGACATGAAGATTGACACATTTTTAGTGAATAATGTTCTCTGTTTTGATTCAATAGGAAACAAATGGGTATCGAGGATTTTTGAGATTCTTGAGAGATTTAAAAAGATGGAGTTGGTGTTGATCAATGGAATCGTATCAGCCTCCTCAGATTCTGAAGAAACAATACAGGCTGACGCAATGGAATCCTTCTTTCCATCAATGTGTTGTATATTCCATCGTTCTATCGGTTCCATCAGGAATTCCATCAGAAAATTGGTACGTCACGACAAAAAAGCGCATCAATCAATGCGGACTTACTAGGATGAAATGGAAAACACACCCTATAATGATAATAATAATTTGCAGATAGCGTCGTCGCTACTTGGACAGTACAAATTCCGTTGCCCTTTCAAATCAATCATTTCTAGTGAAATACTTCAATAGGTTTCAGAAATGAATAAGAAGATGAAGAAACAAACGATGAGAAGAAGGAGAATGAGAATTAAATGAAGAAGAAGAGGAAGGTGAAGAAGATGAAGAAGGTGAAGAAGATGAAGAAGATGAAGAAGACGAAGAAGATGAAGAAAAAGAAGATGAAGAAGAAAAAGAAGATGAAGAAGGAGTATAACTAATACAAGATGACAACGAAATTGAGAGCAATCTTGAGGCGAACACCGACTTACCTATACAGAGATCTCGAAAGCTCGATAATATTAATTAGTTTTTGTTTACATTCTATGAGGTATAAACAAACAGCAGCAGGTGCGCAGCAATGTAATATAATAAAAAGAACAGCCAATAAATCACATTTTTCCATTCATATACCGCTAGTTATAGTTTCTCCACCATACCAATAATATATTATTATGTATAATGCTCTACTGAATTAATTTATTGATATTTTCCGAATGCGCTGCTGCCTACCAATATCAATTAATTATATTTGCTTCATAATTACTTGGATATTCTAGTAACGGTCATCTGCTATTCTCTTCTATGAATATGCCGTCCATTTCCTGATCGAAAAATGCAACAGGTTTGGTGCATACATTTATTTCCATGGCATCGCATGATCTCAACATGTTCACAAGAAAACGCTAATTAATTCTTCAGCATTGTAACATTCAACTATTTTTACAATGAACGAGAAGATATGAGGTGAGTGTCTACCTACTTTACATTCTTATATCTCACTCATGACATATATGTAGAATATACTGACTTCTTTGGAAACGTTTTTTAATTAGTTCGGGTACAGGTTAATCGTTGTTAATATGCTACGAAATGTCACTGAGCCTGAAAATTCACTCTTTGAAACCAAAAAGAGGAATTAAATCGAAAAATGTATATACAGGGTGTTTCTTAATATGTGAGACGCACTTCGAGACGTTATAGGACGTCTCTAGAGAATGAAAAAGTAGCTACAAACAGAAGTGATGGAAGACCAGGTTTGCGCGATATACGGTGTTGAAGTTGAACATAAAAAATGATTTCCATCGAATTTCTAGATAACCGCTAAACAAAATTCTTGATATTCTTGTGTTTAGCTCAACGCCTGAGAGTGATTGAATCGGTAGCATTATTTAGTAAATTTGACTCCCAGTGGCACCGTTAAGGGGTATTGATGTGTGATTTTTCAGAAGAAACATCGGTGGTGACGAAACTTCCCGAAATTTCATTTGAAAATATGAAAGAGAATGCAATTTCGTAAAAAAACACCAAGTGTTGAAACTCGTAAAGATATACTGTCTTCGAGAAGAATCGAATATCCAAATTCTACTCCATAATTTGATGTAGATTTCGGATAAGTCCATTCAAGATTCATTTAGATTACTCTATAACTATATAATAGATATTACTCTGTGATTGTGGCCTATGCCAGTCACATAACAGACTTCATTTTGCCACTATGATAAGCCATATAGGGTGGACATAATTATAATATTCGCAACTTCAACGCCCTGTTTCTCGCAAAAAAGGTATTTCACGTCTTTGATCTAAAGAATTTTTTATAATTTCTTGAGACGCCCTATCACCTCTCAAAGTGCGTCCTACATATTACGAAACACTCTGTATTCAGACCGTATTTTTATATTGTACCCCTAATAGCATTTCATAAATGGTGAATGATTAGTAGTTTGATGAATCGAAAGTTGATACAAGATGATACAAGATGAAATGAAATGTTCTGACTATATTGATATTTTTATTATTAGCCACTACTCTGATGCCATTGCAACACTTGCTCAGTTTTCAAACAAATCACTTCATTATTATAAAAGCCGAAGTTTTAATGTATTTAGATTTTTTTTCATTAGTTCTAATATTTATCCTATATATCGATTCCAAATTTTATTTGCTTTATAGAAGGCTACATTATTTAATCAGGTTTAATCTTAATCAATCTAGAGATTGAAAGCCATAGTTTTCCGTTGCTGTCATTAAGGACATTGCATCCGATGTAATAGCGAAAAAGTTCCTCGACTGAGTGTATATCGACATCTGTTCAACACATACGAGTAAAAAGGAACCAATGGCATTCGATGTAAGTATTGGGACCATAGGTACTTGCTCTGTCATCAGCAGATGATAATGGTCTCATCTTGATGCGCAACTGATGCGAGATCATTCAAGAAGACAATGGGTATCAGTGGACCTGGAAAACTACTCTGCGGCACTCTCAAAAACACACTCATAGCACTTGAATGCAAGTAGTTTCCTCTTTCATTTCTAGATTCTCTAGCTATCAGTTATTACATTTTATTTGGAGAATGATGAACAGTTTGACTAAAGGTGGAGCCTTGGCTCATGGTTTCTTCTGTTATCCTAATTTACTGTGAATTGATATACTTTCACTTTCTTTGGTGAATCATCAGATAATTCAACTGTCAGTTTCATTTGGAGAATATGATTAAAAGTTTAAAACCAGAAGTTGAGCCTGTGCTCATAGTTAATCTGACTAGACTGGCGATTGGTGAACCGCCCAAATTCTCATTGAAGCATTCCTACTCCAGTATAGGATACAAACCACTTTGAAGCATAAATGGTGATGGCTCTATTGATCTGTTGGTATTACGTTGAAGATCTCTTGCAATCGTGTTCATACCATCGAATAAAGAAAACGTTACAATCAGCGAATGACATCGGGAATTTCAAGACAATATGTCGTAAAGTCATTGTAGCACATGTACCTACATATCTGCCACGTACTAGAACCGTAGCATTATAGGTTTTTGGGAATGTATCCTAATTAACTGTGAGTTGATCAACTTTACTTCCATGCGATAGGTGAATTATCAGATAATTCAGCTGTCAGTTACATTTGGAGAATATTATGAAAAGTTTAAAACTAGAAGTTGAGCCTGAGCTCATGCTCAATTTGACTTGACTAGCGATTGGTGAACCGCCCAAATTTTCACTGAAGCATTCTTCCTTCAGTATAGGATTCAAACCACTTGGAAGCATAGATGGTGATGGCTCTATTGGTCTGTTGGTATTACATTGAAGAATTCTCGCAATCATGTTCGAACCATCGAATAAAGAAAACGTTACAATTGGCGAATGACATCGGGAATTCTGAAACAATGTATCGTAAAGCCAGAAGAGCACATTTATCTTCCTATCTCCCACCTACCAGAAACGCAGCATTATGAGTTTTTAGGAATTCATCCTAGTTAACTGTGAGTTGATAAACTCTACTTTCATCTTATCAGATAATTCAGCTGTCAGTTACATTTGGAGAATATGATGAAAAGTTCAAAACTAGAAGTTGAGTCTGAGCTCATAGTTAATTTGACTTGACTAGCGATTGGTGAACCACCCAAATTTTCACTGAAGCATTCTTACCTCATTATAGGATTCAAACCACTCCGAAGCATAAATGGTGATGGCTCTATTGATCTGTTGGTACGTTGAAGAATTCTTGCAATCGTGTTCATACCATCGAATAAAGAAAACGTTACAATTAGCGAATGACATCGGGAATTTTGAGACAATGTGTCGTAAAGCCATTGTAGCACATGTACCTACCTATCTCCCACGTACCGGAATCGCGGCATTATCGGTTTGGAGGAATTTATCCGGATCTCTAACTACCTTGTTAAGAAATGCAAACAATACCAATACAATGGTCCATGCGAACCGTATATTCCTCGCGGGTAATTATCAGAGAAAAATTGAACTGCGTTTAGAGAGATGCGAATGCGAAATGAATGCGATATGAATCGGAATGTGTCGCCCACGTAGCTACAGGGTTGGATCAAGCCATAGCCCTGCTGAAACTATCAGATCTGAACCAATGAAAACAAAGTGAACATGCCGCTTTGACAGCTTTCAAGAATTCCGTTAGGTGGCGTACGCTTATTTTCACATTCACACTCCACACTTCCTTCTCAGCCTCCCCTGTTGAGAGAAGCACGAGCCGCCACTGGACTAATCAGGTACTATAAGTAGGCTCTGATTATTATTCACATACTGTTAATTTTTTTTAATTGAAAAACACTAAATTTTGTTTTTGATTTTGTCTGATAGAAAATCGAAGGAAAAGGAAAGATAAATTGGAATTGAATTCGTTTGATTCGTTTGGAACTGTGTTTCCGATTCTCCAGGTAGACTTAATGAAATAGTTGAATGAATAATTTTCCGGACCTAACCTAAAAATACCAGAGACCCGAAAGATATGCACTCTGATTCCTGTAATTATCCAGAATGAAAATAGCAACCAGTATTCCAGGCTAAACCCAGGGTTTGTAATTAAAGTCTACACTCCCTTGGCTCCTTATTGATTCCAGGTCGATTCAATAACATTGACCCCTGGTTCATACTGTAGGTACCGAGGTAGGTATACCTCCTGTTGATACTTTGGGCCTCTGTACAAAAACATTTTGTGCAGAGCAGGTAGAGTAAACTACCTCAAAAACAATCTGGCGCTCGAGAACCCCCCCCCCTGCCTGTCAAATACCAGAGTAGTCTCCGCCCTGAACAGAGCGCCAAAGTGAGGGCCACAGAATGAAGGCCGTTACAAGGGGTTAAAAAAGTTGTTATTTAAATAGTTCAATCTAATTAAATTCAAAACTCAGAAATACCGGTGGAGTACAATGACTAAATATCCACCACTGAAAATATTATTCAGAATCTAATTGCACCAGAAGAAGCTCCATATTACTATTAACAAAACCACAACGTTTTATTGGAATTGATGCAAAGAAAATCGAGTAATGAATAAAAACACAATCATTCATGAAAATATTAATACCCTTTGTCTCGAATACGAAGCAAGTTAGCACACATGTTCATCTGAACTTTATTTCCTAAAATATCACAAGGAATCACTCATTGAATTCCGGTGTTATTTAGATACACCCTGTATAAGATCTGTGCTAACCAATTCCCTAATCAGTGTCTCCATCACTACTATGAAACAAATAATAATTTCATTTTTGAACTCCAATGATCTCATATTCCAAACTTACTTTATCGAAACTTCAAATGAAATGCCCTTACACAATAAACAAATTCAATGTGACGGATCAAGATCAAGATCAGATTTAGCTGCCACTGAATTATTCCGAGAAATAATTTTCATTTCATCTTATGAGGCGTAAAAAGTTAAGTATCTGGAATTGTGTTGATTCACCTCAAACCGTTTCGAACTTTTCATCAAAAAACACTATTTAGACTCGTATTTTCAACACCCCATATCTCGAATACGACGCGTTTAAAAAGATATGTTTATATAAACTTTTTTTATTATTTCAACAAGTACAACACACTGTTGAATTTTTCAAACTGGACCACCCTGTATTATATTATGCGTTTGTGGATGAAATCATATATACAGGGTGGTATTGAAATAAGTGCGAATATCTCAAACACTGATAAAGCTCGACGTGTACTATCGAATGGCACTAATAAAAAAATTTAGGGATCAAAATAAAATTTGAGATTAGACCCTTACATCCACCCAAAGTTCCGCACTTTAGCAAATCTGACGTCACCTCTGTTCAAATTTTCAAGCGGTAGGCACAATCATGCGAAGTTCAATCATTTAAATTGTTTTAAAGTGGCGAACTTGATTTTTTTCTCGTATGTTGTTCAACTTCTGGGGTGAAATTTCTCGTTAATTAGAAGAATTAGAAAAAATCTGATATCATGGGAATATTCATTAGACTGTATCATATCGATGTGCTGAATATGTGCACTTATTTCAAAAACACCGTGTATATCTTGGGAGCGAAGGTTCATTTCCCCCAATTTCAAACTCAACATGAGGGAGGAAATGGATACCTTTAGTTATTTAATATAGAGATAGGTTCACATGACCTGAGATTGCTTTTGATAGCAACAAACGAGTTAAAAATGATAGTTGCTTTTGGAGAAGTATAGCCAACTCCAATTATTATGATCATTAGGTATATGAGATCACGAGATACAAATCACATGCATTTAATACAGGGGCGGATCCAGAGGGGGGGCCATGGGGCCATGCCCCCCCCCCTCGAGCACCTCATGGACATGTAAAAATGTAGGCATTTTGAATAAATGAAAAAATTACTGTATGTCTTTATAGCTAGAAACTTCGCAACAGCTTTAAGGAATTGCGAATTTATAATTACACTCTGCTGTTTGGCAAATATATTTTCAATAACACTGCCACTTAGTAATTTGCTCCAAACAAAAAACAAGCTAACGATGTTGTTAGTATCACTCTTCAGACGCTTCCAGATAAAAGGGATGATATTCAAAATACCTACTATCTAAGTATTTCGAATATAGCCAAACAGAAATTGAAAGAACTGAATGTTGAATTTTCGATGTCGAGAATAACAGGGAGAATGGTTCATAGACCAAATCCTACGGTTTCCTCAGTGAATGACCATTACAGAATAACTATTTTCATCCCAGTATCATTATTGATCTGAAAGAACGAATATCAGAAAATGAATTGAATCTATACAACCTTCACCTTTGTGTGCCATCTCACATCTCATTAACTAAAAACAAAACAGATGAGGAAATTTATGAGGTATAGGAAATATACTTGAACAGTTTTAGGGAGAATCATGAAATGTCCTTCCAGAAGATCGTTTCTGAAATGTATATATGGAAGAAAATGAGGGATTCTAAGCAAAATATACCAAACAATGGTAGAACTGCCCTGAAGGAATGTAACAAACATGTATTTCCTAACATAAACATCCTTCTGGAACTATTTTGTTGCCTACCTGTAAGTGTTGCATCTTCTGAAAGAAGTTTTTCAACACTCAGAAAGCTGAAAAATTGGATAAGATCCAGAATGGTCCAAGACTGGTTTAATGGATTGGCATTGATGCATATTCACAGGGGCATCTGCAGCAGTCTGAATGTTGAAGATATCATCCAAAGATAAGTTAGACAGAAGAATAGAAGACTGGAATCTGTTTTCTTTATTTTATATATTTTTATTTTTGTATGTTTCATTTGTTTTATTTTTGAAGAGAAATATATTCATTCACTTTTGTACCCAAGTTTTTCAACAGAAATATTTGTTCATTCACTTCTGTTATCCAATATGATTTATTACAGAATTCTACATACATTGATGGAATCAGAATTTTTTGACACCAGTAATTTCGATGTTTACTATGATCAGTTTTTCTAATAAAAAAGCATTTGTCTCATATAATTTCTCATCCGCGCTAACCTTATTGAGCCGTGACTTTCTATGGCCCCCCCCTCAAACATCGTCTGGATCCGCCCCTGATTTAATAATGGAATTCGAAACACTATGTAGGTAGATTGATACTTACTCAATATTATCAAAATCGAAGAATCCGTCTTCTATTATTATCAATTGAGAAAATACTCCTGCCATCATAAATAACCACCAGGCAAAGAGAGGACCACATTAATTCGACATAAACAAACTAGTAGTCTTAGTCACATATAATATTCATCAGCTGATTGTTGATGTAGACGTTCCCAGAACGTCCACCACATGAAATTGGCCAGCAAAGGGCCAGATCTCGTAAGTATTCAATTAGTTCCAGACATCTTATCATCAGAAGGCCATCATCGTATTTTTAACTGATGGTTACTTGGCATAGGAAAATCATCGGCCCATTACCAATACCCCGGCATCGTCACTTTCTCAGACTAGCCTGCACTAGGCCGGACTTCTCCCGCTAGTTCAATGTTTGCTGGGTCCCTTGATATATAAATAGCTATTATTTCCAAACTTGACTGAAAAGTCATTCTTGACAGGAATACAAAAAAAGTTCGAAATTCTTAGTATCGTCAAGTCATAATGAAATGTTATTAATGAAAGTGGACATTCCTCTTGCTTGAGAACTGTTCAATAAATATATCATTATATATTATCCATGGATTGTATAAGCGTTATCATTAGATAGGTATGGCATTCTGATTCATTCCGACAAAAAAGTGTGATATTATTGGAATGTGTGTCAGCAGTGATTTCAGGAACGGATCTACCTGTGCCCTTGACAGATTTCCATATATGTACATTTGTACATAATTCATTTGAATGGAAGGTGAGGTCTTCAATAATAAATAATAAAGTCACCCTTGGATATTTCTGAGAATACATTGTATTGCCGCTTGAACAAAAACAAAAATTCTTACCGTTACTGCGTCGAACGTGCTTATGTAAACAAAAAACGAAGAATGCAATTTAATTCCAATTAAATGGTATATAATTCCGTTCCAGTCATATAAATCAATTCTCTCGAAATGTCACTCCTATCATTTATAATAACACTTATAATCGACTTTACTTTAACGCTCTGCCAATCAACGGGCTTAAGTTACGCTCTAAGTAGCTGAAATGGTGTAATTCTCTCGCCAAATTTGAAGTTTGCTCACCGGATTATTCGAATTTTTCATTTGCTTATACTTAACAATAATAGATTCTCATTATACAAGAGGAAAAGTATTAGATTCTAGCTGGAAGTTGCTAAAAATCTTAATATAATTTCACAATCATAAACTAAACTGCGTGAGTGGTCCTCCTGAATATTTCATCCAGTTTCGAAATTAAATAATATGAAAAATACTTTGATTCCTATAATTTCATTTTCTGCTCCGAAATTCACAAGAATTCTAGCCAACAATTCATCTAAATAAATAATGGTTTTTCGTTTTTGTTTCGTGATTCGTGAACCTTTATTTACTGACGTCACCGTGTACATTTTTGGCAACTATGTTAACTAATAATCCAAGGTAGTGACAAGAAGTACAAATACTTCAAATTGAAAGCATTTCTTTCCACCACTAGCTATAGAAGCTACCAGTATTTACTTCCTTTGAAGACGTAAAATGTGTTTTTACTATACCAAGGTAGTTTTCGTCATAATGTATATGAACCACTAGTCAATAAAGACATAGCCACTTGTGTTATAATCAACCCGAATTCACTGTTCTCATGCGACATTCACAGAAATGGTACTCGAATCTAGTAGGTATTCATCAATAACGATGAGAATATCGACTTGTCATATGCTTTCCCAGCTAACACAAAGAGGTCTTAGAGATATGTTGGCAACCTCCTTCCAGGAAATTGTGACGCCTTCCATTACTTCTTTGAGTAGTTGCTGAGAGCACTATTTTTGTTTCAAATGTCCGCCGCCAGGATATCCTCAACGAGGTCTAAGCGATATATCACGAAGAAATTCACATACAATACCTTCAGCATATACGTATTAATAATCAATACGGATAATCTCTATCTGTTTCCATAGCGAAACATGAAGCCGATTTTTGAAGACAAATGACTATCCGTAAGGAAAAGTGAGATACGATCAGACACATACTGCTTTGATTGAAAGGCTAGTAAACGTCATTGTCCACCGAAACGCATGTCTTTGATGACTACGTATCATGCCACCAAATCCTTATGGATATTCATTTGTTTCATATTTTTGGCTTCATCCTGGCACCCGTTATGATCCGTTTTGTTTATTAATACGTATATGACCTTCAGACGAGTTCTTTGAGAAATTCGCATACAGAACCTTGTTACGAGAACTTTGAGAGATTCGCATCAATTGCCACTGATGCGATCTCCAAGTATTCGCAGGAACGAATTATTCGAGATATTCGCAAACAGCCTTGTGGCGAGTACTTTAGGAGATTTGCATCAATTACTACTGACGAAGTCTGTGAGTGTTCGCAACTAGGAGTTATTCAAGATATTTCCACAAATAGAGTTGCGGTGAGAAATTCGGGAAATTTACTCGCAACTACGAGTGAACCAAGGAATTCACGAAAAATGCTCTTGTCGAGGTCTCTGAGAGTTCGCATCACGAACTGTTCAAGACATTCTCATGAGTATCATTTTGCGAGTTCCTCGAGATATCCTTGTTTTTATCTAAGTTATCAAGGATTTTTGTGGTATTCATAGGCTACCAGCAGTCGGCTGTCGGCATAGCCAGGAAACTCCGTAAGTTGAAGCTCACGGGCTTTAGCGCTTATGAAATGGAAGCATAGAACATAGTAGATAGGTATGTGATGGTGATTGATCAACTATGCAAGGTCAGGTAACAAAGCAGATTATTCATCTTCAGAAACAGATCTGGAATGAAAAGTTATGACTGAAATGTTTATGCACTGTTCATAAAATCATTCTCCTCAAACCGTTTGATTCACGGTTCTTCACACTGTATTCTTTTGTTAAATCATTATAATCTTCAAGATTGACAATGTTATAGGAGAAAAATCGAATACAACAGGTATATAGTGTCATGAGAACTATCGCCTCAAATTGTTTTTATATATGTATATAGGGTGTTCGAATTCAAAGATATCGACAGATGATGTATATCATCGCATTTTTAGGTTCTCTCTGGAAAGCCAATTCCTTCGATGCAGCGGGAATGACTACAGAAATATAGGGTAATCAAAAAAAAAATATTTCAATTTTAGAATTTTTTGTGTCGAGACTATTATTATCGGTCAAAACGGCTCACCTTAACTTTTTATTCACTATCTACTGAAATTACATTGGAGAAAAATACAGGGTGGTTCAAGATTCAGAATTCTGATGTGTGTATCTGTAATGATGATGGGAGTATTTTTTGAGATTTTAGAATCATGTCGTATGTTGATATTTTGCTATCACTTATTATAGACGTTCGGGATATCTTTAAGTACTCGCACCAAGAATTTCTTGTTTGTGATACCCTCGGGATGACTTGAAGAACTCACAATATGAATTTCTGATTCAGATTACGTTCGGGTCAACTGTACGAACTCGCAGTGAGAATATCTCGTTTCCCAGGTAGCACATCATATTGGCTGGAACCCGATTTCATATTGGGCCGATATAGATATATCGTACATGTGAAAAATAATATAGGTCCAATATGAGAGTATATTAGACAAACAATATTGAAATGATAATATTTGTGGAATATTGGTTCAACCTAAGCTGAATATGGATTGTCAGCTACAATATTGGAGCAATATTGGTTGTAAAATTCGTTAACAATGTGTTGAAATACATATCTATGAATGTTATATAATATTGTTTTACGAATGTCGATACAACAACATCGTATACATATTGTTCCCGACATTTACAACCAATATTGCAATTTGAACATTCTCCTCATGTCGATTCTGAAGCGGTTATGCAATATTGTATATTCAAGTTGAACGGCATATCGGTTGGATATTGTTTTAACAATATTTGAAACATTATATTCACCCATCTTGATTGATATCATTTTATCTATATCATGCGGAAGATATCGTATACAATTTGCTTCTTACATTTATAACCAATATCGCGATTTGAATATTGTCCCCATGTTGATTCTGAAGCGGTTGTGCAATATTGTATATTTGAGTTCGACGGCATATTGGTTGAATATTGTTTCAACAATATTCGAAATATCATATTCACCTATCTTGATTAATATCATTCTATCCATATCATGTGGAAGATATCGTATACATATTATTTCCAACAATTATAACCAATATAGCAATTTGAACATTCTCCCCATGTCGATTCTGAAGGGGTTTTCAATGATTTAAATATGAATATCAATAACGGCAATTCAATATGTATCTTATATCGGACATAGGAGAGAAAAACAATATTGTATTTTCAATTTCAATTGCATATCGGGTGAATAGTTTTCTAGCCATATTCAGAAAATAATATCATCTTATATTGGCTGATATGTGATTCACTATATCATGTAAGCAATATTGTTCACATATTGTTTTGAGAATACATATCGATATCGAAATTTCGATATTTATTCCATACTACGCACTCCCAAACCGATGTCGATAGATGGCGCTATAAATGATTGGTAACGTACTCTCATTGCCGATCCGACGAGAGAATTTAAATATTGGCTCTAGACGATTGTAAAGTATTATAACCTGGAGTAAGGGTTAACCGTGATCAACAAGGCGGCTTCCCTAGGGCAAGGTCCTCCCATTGCACTCCGGCTGGGCTGACCTTTGTGATTATTCCTGATGCGAATAACTCGCAAATATTGGTATGAAAATATTCCACCAATATTTTGAAGACAACATAGCTACATGATGATTTTCAATAATGTACCAATATTTCCAACCAATATTGCACCAGTATATTGATTTCACATTTCGTGACCAATATAGCTTCACGAGTATACCAGCAATATTGGTATGAGAATATTCTACCAATATTTCTGAGACAACATACCTTCATGATGATTTCCAATGATTCACCGATATTTCCATATATTATTACACCAATATTGCCGAATGTTCACCATTGATTTCTCGCCAATATTGATATTACATTTTGTGTCCGATATAACTTCACGAATATTCAACCAATAATAATATGAGAATATTCTACCCACATTTGGAAACTGATATTGTACCAATATCGCCGAATGTTCACATTTTTTTTCTCGCCAATATTACTTTCACAATATTTTGCCGATATTTTCGTAATATTGCACCGATATTGTCCCAATATATGTGTGCTACTTGGGTTACGTTACATACGTGATAGCTTCAGAAACTCGCAACAAGAATTTCTTGTTCAGGTTACGTTCCAGCTAGCTTAACAAACTCGCAGTAAGAATTTCTGATTCAGGTCAATTTCGTAATAACTTTAGGAATTCGTTGTCGAAATGGAGTCGAAAACTGAAAGGTGAGATTTCTTAATGGGACTTCAAGAAGAAATTCGCTCAGTTATAGCACATAGCGATTTTTACTACCTCACGATAGGAGTTCGCATATGATCTTGATGTTGATGGTTTGTGTTACCTGATCATAGTTACTTGATTGTAATCAGAATTGAAAAGAAGTGCTTTCATAGTGACATAGTTCCACATTTCAGTTTCACAGAACCATGATGATAAAAATATATTGCTAGTGGTGAAAAAAATGTGTTATATACCTTGGTAGTACTGAATATTATTACCACGTGACCTTATACCCCTCGGCTGAAGCCTCGGGATATAATCTTGGTCCCTGGGTAATAATAATGATATGCTTTACTACCTTGGTGTATAAATAACTATTATCTTAGGCAAATAATTGAGATATTGTGTACTGATCAGGTATCTCGCCCTTGTGATGCATTTCAATGTCCTGTAGTTTCAATAAAAAACTCTACTTGGGGGTAAGTATACAGTGTGGTCATTTAAGTGTGCAACATATGGAAATCTTTTTAATGAACAACCTACCCTGTATGCTGTGTGACTTACAACCATTCTAAGTGCACCTAAAATGATTTAATCTATGTGATTACCGAACATGCACCAACTTTCGGCACTATCTGTATTTTGCTTGTGCAATTCATTAAGAAGATTTCAATATGTTGCACACTTAAATGACCACACTGTATGTACTAAGTAGATATATCTTCAATATTTATCGACAATCTACAACCCACTTCATTTTTCTGGATACAAGAATTAATCACCCTAATATTGAAATGCCAATCATTTGACTATTGAATTGAAAGCAAATTATTCTATCTACAGTTCTCAACACACTAAATGGACCACTCATAATTTGACTCAATTTCGGAGACCTGTATTTTTTGAAAAAATTGACCGATCTTCATGCGGTTTTCGATATTAGATGTGATATTCCATCCACTTCAAAGAGAGCTAGAACACCCTGAAAAAGTCCGCAGAACAGAACTTACACAGGGTGTTAAGTGGAACCATTACACTATGGTCTACATTTCCAATGCTGCCAGAACTCGAGAAATTTTTTTCTGATCAAAAGTCAGTCATATTATGATACACTGGGACCTCATCTCGGGACGTTTTCGTGATTTCTCCTTAACAACATGGAACAAAAATTCGATTTTTTTTCGAAAGTCTTGCATTTCTTGATTTTTTTGTCTAGAACTCCACTTGAGCTGACTATTGGGAAGAACTTTTCTCATGTTTTATGGAGGATAATGAAAGTCAAAAAAAGCACTTCTTTGGAATATACAGGATCATAAGAAAATAGGACAAAATCTCATTTCAATGAAAAAAATCAAAAATGGTGACTAAAACTATGACCCATTCGATCCAGTATATTCAGAAACGGCCTTCTCGATATCCATTATTTATATTAGACCATTAACTCAAGACGTTTTCGAAAATTCGCCTCTAAATGAAATACAGGATGAAAATTTCCAATTCAAACTTGTTTCCTGATATTGATGTTTTCCAATATTTATTGCCCAAGTATGAGATACAGAGTATTGTTGTTCAATGTACTGAGTGTTCTACAACTTATCTGACAAATTTCAACCACAACTACGATATTACATAAGAAGTCTATCACAAGAAAAAAATTTATAGAAGTAAAACGAGATGGAAAACAAAATTTGTAACACTTTATATCCACTAAAACTATTCGACTATCCAACTAGGAAGTCCTATATCCTAAATTTTAGTACTTGGTAGGCCTCCCCGATTCAACAAAACCTCATGAAATCGGTTTGGCATAGATTCTATGAGGTTGTTGATGAAGTCTATTGATATTGCCGCCCATTCTGGATAAGGTTGTCATTATTTTGGGGTGCCTCGCCTTCTCGATAGGTTAAGTTTCATTCGGCTCCACACATGTTCAATCAAATTCAGATCTGGAGATAATGCTGGTCACCACATTCTTCTAACATTATTGTTTTCTAGAGTTCGTAAATTGTCAGATAAGTTGTGGAACACTCAGTATATTGAAAAACAATGCTCTGTGTCTCATACTTGGGCAATTAATATTGGGAATCCGTTGATAAAATGATAAGAATCATCGATATCAGGAAACAAGTTTGAATTGAGAATTTTCACCCTGTATTGTCCTATTTTCTTATCACCCTTTTCGAATAGTTTTAGTTGATATGAAGTGTTACAAATTTTATTTTCCATCTCGTTTCACTTCTATTAATTTTTTTTGTGATAGACTTCTTATGTAATATCGTAGTTGTGGTTGAAATTTGTCAGATAACTAGTAAAACACTCAGTATATTGAACAACAATTCTCCGTTTCTCATACTTGGGCAATAGATATTGAAAATCATCGATATCAGGAAACAAGTTTGTATTGAAAAATTTCATCCTGTATTTCATTTAGAGGCGAATTTTCGAAAACATCTCGAGTTAGTAGTCTAATATAAATAATGGATATCGAGAAGGCCGTTTCTGAATATACTGGATCGAATGGGCCATAGTTTTAGTCACCATTTTTGATTTTTTTCATTGAAATGAGATTTTGTCCTATTTTCTTATCATCCTGTATATTCCAAAGAAGTGCTTTTTTTGTCTTTCATTATCCTCCATAAAACATGAGAATAGTTCTTCCCAATAGTCAGCTCAAGTGGAGTTCTAGAGAAAAAAATCAAGAAATGCAAGACTTTCGAAAAAAATTCGAATTTTTGTTCCAATGGCCAATTAAGGAGAAATCACGAAAACGTCCCGAGATGAGGTCCCAGTGTATCATAATATGACTGACTTTTGATCAGGAAAAAAGTTCTCGAGTTCTGGCAGCATTGGAAATGTAGACCATAGTGTAATGGTTCCACTTTACACCCTGTGTAAGTTTTGTTTTGCGGACTTTTTCAGATTGTTCCAGCTCTCTTTGAAGCCGATGAAACATCACATATGATATCAGAAACCGCATGAAGATCGGTCAATTTTTTAAAAAAATACAGGTCTTCGAAATAGAGTCAAATTATGAGTGGTCCATTTGGTGTGTTGAGAACTGTATATCTTCATTTCTAGTTATTCCAGAACGAGTATCAGACATCTCTTTCTTCATGTGAATGAGAGATTCGTATACGAAGCATGAGGCTGGTGTTGAAATTTTGAATTGTTTGAATAATGGTTCGCAATGTTCTGTATAACTTTGATATGAGTATTATTTCATTTCTATAATATCACTATTTATTATTGAAATGCTAATAGTTTGACGACTAAATAAGCGTCATTTGATTCTCATATACAGTGTCATTCATAAAGTCAGCATCATATGGGAAAAACTTTTATTAATGACTTATTTCGAAATTCGAGTTGGACGTCAGGTTTTGCTTCAAAAAAGATGAGAAATGGCCTACTCAATCGGGGTCACGTCAAAAATGAAATTTTTTCAAATTAATCGCTGAAAGTAGGCTTATTTGTTCGAAAATCGAAAAAGTTTACTTGAAAAAGTTGTTTCTATTTCAATTTTACAAATGTGACTCGGATTTTATCTTCCTATTACATTTTTTAGATTTCGATATTTTTTTAAAATTTTCGAAATTTCTGTAATATTGAAAAAATTGTAAATTCGATATAACTACTTCATACCAGTAGCTTCATCATGCTACTAACTTTCAATCACTAATTATCACTAATTATCGACAAAAATATGATTTTCTTCAGAAAATGATAATCTCCGCTTCAAAATTCTGTTATGTTTGATGCAAAAATAACATCAAAATGCTGTTATGTTTGAGTCAAGCATTTAGAAACGAAATTAATTTGAATTTATTTTTTCAGTACTGAAAAGATCAGTTTGAATGAATTTCGTTTCTAAATGCTTGACGATATATTATCAACTTTGCATCAAACATAACAGAATTTGGAAGCGGGTATCATCATTTTCTGAAGAAAATCATATTTTTGTCCATAATCAGTGATAATAAGTAATTGAAAGTGAAAAAGCTACTGGTATGAAGTAGTTTCGTGAAATAAACAATTCTTCAGATATTACAGAAATTTAAAAAAATTCAAAAAAAATGAAAAATCCAAAAGTTGCAAAAGAAAGATCAAATTCGAGAAGCATGTGTAAAATTGAAATAGAAACAATTTTTTCAAGTAAACTTCTTCGATATTCGAACAAATAAGCGTACTTTCAGCGATTAATTTGAAAAAATGTCACTTTTGACATGTTGCGAAAGTCACGTGACCCCGATTGAGTAGGCCATTTTTCATCTTTTTCGAAGCAAAACTCAACGTACAACTCGAATTTCAAAATAAGACATTAATAAAAGTTTTTCCCATATGATGCCGACTTTATGAATGACACTGTATAAGTGTTGTTTCACAGTTATTATTTTTTTTTAAAGATGGACTTGATTATAGTAAAAAGTAAACTATGCTGGCGCCTATTCGAATCACAAATCTTCTGAAGGTTATACAGTTTCGTATAACAGCTAATAGATATTTCTCTTGGTGTGACGAGCCGCCACTGCCCTCCAATTAATTATTCTCGGTGTATCTCGTGCATAATCAGCCGCGGCAAATGATTTCCTGAAGCAGCAGCAGCAATTATCTGGAAAAATTTCGCCAGATGTTACCTTCGGATCGGCATCGTTTCGACAAAAGTATGCAAATACGAGTCGTGACTTACCGGTAGGATCTGTTTATCGTTATTTACTTGCTCATTGTAGGTTCGGTCAGCCTACACCTAGATTTAGAATCGCAGAAGGATGCAATAAAGTATGGAAATTATTGGTATGTCCTGTACATGAAGTGAAATTGTGAAATTCTATTAGGTACCAACCACCAACAAATTCTGATTTGCAACTGGAGCAACGATAAAATTGAAGCGTAAACGGTTCAGATCCGACTTCGATCACTTTTTTTTAATAATAAGTCAGCTAAGTTATTGCTACTTCTTATGTGTCCATTTCATTATACAGGGTGTCCCATAAACATACCGACAAACTTTAAGGGATGGTAGAGGACATCAAAATAAACATTTTTGCTCGATAAACATAAGTCCGGAAACTCTTCGTTTTCTAGATACAGGGTGTGTACCGATTTTTTATTAATATCGTAAAAACGATATAGTCGAATTCAATGACATTTTTACCGATCATTGATACATTCATAAGGTATCTTTTGGAGCTATTAGAATTTGGCCAATAATTTCAGGGGCGTGCCCACGGGCTATGTCGGATAGTTTTTGCGCAAAAAAAAATATCGCCCAGTAGATTTTTTGTGATTATGATAATTTTTTTTAAATGAACAACTAGAAATGCAACTTCTTTGTCGATTGAAATTTTTCCGTATCTACCTTCGTTTTTAAGAAAAAAAAAACATATCTCTTACATCTATATGAAGAAAAAATTAAATGCTCCAAAATTATACCTTACATTTTACCAACGTGTTTATTGAAATATTGAAAAACTAAAAAACTTCCAATAACTTTTTTTTACTAATCATTAATTATTATTAATGACTTTTGGTCATTTTTTGTATCTCGAAAACGAAGAGTTTTCGGACTTATGTTTATCGAGCAAAAATGTTTATTTTGATGCCCTCTACCATCCCTTATAGTTTGTCGGTATGTTTATGGGACACCCTGTATATCCAGTGAATTCTTCATATTATGATATCTGATTGCGAGCTAGGGTTACTAGACCTACTCTTTTTATATTATATACCAGTACTCTTTTTCCAGGCTGTTGTCCTCGTACTCTAACTTTTTTTTGTTTATAATGCAATACAATACACTACGTTTATTATCCATTAGAAATTTTTACATGTATAGAAGTCGTCAGATTGAAGGCTCAAAACTATAGATAGTTTGAGACAGAGACAAGATAAATTGCTAATATTTCGACATTACAGACAGAAACAAAAAGACTAGGGTGCCGAAAAAAATTCTTTTCAAGTATATTGATTCATTTCCAGTAGGAGTTGCTTCAAGTTTGTTCTGAAATGACTGATTTCATTGAAGTTTTTCAATCGACTGGGAAGTTTATTGAAAACTTTGATTCCAAAGTAATTGGAAGAGTTACGTGTTATCTCATATTTACACATTGGAATGTGATGATATACCATGTATTTTCCTAGTAGTAATGTTCAAAAATACATAAACACATGATTCAAATACAAAAACATCAATGACAGTTGAAATGTTAAGGCTATTAAAAATATTTCTGCAAGATTGTCGACTAGGTATGCCTGCTATTATTCTTAAAATTATTTCCTGAACAATAAAAACATCCGGTGATAAAGTAGGGTTACCCCAAAAATGTCTGCCATAACGGATTCGTGAGGAAACTTGAGCATGATAGAGCAACAATATCTGTTCTTCTGTAAGTATTGTTTTTAGACTCCGAAACATATAACAAAGAGCATTTATTTTCTTCATCAATTTGATGCAATGGTATTTCCATGTTAAACATTCATCTATGCTGATTCCTAGAAAGGTTCACTCATCAGCATTTCCCAGCGGATTACCATGCACAGATATATACCCAATATCAATATTGGAGCAACGTTTTTGCCGATGATGAAATCTCATTACGTTAGTTTTTTCTACATTAAAGAGAAGTGAGTTGACACTACACCAAGATATCACTGTATCCATAACTTTGTGTCTTTGGATACGCATTTACCTCGGCATTTACTGATTTACAGCTACTTGCTCATATTTTGTCATTGGACACACTCGATATACTCATATGATGTAGGAAAATCAACAAGAAATGTGATTTTCTGGTGAGTTTTCTATATTTACTAAACAATAGAACAATCATACCAGCCGACAACCATTTAATTTGAGATGTCAAATGAATGTCAAATGAATGTCAAATGAATGTCAAATGAATGTCAAATGAATGTCAAATGAATATCAAATGAATGTCAAATGAATGTCAAATGAATGTCAAATGAATGTCAAATGAATGTCAAATGTCGAACAGATTTCAAAAGGACACAAACCTTTAGACAAATTGCTTCTGAATAACGTTATACAAAACTATTTTAAATGTGATTCCTACTTCTTCAATCTGTTTTTTTTTGCTTCAAAGGCTGAATGATGTGAATTCTCAGAAAAAAAATTAAAGTTCTCATATTTACCTATCCACGGAGAATGTGTATTCTTGCATATTTGACATGTCCGTCTCCGTCAGCTGGTATGATTGTTTACCAAATAGTAGGTAAATATAGAAAAATCGCCAGAAAATCATATTTCTAGTCGATCTTCATATTGAAAATGTATCAGTGAAGTACATCGTGATAAATTAATTGTTCAATGTTCACATTTTCATCATTGATTCGTGTTTTTAAGATAAAAATACGTGAAAAAAAACATCGAATGATGAGTGCAAACTTACCATATTAAGCATGTGAACTCAACTATATCTAACTCCCTATGTTATTTGATAGAAACGATGTCAAGTAGGCTAGTGAGACTATGCTCACCCTGTATTTATTCTGAGTACAAACTTCATGAAGAGCATGATGAACAGATCCTTACAATTTGCTGAAATCATTCCACTATGAAATGTTCCAAATCCGTTAGCAAGTATTGCTCAGGTTTCTGTAATAATTTTGTTTCTTCGGATACAACGATATTGTCATTCTTGGGTGATGGTGATACTTCCTCTGTTTTCTCATTTTTCTCATCGTTCACAATTCCCATTTCTTGAACACTCAAAGATTTTTGAATCTTCTTTATTTCTTCCTCCAACTCCTTCAATCGCTCTAGCACACCCTTTTTATCAACAATATCGTTAGGTTCCCCCTATAAAATCTTGATTAGGCTAGATGAAACACTAACATGGAGGTAGGTACACTTACTGGTTGCATCACTATTTTATGACTGAAATTTTGATTTATATTACTGAAATTTTCACTTGTACGATTTGGATCCTTACACAATGTCAGTATTATGTCAAAATACGGGAAGAGTAACGATGGTAACAGCCAAATGATTTCTACAGCTCATAGACCGGGAGCCCACAACGTGTTTTTTGTGTCTTATTTGTTCACACTCAGCATTATAATAAACTACGCAACATTAATTCCGTCGCACCCCAAAATGTTGCCCCTGTTAAAATGTGAATAACTTTTTTCTGTTTTGAACAATTTGAATTTGGTGTATACTGTTCCCTAGCCCAGTCTTTCAGCTATAATCTGGTACTTCTTTGAAACATGAAGGTTGTAACAAAGCAGGCACAAAGTCAAATAAAATTGGCGCCAGTGACTGCTGAGGAGGTCTCAGGGTATGGGTTCTTGGGCCGTATTTCGTAACAAAAACACTAATTTGGTGAAGCAGCTGATATCCTTTTAATTCGGTGCAAATATCCGCCTTATGGGGTACAATTATCTTCAAACTTGTTCGTATCTAAATAACGAAATGAATCGATTTAGTCCTATATAACCTCGTTTATGGGGGAAAACAAACAGCAACAGAATAAAAAGCAAAATTAAACTCACCTAAATAACAGGTACATCGGCTCACGCAAAATAAATCTCTTGGTGCACAGAAAGAACCACTTATCAGATACAAATATAGTACAAAGAATCAGAGTACAGTTATCTTCAGAAAACATGTCGCACATGGACGATGATAGCGTTCTTAATAACTCCTGCAATAAGAGCGCTGACACCGTCCAACCGCGACATGACCTCTGAAGACGACTGTACCTACCGCGAAAATTAGTTTCTGTAAATCTCTTTAGCATTCCAAAAAGCGCGTTTAGATAAAAAGTGGGACGGCCGAGTTTTTGCCGGTATCGAACGACTTCGCAAATTTAGTTGAAATATAGGAAATCGATATAAGTACGGACACCTGCATTTGAATAGGAGAATCAACTCAATACAAATTGGTAGAAACCTGGATTTCGTTACAAGGTCTTAACATAAAATCTCTACATGGTGTTTCCCGACACTGTGCAAAATTTGGAAATATTCAAAAGGATCCCAAATGGAGAATCTGTTTATCTCAACACCAGAGGCATGCAGATGATCCCATTACCTTGAGATATTCCGCGGATTGTCTCTCTATCTCTCTTATTTACAGAAGTAATCTCAAAAAATCAACTTTTTGGTTTTGCAGTCATAACTTCCTTTACGCCAACCGATTTTTGAGATTTCAGGCTCATTTTGAAGATGAAACTTCAGATGGAGAGTTGTGAAGATCAGAATTCACTCAAGATGAACATCAAAGATCAAGAGTTCTGTCAACAGTGACCCAAATCTGGAACACCCTCTGAATTCAGTTTGGGAGGAGAATTAAATGAAAATCAACTTGTTTTCGAGAAAAAAAATCATTCTGGATGCGTTCAGATTCCCCTCTCAGTATTTGGGAATTGTGCGTGAGAAAACTCAATTTGAAGATGTTTTTGCAAAAAAAATCAGACCTTTGTTCGCCTGTAATTCATGCCCCGTAACCAACGTTACAAGAATCACAGTAAGTGACTGACAAGTCAGGTGGGATGTCAATTTCAAATCGTATGAACAAATTTCTAGTTTTGTTGCCGCATCTAACGCCCGACCAGCAGGAACTGATTTCACAAATGAGGGAACGAGGATTATCTTCCCTTCAAATCGCTAATCTGCTCAATCTGACGACTGAAATACTGGTACAATGAAATAATAGTCATTTATGTAACAAGGATCATAAAGACGATCTTTATGGTACAAGTCGTGAATGTAATCGGGCGAGGCGTAGCCGATAACACGACGTGTGCCATAATGATTGTTTATGATTCGTATTACATACGAAATTTTATCTGATGTCATTTATATTAATACATCATCGAAAAATTGAAAATTGCATTTTTGACATGTAACAATGACAACTATTTTCAAAGGAGTGAGTATATGTATGTATAGTTCCAAATATTATTAGGTGAGTGAGCTGTGCTTTGCCGTTTCTTTGACAACGTCAGGTTGTAACAGCAGTTATTATTGATTGTTGTCAAATACAATAGGGTATACGCGTGTGAAAATTTTACACTGGAATATATTTTTGTTCCATTACTCATATGTATAGATGTCGAATTATACATCCGAAAAACATTATTAGGCACCGAATATTTAATAATTTCTGATTGAAAATCATAATATTTGCAACTTTCCGACCAACAGCCGAACTGCAGCGATGATTTCCGACTGGATGTGGCTGTTTTTATTTGTCATGTCAAACATTCATGTCCGAAAGATTGAAAATAATATAAGGAGAGAAATTGAGGTTATGATTATCTGAGCTTGTAGTTTCTTCAATCTATCTCAATTATATGATCTCAATATACTGAATAATAATAACTGAATAATAAGCAAATATCTACAATAAGAATGATCAAACAGGACTTCTTTTTGCATGTTGTTTCAAATATTATATATTACCACCTATCAATTTATATCTCATATAGTTTTCCATATCTTCTTCAAGCTGAAAACGAAATCACATATTATATTATTCTCCTAATAACATGAGGAACATAATGGGTTTCACTAGGACACACTTGAACGTATTCTCACTTCGAAATGGTCTTCACAAACAAATCCTCTGGTTTTCTCGAATAAATCATTTCTATTTATGGCTTGCAACCATAATTTTCTTCTCTCTTTATTTTTATCACTCGATCCCACTGGCAATGAAAGGAATATTTTTCCTGGTGATACTTTTGTTGATGAAAGGCATGGCGGCACTAAACAGTATTTGGTATAAACATTATCATTTTCCATTTTCAAATTTCTGGCGTTTAAAACTGTTTTCTTCTCCTACCTCTTCTTCTTCTTTTTTTTTTTCAATCTGAATCTTGTCATTCTGTCGCGCTAGTCTATGGCTGTGCGGCCTAATACTATGACGTCATAATATTAGTGATGGCCACTAACCCGTTTTCCTGTGACTTCATATTTAGCCTCATTTAAATGAAATTTTTTAGAGTCACAAGCAAATTTGAGATTAATGAATGATATCCAATGTTATTATAAGGAAGAAGGAATATAATTTAGATTAAACAAAAAATCATGCGTATTCCTTATTGTCACTTAAACGTTTTTTTGTCATGTAATACCACAAGTGATTATATTTTTACGGAAATATTCGGTGATTGTTACGACAGCTTGTTACCTAGTAATTTCGTGAATGACAGTGTTATCAAAACTACGAGCCGTAAGCGAGTAGTTTTGGATCAATGTCATGAGCGAAATTAGAGCAGCAAGCTGGAGTATGTCAATCGATGAATATTTCCAGGAAAAATAGTATCACTAGTTGTATTCGTATGACTATTTCATGATTGAATGAGACAATATATATAAGAAGTAGGAAACATAATTTGAGTATATTCCAACTCAAACTGCGAAGAAGAACATAATGATAGTAATGAAATACAGAATTCAATTTTTTAGAAATTAACTACCTACTTATTATAGTTATTCACAAAGTGGAATGTACAATTTTGATAAACAGTATTTTTTTTATTATCTTGGAGATGGTTGCTCTCAAAAGAGTGTATACAATTGCTATCCAATTCAAACAAAATAGAATTTATGTGACATGAAATAATTTAAAAAAAAGATACCATCGCCGAGGGGCTCTAACCATCGACCACTGTATCTTCGTGCAACAACCCTATCAGTTGCGCTACATCATCTGGTAATTATAATAGTTACAATAACTTGAGTGAGTGAAGAAGATTACTTTAAAAAGGAATTTGAATTCTAGTATTGTTGTGTCAGACCGTCAACAAATATGCAAACTTTTTAAATTACACATGAAACGTCCAGCCAGAATAAAATTGTCTCGCCTTTCGTACAAAATGTCTCACTAACGCGAATTATAAGTAAATAAAATGAAGTAGGTGCCTAGGTTATTGTCTTAGATTTGAATCCAAAGCAATGACCAGACACGATGTCAAAATTTTATCGCTGATAAACGAGGTTTGTTGGTCACGTGTGGGTCAATTCGGCTTCTGTATTGGTAGAGCAAGTCCGATGAAATTTAATAAACAAAAAATATCGCTAGAATACAGAAGAAACCGTGAAAATGGTCGATTCTGATTGGTTCTCGAGATCAAGAGTGAAATAGTCACTTATAAAAATGATAAATGCCAAAAGTTATTGCCACTTTTTCTGAATTTACCTCGTCCTGAAGAATATACCGGACATGTTTTAGGCGATGGTCTGTTTCATTATTAGCTGATTCTGGAGCTGATCTGTGTACCGTGAAACGCCATGGCGGATGGAAAAGCAATGCTGTTGCTGAAGAGCAAAAGAAAAAAATATCTGAAGCAATTTTTGGTGCCAAAAACCAAACAGGATTACAAGTTTACCAAAAATCATCAACTACTGATGTGAAAACTCATGAACCCATTGAAATCAATATTGCAAATTGTAGTAAATGCTCTTTTACCATTTATAATATGTAGTTTTGTACATAGTTATGCATTTTGAATAAACTTGTTTGATCTCACCATTACATGTTTTCATATAGAATTTCATTATGGTAGTTAGTCCCATAATGAATTCATTATCGTACTTATATATATTTCAAAACACGTCACACATAAGTTGCCGTGGATGAACGAAACGTTTTATCGAAAATCTGATATTACCAAATTGAACAACTAACGAAATGTAAGCAAAAATCGCCAATTTTGATTTTTCTCAATCATCTCGGAATCGGCTAATGATAACTTCAATTTCTCCACATGGTCCTAACGTCCTCCAAAATGTGCAACTTTTTTTCCATTTAACCAAATTTCTATCTCCAAGCGTTTCAGAGATAGCATAATAGTGGGACAACGAAATGTTGGCCACCCTGTATAACTGAATACGGAAAAATACATTGTAGTGATTATTATTATTAACTCTCTGTATAAGAATAAACCACTCAATTTTAATTGGGAATGCTTCGAAAATACGTCAGTCAGTCATCACTGGGTCAACAACCAACAATGAACAAACAATAAATGGAAGAATTGCTCCACCAATATTGGCCTTAAGTTGGTGATTCATAGTGGATTTATGTAGCAGTTTTAAGTCTTGAGTTTTAAGTCATATGTTCTAAGTCATGAGTTTTAAGTCATAAGTTTCAGGCGAGGTTTCAGGTCATAAGTTTTAAGTCACAAGTTTTAAGTCGTAAGGTGAAAATGGTGATTCGATCATGCAGCAATATAAGTACTGTCATATCACAAGAGAAGCATACACAGCAAACACATAATTGTTTTTTTCTATTATTCAGCAGTTACAAATATCTGTTTTAGTTTCGATTCAATTGAAACAAAAATGTGAACAAACCAAAATTACAAATGGCAGCGCACGGCTCATGCGCAGAGCATCAAATTAGTCATAAGTTTCAAGTCGTAAAGTCGTAATAGATGAATGTTGGCCAACTTGTCTTACAACTTAAAGCTTATGACTGCTTATGACAATTGTATGAACGTTTATATTGAAAAGCAATGAATGAACTTCCTAAGACCTATGACTCAATAATTACGACTTAAAACTTATTAGAGTCCGACCACGTTAACTTTGGGACAGCATGTGACGCAACGCATATGCATATTCAATGCATACGCGACCACGTGCTGTCCCAAAGTTATCGTGGTCGGACTCTACTTAAAACTGCTGCATAAATCCACCATTACCATTGAAAAATGCCAACATCGGGCCAATGACAGTTCACTGGAGTGACATTGCTGTAAAAGTGATGGGCCATGTATTAATATTTGCTGAGTGTTGAATCATCAACTAATTCCCAACAGTGTATTCGGATTTATCGTCTCTGGTAGTCGTAAGTGTCTTCGCTCCTGTAGAGATCTTGTTAGAGATGGATAGCAGAAAAAAAGCGTTCTGCCAGATGTATTATTCATGGTATCTGCTATGGCCTAATACATGTGTATATTGCAGGCTCTCACATAACTTCAGCAGAAATATTGTTATTACCTTCAGAAATAGGTTTTGCACAGAAACAGAGCTAGTTCTTATAACTACAAGTTCATTAGGTGCTATTACTCATTCGAGCGATATAAGTACAGGGTGGCCAACTAAGACTCCAGAGTTCGATTTCTCTGTTGTCTTTAGAGATACAAAAAAAAATCATGGATCAAAATTGAAGTAATAACCGAGCTTCACATTTCAAAATTTCTTTGAAATACACAGGGTGTTCCGTAAGGTCACAGCACAACAAAGCTATGTTTTTTTCATCGGAACACCCTATATTTTATTTCATTTTTGAATTCTCCCTGAAGATCTAATTTCAACGACACATCATACTTAGGGTCTAGCAGTGAAAGTTACTGACATATAGGGTATGCAAAATCGAGATTTCCCAAGTTTACGATTTTTTTTCTGTCGAAACTGTTCATTATTCGTCAAAACGGTTTACATGTCCCTATCTCAACTTTTCACTCACTATCAATTAGTGTTCAATTGAAATTGATACAAGGTGGTCAAAAAATCTAAATTTATAATTTGTTTCAATTAAATGTCAATTGAACACCAATTGATAGTGAGTGAAAAGTTGAGATAGGGACATGTAAACCGTTTTGACGAATAATGAACAGTTTCGACAGAAAAAAATCCTGAACTTGGAAAATCTCGATTTTGCACACCCTATATTTCAGTAACTTTCACTGCTAGACCCTAAGTATGGTACGTCGTTGAAATCAGATCTTCAGGGAGAATTCAAAAATGGAATAAAATATAGGGTGTTCCAATGAAAAAAACATAGCTTTGATGTGCTGTGACCTTACAGAACACCCTGTGTATTTCTAAGAAATTTTGAAATGTGAAGCTCGGTTATCACTTTAATTTGAATGCAAAACTTTTTTTGTATCTCTCAAGACAACAGAGGTATCGAACTCTGGATTCTTAGTTGGCCACCCTGTACAGTTTGACGTACTTTAGAGATGCTGATTATTGTGCCAATAGTTTTTCGAGACGGATGTGGATTTTTTGTCATTTTGTGGATGTGATGTGGTGAATGGAGTTTTATGAGATTCATATCATTTCATCATTCGAATCGTGAGATTCATAGATTGGTATAGTTTGAAAGATATTCTGATGAAATAAAAATACAATATTTCTTATGGGTATGCAATTTATATAGTTTTTTCTGTGACAGGAAAAAAGTTTGGCATTTCATCTCTGTTGGCAGGTTATAAAATGTATAACTTTCCATAAATTACTTTCTTCCGGTGGGAAAAAAAGTGAGTACTTTTTCCCCGGATATTTATCACATATATATACATTGTTGATGGCTTTTGTTGTGCTATAGTTCCGAAAAATGATTCGATAATACCGTCTCCGAGAAAGAACTGCAAGTCCTTTTATCTTCCATTCGACTTCTCGGTTACGTATATCACTAAACAAGCACTGAATTCGCAATTTTTTTAAATCAAATCACAGAATTAGACTGGCAGAAGTGCCATCAGATATTTGATTACTTCAAAAGAATGATAAAGATGCCTACAACGCAGGTGTCCCTACTGTTAAAAACTTAAAATTTCACGTAGGTAATTTTCAGATTTCAAAATAATGTAATATCTTCTCAATATTGATTCGTCCATTCTTCTGTCACAGAAAAAAATAGTGTATTGTACACGGGAAAAATATCAGATTTTAGCTAACGTTTCAACACAACCTGGAGCTAAAATCTATTACTCTCCTCCCTTGTACAATAAATAACTATTCTCGAGACGGATTTGGATTTTTTGTCATTTTGTGGATGTGATGTGGTGAATGGACTTTTTCTGAGATTCATATCATCTCATCATTCGAATCGTAAGATTATTAATTTATATAGTTTTTCGAAACGGATGTGGATTTTTTGTCATTTTGTGAATGTGATGTGGTGAATGAATAGAGTTTTATGATATTCATATCATTTCATCATTCGAATCGTACTCTTATACGTAGCTGATGAGAAGATAATTCAGAAAGTAGTTGAGGATTCACAGATTGGTATAGTTTGGAAGATATGAATTGTTTATGAAGAGATATTGAATTGGATCAAGCAATCATTTTGTTTGATTTAATATAACAAGATATTGATTCAATCAATTATTTAGTTGATTCAATAAAATATTTCGATGATTTAAAGAAATATTCGGTGGATTCAATGAAATATTTGGTTGATTCAATGAAATATTTTGTTGATTCAAGAGAAACTGTATTTCCATTCGACAAATTGTTTTGTTGAACCAAATTCAGTATTAATTCGGGAATTTTCCGAAATTTCACATCAATAGAATAAACTAAACTAGGAAACTACTGGACTATTAGCATAGATCTCCAGTCTCAACTTTTCTTCAGCTGATGCAAAACTGTTTCGGATTGCTAGTCATCAAGATCGATTTATCCAGCTGATAATTCAAACACGAAGAATCAGGCTTCACGTATATTATGATTTTGAGGCAGGGCATAGACGAGGCGAAATGATCTCCATCTACAGGCGAAAATTTAACTTGGTCTAAAATAAACAAAATATTTCATTGATATTACATATTTCATTGCTCTATTCAAGCAAATGATCCGTTCGAAATCGAACTACGTCGGAATAAGAAAACTTGTATGTTGTTCCGAAGATATATTTCCATCAAAATGATCATTGTTTGATCAAATCAACAAAATGTTTATAGTTGAATCAACATCGACATTATTTTGGATCAACATAATTTGTTTTTGATGAAACCATATATTATGTTGATGGAATTGATATCATACTGTTGATTCAATTAGACTACATTCTTGATTTGAACAAGCTGCTTCCATGAAATAATCATGTATCTGGTTGATTCAACAAAAAATTGCTTAGGCTTACAAAAATAATTCAAGCATAAATAATTTGTTGATGCAACAAATCCTTTTTTTCCGTGATGAGTTCTGCATAATCCAGTGATCTCTTACTGGTCCATATAATAATAATAATTGTTTTTATTCATAAGCATATCGGTACTGCAAAATGAATTTTCGGTACGAAGAAGAAAACCAGCTTATCAAAAGGCAGGACTCAATTTCAGTCCATGTATTCAATTTCAGTCTACCTATATCGTCTTGAATTCTGTAAAGTAATAGGTCAATATATATACCAGTTGTTGGAAGTTTCCTGACTGATTTTGAAATTCCATTCATTATTTTTGAAATTAGTGAAATATGAAAACAATCCGGATTTACGAATCCCTTCTAATCCCTTCTACTCCCTTTATTGGTTGTATTTCTATATTCCAGCAGATCAAACCTGGAATCTAAGTAGGTATCATGAACAATTCATATTTAATTTGTTTTTTCTCATAACTCACGAATAATAGCTGAAAATCAATATTTTCACTGGTCACACTGATTGACCTGTTCGCCATAATAGACAACAAACAAAATGGCTGGAAAGGAATCTATTTGACTTCGACAGTTGACAACGTTACTTTGCCGTAGAAAATAGTAGGATCAAAAGCGACACTTTGTTTGACTTCGCTAAACGCTCCGCCTCGCGAATGCAAAATTTGTTTGAGACAAAAAAACTATTGCTTGCCGTGATTATTCAAAAACAAGTTATCCATCCCGAGAATAACGAATGAAATACAGATCAAGCAAGTATTTGAATCTTGAAGGCTTCCCTGATCAAAACAAAAATACTTAAGGCGGATTCATGCAACATTCATTATAATTACATTTTCACTACATTAAAATTACATTTTCACTAGCCGCGGACTACCCGTTCATGCAACGCATGCTCATAATGAACTAATTATTCGAGGTTATGTGATCTGTTTGGATTTTACAAATGTTTACAGGTTATTTGAGAATATGGATTTATTTTGAATATAATATCTGAGGTGAATCACAAATAATTTTGTGGAAAAAAATGATCATTCAATGATCTAATCTTGCAAATCAGTCGTTTTCACTAGAACTATAATGTAATTATAATGAAAAGTTAGAAGTTGGTCAATTTCTTAGTGCAATAATGTGATGAAAATGTAATGAAAATGTATTAATGTGTTGCATGAATGCATTCTATGACATAGGAGTTCTCAACATTCTTAATTTATAATGTAATCATAATGACTGTTGCATGAATCGGCCTTTAACTGAGATGTTTATAATTCCAATACCAAACTATAATGAGGTGTATTTATATCTCCAGCATGGGTATGAAATGCCAAATCTGCTGAAATCGGAAACAAATCGGAAACAAATCTGGTATGCGTCTCGACCCAAATAACCAAATGTTGTTTATTCTTGATGACGTCCAGTACATCCTTTTTAGTTCCTAGGAGCTAAAGTTCAACTTTAGCTCCTAGGAACTGAAATTCAACTTCAGCTCCTAGGAACTAAATATGTTTCCTAGCAACATACCAATTATTGTGTCAGTAATAGAAACAAACGTCAATTCAAGAGCTAATTTTGGTATCAAAATGGACGACTTTTGTGTCGGTTGCAGAAAAAAACCATTTTCTCTTGTATCCCGTATACATGTAAGCTATATTCTTGAGAGATGGTTCATATTCACCAACGAATTCGATATTTCAACTGTTCTTCATTGATCCCGAATTCCTACCCATCAGCAATCGCAGTTAGTAACAGTGACCTGCAATTCTCGCTGTACCTACCGGTAAACGGTCATTGTTGACTGAATAAACCGCATTGTTTCAGAGATCGAATTAGCAGATAAGTAGCTGAACACGATGCTTGTTCTCGTGTTTTTATTCTCGTTTTTCGTTAGCACCGATACCGATGATACACCCTGTGTGTTCGTGAGTCGAGCAATTTGTGATGTAACCATGATGACGCAGAGATGTATGAAATTAAGTTAAATGTCTGAAAATGAGGTTTATTGAGATGAAATCATCAGGAAATTCGAATACGTAGAGGTATGTTCCCACTTACATAACTCAAACATAACTCAAACATAATCGTTATATTCTATTAAAAAAAAAGAGATTTTTTTATGCTCGGGTTTCCACGAAAAGGGGTATCCTTTAATGTTTAGAGAACATCGTGAGAACCAACCAAGGACAATAAGGTAGGAATTGGTGTTCTTCTTGAATTTCTGGAGGTT
Organism: Phaedon cochleariae; assembly: GCA_918026855.4. Lineage (NCBI taxonomy): Eukaryota > Metazoa > Arthropoda > Insecta > Coleoptera > Chrysomelidae > Phaedon > Phaedon cochleariae. The sequence goes on along the minus strand of OU896722.1, from coordinate 26,509,702 downwards.
ATATGCCTCGGAGAACACCTCCCTTGGAACTGTGTTCCAGAGCCTCGCTGAAAGAGATGTTCTGCAGGTCTCCAAAGTGACCATGAAAGGGTGCGAAGCCTCAACTCGACGAGTTAATCTCGTGGGGACTGCCAAGGGAGGAACAATTGTTGATATTTCAGAAGAGCATCGTCCATAAAAATATCTATAGAAAAGAGCCAAATCGACAACATTTCTACGGTGTTCCAGAAAAGTGAGTAAGTTTGTGAGCGAAGCATCACTGACGAGACGACATTGCCCTTTTTTGGACAGAATCCAACAGTTTCATGGTAAGTTTCGATGATGCACTCCAATTATGGGAACAGTATTCCAGGATCTGTGCCTTATAGATCATAAGCAGCTGATTGGAAGTGAAATAGCTCCTGGCCCGGAACAGAAAACAAAATTTTTGGCATGCACTTCTAGCAATTGATCTCACGTGATTTTCCCAAGGAAGGTTATTGCTGATAGTAATACCAAGCATCGAAATGGATGTCTTCAAAGGTGTGGTTACTCCTGACAAGCTTATGTTGGGCACGAGGATTATCTCCCCTTCAAATCGCTAATCTGCTCAATCTGACAACTGAAATACTGGTACAATGAAATAAACAAGTTCATTACCAGTTGCTTCCAACAAATAATTGATGTGGAGTAGAAATAGAGTTGATGCTAGAATCGATCCTTGCGGAACACCAGCATTTATGATAAGAGAGTCAGATGAAACTCCGTCGACCACTACATGGAGAGACCTGTTCAAGAGAAAACTAGCTGGGGAGGCAAGCCTTAAGATGGAAGCTTGGCGAGGAGTTCGTGGTGCCAGACTCGATCGAATGCTTTGGAGATATCAAGTGCCACGGATAAGGTTTCACCATATTTTTCGATAGATTGCTGCCACATATGTGAGACGTAGCGAACAGGTCACCAGTTGATCTCTGATGACGGAAACCATATTGCCTATCGTTGATAATACCTGAATGTTCCAGGTATTTCATGAGCTCGATGTTGATAGCTCTCTCCATGATCTTTGGAATAATAGATAGCAGTGCGATCGGTCTGTAGTTGCTAGGTAGGGTCTTTTTGCCTTTTTTAGGAACTGGATGTACTCTTGCAATTTTCCAGTTGGACGGGAATATCCCTGATTTGTAAGAATAGTTGAACAATTTGCTGAGAACAGGTGTTAGTTCGGGAGCACATTTCTTGAGAAAAATCGGTGGGATTCCGTCGGAGCCACAAGCTTTTTTGGTGTTGAGACCCAATAAAATATTCCTTATAGTACGTTGGCGAAAGGTGATCTCGGGCATATGACTGTCAATTGGCGTTATGTTACTCACTTTATCATGCCTTATTGCATATACATTCACAGTTTGATTACTTATATAAAAAAATTAAGCCTTAATTACAACTAATGGTGAACAACGCAGATATCCTACGAGAAATGGAAACCTGATCAAGCACAAAAATTAACTTTTCGAAAAGTCACCAATTTATATAGGGTCGAAGTTCTTCAATTATCCACCCATTGAAATCAAGTCGCTGCCAAATGCGAATAAGGTGAAACAGAAAACGAAAGAATTTCTCAGCAGTCAAGGTTTCTACTCGTGTGACGACTTCATCAACTTCAAACCATGTACACAATCCTCAGATATATAATTTGATTCAATGTATTTCTAGTTTCATATTTTCATTTTATTCTATTTTCATTTCAGTATCATTTTATAATGGTCTTTTGGATGAATAAACTATACTCAACTATTTTATTCATTGTTACTTTGTGATGTTACTCAGAGAGATGCTCAATGTCACAGATACGTTGCGGCAATGGGCTTTTGTGCCTCTTTTGAATATCAAAATGCAATGTTAAATATTTCCTAAATATATCAAGCATAACATAAAATCAATGTTACTTCATAACATATATTTGATGTTGCTCAAAACATCTGAACAATATTGCATACTACCATTCTAATAATTTTCTAGGAGTTTTTAAGTTATGTCTTCTTTTCTGGAACCATCAAGAGAATCATCTGAATGATCTTCAGAATAGACAAAGAAGATGATCTATCCCTGAATATAACTGTATTAATGAAGGGATCTTGCCGTACTCCTGAAAGACTATTAGTATGATCAAGTTACACAGTGATATTTTGAGACAGATAGACTACTATCTTTCTAAGTATATCATTTTAGTTATCCTGCTTTATAAATTCAGTCATACCTAGCTTTGGTATATGAGTTCTGCATAATCCAGTGATCTCTTACTGGCCCATATTGTCTTGAATTCTGAAAAGTAATTGATAATTATATATACCAGTTATTGGAAGTTTCCTGACTGATTTGAAAATTCCATTCAATGTTCTGCTTTTAGCTATGATATTTAACTCACCCATTATTTTTGTAATTCGTGCAATATCAAAATAATCCGGATTCACGAATCCCTTCTAATCCCTTCACAACGCATAGATACTACACAAAGATCATTTTGAAAATCATAACAATGATATTATGATGATTTCTCACAAGTTATTTCTTCTACTGTGTAACTATTGACATTGACAATTAGTGTCAATTATGTGGATTCAACAGATGCAGACTGGCATATAATTAATAACATAAAGTTCACTATTACGTATTGATATCGAAACAGAAAATTATAATTAGAGGAATTCTGTAATTAGCATATCGATATGCACAGTGCACTAAGAAGATATTGAGAATATAGAAGCCATCACAAGGTATCTTTGTAGTTGATAATTGAGTCAGATGTGAATATTAATTATTGAGAATGAGGTAGAGTCGTGAGACAATTAAAATATATATAATTGAAAATTGAGATGTTCTTCTACTAAATGCTGAGGTGAAAAAATATTGGCTACCGGCAACGGATATAATTTGCCCCCTGCATCCAATTCGATATTGGAAATACAATATCTGCCTATTATGAAAATGTATATATTGTAATCGCCAATCGATTCGATTCACTAAGAGCGTGATTAACTCAACGTTCTGTCATTCGGGTGGTTAATATGAAGGTCAGTGGTTATTAGAACCACTTACAGATTTTCTGATTCTCTAAGGCATAGATGGATAATAAATTGACAACTTGGTATGTTTTCTCATAAACTCACTAAAGCTCCAGGTAATGATGGAAATACAAACAGAATATTGTAAAGGATTCCTGGTAATTTCATCACTTACTTATGTAAAATCATCAACGCCATATTGAAACTATTATATTTCCCTCGAAGATGGAAGCATGCCGAAGTAGTGATGCTTAAGAAGCAAGGCCAGGATAATGCTCTTCCGCAGAGCTATCGTCCTATCAGTCTCCTGTGCTCTCCATCTAAGATAACTGAGCCAGTGATTAAACAGAGATTACAGGAATTTATCGACGACAACGAGCTTATACCAGATGAGCAGTTCGGTTTCAGAACTGGCCACTCAACTGAACTACAAGTCTTGAGACTCATTGAGAACACAATATCGTTGAGAAATGATAGACAAAAGACCCATCTTGCTCTCCTTGACATAGCGAAAGCATTTGACAAGGTGTGGCATGATGGTATCTTATACAAAATGATCGATATGGGCTTTCCTGACGATTTGATTCAGTTGATGTGTTAATTTCTGAAAAATCGAACTTTTCAAGTAAAACTTGATGATCAACGATCTGGTATCAAGCCCATATTGAAGCTGGTGTTCCTCAGGGTGCAGTTTTATCTCCGTTGTTGTACAGTTTATATACTAGCGATTTGCCAAGACCAGTGATGTGCAAGATGTCGCTTTTTGCTGATGATACGGCAGTTCTTGCATATTCGACAAATTTCGAGCCAGCAGCTATGAACCTTCAAAGCGCACTGAATTCTCTTCAGGAGTACTTCCTAAGATGGAAGATCAAATTGAATCCTAGAAAAACACAATTGGTCGCACTCGGAAGGGAGCGGAGGCCTCCCAGAACCAGAATAGTCCTGGATGGTCATGAGTTACAGTGGTCTTCACAAGTTAAATACTTAGGTGTGTGCATTGACAAAAAGCTCACCTGGGCCCAGCACATTGAACAGCAAGTTTCTAAAGCTAAACGAGCCATTGGAGCCCTGTATCCATTTCTAAACAGGCGAAGTAAATTGGGTTTGAGACAAAAATTGAATATTTATATCATGGCAATCAGGCCAATTTTACTGTATGCCTCAGTAGTCTGGGGCCACACAGCTAAATCTCATATCACCAGATTACAAACATTACAAAACAAAGTCGCGAGAATGGTGACAGGATCTCCTTGGTATGTTCGGAATAACCAGATCGCCAGGGATCTGAAACTCCCTTCAATCGTGTCAGTCATTAAAGGACGAAACATCAAGACTTTCGAAAAAGCTGAGGTTCATGAGAATCAGCTTCTTCGAAATGCAGTTGATTATGACCCAGGTGATCAATCGAAGTTCAAAAGACCGAGATTGTCCATAAACTAGAGAAAATATCGACATTATGACCAAATTTACTATTCTCAAGTTTTTGATATTTATTTTTTCCGTTCGATCTCTTTCAATTCTTAGAATGTATTTCTGAAACTCATTTGGGGCAGAAGGGCTGTTCGCATCAAACTTCAATACCGTTTTTATTTTTTCCATAATAGATATCAGGATAAGAGGGACTCTTCCCTGGTCTGAATAAAATGAAAGAAAGATCCAATATGTTTTCTCCAATTTTTTATAGTGGCAGATATCCACCAGCATTCTTTGGTGATTTGAGGTATCAAAAAAATGTGGCACTATTTCAAGGAAATGTTGTTTTCTGTTGATGTTAAATATCGCAAAAACCTAATTATTTGTGAGAACAAAAAAATAATCAAACAATGGGATTTTGAGGGATTCAACAAAGCCATCCTTGAATTTCGGAAAATTTATCACATGTCAAAAGTATTGGTTTAAGAGGTTTTGATACCATTAATACAACCACAGATAGAAGACGTTGTTGGGCTACTTTTATTCTACTCCATGTGAAAATAAATCTAAGTTGGGTTTTTGTAATTTATCAGTAGAGAACATTTATGCCTAGTATTTCACATACTTGCTGCTTTACATTTACTTGCAAGGGGGTCGGGAGCCATGAGATGAAAGCTTGGCGAGGAGTCCGTGGTGCCAGACTCGATCGAATGCCTTGAAGATATCAAGTGCACCGGCTATGATTTCACCATAATGTTCAATAGATTGCTGCCATATATGTGAGACGTACCAACCATAGTGCCTATCGTTGTTAACCTGAATGTTCCAGGTATACCATGAGCTCGATGTTAACAGCTTTCTCCACAATCGGTGGGATTCCATCGGAGCCACAAGCTTTGTTGGTGTTGAGAACCAATAAAACCATCCTTATAGCTACGTTGGCGTTGGAACAATCTAGTAATTCCATGTTCAATATTCGACTATTCGGATAATGTGAAACCAAGTTCTAGCTAATATGCATGATGTTCTTCCTAGGTAATTGCGCTATATAATTGGACGAAAGCCATTGGACTACATATCCAAACAATTTACGATCGCTCACAATCACGTGAACTAGCGATAAACTACTCATATTTTGTTTACCTCTGCATATCGAGCTGTTATCTGTTTATTTATTGACCGACCTTTTGCATAATATGCGCACTATTTACAGGTAAGTGTGCGTGGCATTTTATGGTATGAGGGTGGTCCAAGAAAAATCGCGTAATATTCAGCTGATGTTTTATGAGGTCGAAACTGGTGTACGCAGCAAGGAGCCTATGTTATTGCCAACGTAATAATAGAGAATATTATTTATTACGAGGAATGCAGCGCATGCTAAAGCTTGTTGTTAATGCGTTTGAAAAATATTGTCTTTGGTATATATAACTGCGCCTTGGTCTAGTCCAAGTTTAATCGTATTTATCCGAACAAATTGCGAATAACATGGGAGTACCTCTTTTCTATTTGGAGTTCGGTGAAATCTCACACCCTCCAATCCAACATTATTGCTTCAGACAACAGACATGGTTAAAAAAGTTCAGTCTATGAAAAATAAACGAAAACACAAACACTAAAGAATTCTACAACTAAAAACGGAAATATTCGAATTTCAATCACAATCAATCCACATAGGCGATGGAACCAATTTTTTTTTTATCGCTTGAAGCGCCCGAAAGGGAATCCCTATAATGTTCAAAGAACACCGTGCGTTCCTAGGGAGGATAGGGACAGGAGGTAGGTATTGGAATTTTTTTTTAACTTTTGGAGATTATATGTTGTTGGGAATACTTCCACAGGCAATGAATTCCAGAGCCTAGCCGTTCTATGGATGAAGGAGTCTTGATAAAGTGCTGTTCGACATCTTTCGAGGTTGACAACGAAAGGATGTGCTGACTGGGCTTGTCTAGTTCGTCTGATTGGTATTGCTAGTGAAGGGATGATAGCAGAGATTTCCGAAGAACATTTCCCGTAGAAGTATCTATAGAAAAGTGAAAGGTCGCCAACCTTTCTACGGTGTTCCAATGATGTTAAAGAATTAGTGAGTGTGGCGTCACCTACCAGGCGAATGGCTCTTCTCTGGATGGAATCTAAGAGCATCAGCGTATGTTTTGGTGCTGAACCCCATATGTGGGAACAGTATTCTAGAACAGGCCGTATCTGCGCTTTGTAGATCATGAGAAGCTGTTGAGGTGTAAAGTAGCTTTTCGCACGGAACAAGAATCCCAGTTTTTGTGAAGCAGCTTTTGCGATGGATCTGACATGATTATCCCATGAAAGAGTGTTGCTGATGGAAATACCGAGCATAGATATGGTGGGCTTGGTGGGGATGGTGGAGCCAGACATTACAATATCGGGCATACTGAGTTCCGCCTTTCTAGAGAAAATGCAGGCTTGAGTTTTGGTAGCGTTGAATTCAACTAGGTTGTTTGTTCCCCAGGCTGTGATTTCAGCAAGATCTTCATTGACAGCATTGACCTGCCTGCGCCGTGAGTTCTTAGTTTCCTGGGAAGAAATGGGAATTCTGGAAGAGAACGCAGTATGGAGGGTACTATCATCTGCAAAGCTGTGGATGGGGCACGTTGTTACTCCCAACAGATCATTGATATGAAGCAGGAATAATGTTGGTGCCAAAATTGATCCTTGTGGAACACCGGAATTGATGCCAATGGTATCAGACGATACACCGTCCACCACCACGTGAAGCGATCTGCCTGAAAGAAAACTAGATAAGAGATGGCATAGCTGAGGTGGTAAGCCGTATGATGGTAGTTTGTGGAGGAGTCCTTCGTGCCATACACGGTCGAATGCTTTCGATAAGTCCAACGCGACAGCTAGAGATTCCCCGTGTTTTTCTATTGAAGATTGCCATAAATGGGTGACGTAGGCAAGTAGATCTCCCGTAGATCTTCGGTGGCGAAAGCCGTACTGTCTATCATTGATGATTCCTGAGCTCTCCAGATATTTGATAAGCTCAATATTGATGGCTTTCTCTATCACTTTGGAGATTACTGATAACAGGGCAATGGGCCTGTAGTTGTTGGGCAGGTTCTTGTTCCCTCTTTTGGGGATTGGTTGGACTCTAGCTGTCTTCCAGCATGATGGAAAAATACCCGACCTGTACGAGATGGCAAACAACCTGCAGAGAATCGGTGTTAATTCTGGTGCACATTTTTTGAGGACAATGGGTGGAATTCCATCAGGACCGTTAGCCTTATTCGTTTTGAGACCAAGCAAAATTCTTCTGATAGTGCGTTGACGGAAGACGACATCGGGCATTCGACTCTCAACGGGTGGAATGTCCGGCGGCAGCTTTCCTTGGGAATCCAAAGTAGAGTTTGCTGCGAACATCTCTGCAAAAATATTTGCTTTCTCCTGCGATGTTTTCGCTAATGTGCCGTCGGATTTTGACAGTGGTGAAAATTTGATATTCGTAGCCATATTGGTTCGAAAAGTTCCTTATATTATTTTTCCCTACGTCGGCATCAGCGCTTTTTGGTCGATTTCGTGACCTATAGAGACAGAAGTTGGTCCCGCTTTGAGAACAGCTATAGGCGGTTTCGGAAACTCACTCTGGGTTGATAACTCGATACAGATAGGTCACGTGACAAAAAACTCTGAGCATCTACTCGTGTTCAACGTTTACGAACGTGTCAGGTTAGGAACACCGAATATTATATTTTTCCTGTGGTTTCATGAATTTGACAGACAAAAATGGTAACATTATATTCAAGTAATTATTTGATCTGATTACAAATATTCACATTTACCTGTGGATCGGTGTACTTGTCTCATATGTGTTGCACATAACCACAAACTCCACCCCTACCCAAATTCTCTTCTCAATGAATTACTTTAATCAAATTATGAAGATTGAAGAGAACATGTATATCACCGGTCGTGATTTTTCCCAACATGAAAATTATTTTATTATTATTGTTATCGTCGAATGTAAACTCCTGCGTTTTTTGATTGACATAAATTCCGTAATGCGCATGCGGTGTCCTTTGCAACTCTGGTGACCCTGCTTTTGACTACAATTTACCAAGAATTCGGAATTATTCTTTTTCATCAACAGCATGATGATTAATTTTGTAGGAAATGCAACAATTTCTTCAATCTTTGTCTTCCTTTGATTGTAAAAGCTAGTATAGTGTTGTAGGCTTTACTTCATACATTGCATCTATGCCTGACTTTTTTCACCACTAGCTTGGGTGTGAGCTACACAACTGAATTCTTCCAGTTCTTTATGCCTACCTAAAAATGTGGTTGAAATTTCAGTAAGAAGGATCAATCAAGCATAATTATTGACTTCATGAGGCTTCAGCATAGACAAACCAAAGTTTCTCTATGGCTTATAGTTTCAAAGCAGCAGAAGTTTGTACAACCATCAGCCCAAAGATCCCAAGTTTCTGTATACTTTTCACTTCAACAAAATAACATTATTTCTTGCTTTGTATACCTGTTCGTCTTCCACCATCGGTCGATTTTCAAAAGCCCTCAAACTGCTGAAATTTTTGTTTCGTTTGGTTTTCCCTGCAGCTTTGACATCAACATGTATGCTTTGACGTTCTTTTCCTGCTATCGGAAAAATTTTCGCGGAGGAATATTATTTTCAGAGGCATCGGTAAGAAACTTCAACAACATAATAATATTTAAATGAAATTCGTCCTCAATTTTCACTCATGATTTTGACAAATCCCGCGCATGCGCAAATAGGTATTTTTTTACAAACGCTCAACAAAGTAGCCTTTGACGCTTTCAAATTCCAGCACAAAGTTGACGTTTTCTCAGAAATGTCATTCTTTGACAGCATTTGCGCTCGTGAGCGGAAATATTGAAAACACGCTCGCACATCTCTGTAACCTATACTTATCTATTCTTGAAAACCCCCAATTCTGTCATGATGGAAAATAGTGACAGTGAATCATCAAACACACCTCCTTTCTGATGATATATAGCAGAAAGCGCGAGAGTTTGAACCTCTTATACCGGAGAAATCAAGGAAGAAATATGAATTACAATATGATACATTCATAAATTAGTGCCACTCCAAGATGGTGAATATGTATTCAGAAAACGTTTTACTGGCTTATTTTGGTAAAAAATCAAAGACTTTGAAGTCATCAACTCATTGGTCTATATATTCGATGGTACGTATACATGCTTGAATGTTAAAGATAATATCGGAATCAATAAGTATCTAAAACTTATCGCATTTCTCAAGAAACAATCTATTGGATATAAAGCGAGAAAACTCCAAAACATTCACCGCTGAAGATATATACCAACAAATTTCTACAAGAAGCTCCCGATGAAGCATATCTGTTGAAAACGATGAATTTTACTTTATATTTAAACTCTTCGTTGTCATCAGGAAGACAGTGTATCTTAATTTTATTGCATCAATGAGTAATGTTCAATTTGATTGCAGAGTTCATCGTACTATGTCTCAGAGATCTGAAGCTCAGGTTGCCACGCTGGTGGTCCAGTTTCAACTCTCGGTAGGCCCGACATTTTTTTTCTGGCTTGTCAGTTATTTCAATTTTTCTTTTTTTGTTTCCTTTGGACATATGGGATAATATGGATGAGAACTTTCTCAACTATTTCAATCGCTCATACTTTCAGGGTAGTTATTTCCAAAATCTGCGTTAGTAGAAAAAATCTTGTGTGTATTTCGAGCACAAAGTGTTATTGCCGCTCTCCAAAGATTACCGCGCTCCGCTCCGCATCGCGCGGTAACTTTCTTTGTCGAGCGGCAATCTATCACTTTGCGCTCTAAATACACAAAAATAGTTATTTCACCCGCAGACTAAAAATTGTTCTAAAATTGTTCTATCCGTCATTCGGTTGCCCCCTGACGAGCAACCCTCAAAAGTCTTCGAAAGTCTTGTGCGAGCAAGGAATGACGGGGGCCTTACCTTTTAAAGTGTGATCCCAAACACTTTCTTGGGCCATCAGAAAAATTTCTGCAGTCGACGGGGATCGAACCCACGACCGGCTAGCGAATGCGAATCAGAATATAGACACCTCGATAGACACTCTGGCTATATTCCGAATTCAACTGGTCAGTACTGTCAGTAGATCCACTGAATCTGCTGAAAAGCTGTGTTCCGAAATAAAAAATCAAAAATACAGTGCTGTAATTCGGAACACGTTTTCATCAGTATTCAGCAGCAGTTGATCAGCTGGTGAAATTTTTCAGTTGTCATTGATCTGGCAGATGCTCCTTCTTGAGCTGAATAAATAACAGGCATTTTCTGATATCAGAATGATATTATTAATGTATTATTGATAAGCCCTCAACAATAATGACAGTTCACTGAAGCCACACTACCTTTTGATGGCCAGCAATTTCAGCAGAATATTGAGTCGAAATATTTGGAATGAATAGTATATCTGCTCACGAGTATTTGTCACTTTCATTCGATTTTTTTGATTTCGGAATGAAAATTCAGCAGATTCAGTACTGTCAGTTGAATTCGGAATATAGCCACAGTCCGCACGGCTACCTGGCCAGACTGCATTTGTTATTTGTTTCCTCAAAACTGGCTCCACTTTTGACCATGGAAACATGGGATGTTATCCGTTCATGTTCAGTAGGTATATGACAACACCACACTATCTCGCCTGACACCGTGATTTCCGAACTTACCTCAGATATTTTGTAGTAGATATATGTGGGGAATAAATGGAAAATCCATTGTCGCCATTTTATTATTCAGAATAATCGTCATGAGAGTCCTCCGACGTACCTACGACACCTACGACGTTCGCAATCCGAGAAGGTAGGGCCTCATATGAATGAGACACCGTGAAATGGGATACTGTGATAAATCGGAAATAAGTAAGTCTCGCAGTGCAGATGCATAAATCTCGATGCCTAATCGGTGCGTAGGTATACGACGACGGCATCAGGCGGGAATTAGTGGGCTCCTTCATGAACTGCATGCGGATTGGCAGCCAGTGCCAGAGCCAGAGCGGCCTTAATTATTATTAATGATTTTTCCATCCGAACAAAAATATCAATGATTATTGAAACCGGTCAGAATAGTTATTTGTGTGTACCAATGGAATGCACGAACCCTTAAAGAAATTACCAGAATGTTGGATACAACCAGAAAAATAAGATAAGCTCATTTTCTTAATGTAATGCGTACTCATCGATTCACTATAGATAGATTTGAACTCGTAGCCAGTTTCTTTTTTTATTGAAGAGTTCCAAAAGTAATCTAGGTCAAACTGCATTTATCATGCGATATTTTTTTTTTTTTTCGAAAATTTATTTTGGTACTTACGTATTTTTGTCTGAAAAAAACGAATTTGATAATGAAAATGTGAACAAACCACTATTTATCAAGATATCTCAAGAAAAAGTTCGAAGTTTCGCCTTCTTTTCCCCCTTGTGTTGGATGTATTAACAGCTACTTGCTCTTCTTATATACTCATTATGTTCTTAAATGACACATATTCATATAGAAAATTCAACAGGACATTTAATTTTTATGGCGAGTTTTTTATATTTAGTGAAAAAGCCAGATAACGGCCGTTTAATCAATAGTCAATCCAAATACGACATGTCAAAAGATTGCTTTCGAATGACATTTCACACGCCATTATATTAAATGATATTCTTCCTTCATTCCACCAAATATGGATAAATCACAAGAAAATCATGATTCTAGTTGGCTCATATAATGGAAAAAAATGGTCGTACATTGTGTATAAATTGTCCAATGATGAAAAAAAAAGGGATAATTGACTAAAACCGATTCAGAATACAAGCGGAAAAGAAAGTGAAATTTGTAACTTCATAGTGAAATATCTCAAAACATAATAAAAATACGTAAGTACCAAAAACAAATTCCTAAAAAAAAACCATCGCATGATAAATGCAGTGTGATCATTCTAGAACACGTGATTTTGACATGGTTTCTTGAGGGGCACACAAACTATCTATTAGAGGTTACCTTTGATGAGCATAGCCCTGGCCATCCCTGCCACATCTACAATATAATAACAGTTTCACCAAACACAATTATGGAATTCTTTCTGGTTCCAACTCAGGTTCCAAGGAAAACGATCCCACTTATTCTGGTTTTATATGACATTTCTTGACAAAATACAATGTTTGCCCCTCAGCAACCTGTCAAATGACGTAATTCTGGAATGATTTGGAGGGTTGATAGTCCAGCTCATGACTGACTGATTTCAGAATGAAAACTATGTAAGTGACTATAAAGTAGGTACCTACTTTAAGATCACTTACCTGAAAAATCTTTGATATCCTTCCTCTCTCGCTTCATTTTTCGTGCATTGTACAACAGCACAATGTAATGGCATGCTTCAATGAATAAATAGCACAAAAACCATGATTCGTATGCCACAATAATTGTGGAAAACTATTTCAAATTTCAATCCTTTGTAAACAAATAAGAAAAGTTTTACCTCCAGGGTCAGTCTTCTGACAGTTCTGACACATTGTGCACGCGACCTATTGAAATGTTTCATCAGTTTTACCAACTACCTTCTTTTATCTCTTGGAGCGCACGGAACGAAATTCCTATTATGCTCGTGGAACATCGTGCGTACCTAAGGAGGATAGGGAGAGGAGGTAGGTGTTGGATATTTTTACTTTTGGAGGTTATCAGGCTCTTGAGAATACTTCCATTGGCAAAGAATTCAAAAGCCTCGCCGTTCTATAATAGACAAACGAGTTTTGGTAGAGTGTTGGAAAATTTTTCAAGGTTAACGGCGATGGGATGTGCTGACTGGGCCTGTCGAGTTCGTCTGACGGTATTTCCATAGTAGTTGAATTATTGCAGAGATTTTGAGGAACATTTCCAGTGGAAATATCTATAAAAGAAGGAAGGGTCGCCGACTTTTCTACGGTGTTCTGATGGGAAGAAGGAGTTAGTGAGTGTGACATCACCCACCAGGTGAATACATCTCCATTCGGATTTCCGGGCGAGAGGTACCTACTCGAGAGGACTCATCTCTGAAGATAAATTTCTGCCACATCCGCGGACTCAACAAAAACATTAAGGACGTCCACCATCTACGAAAAGAAAAAAACAGATATTCTGACACTAACAGAAAGGTCAACATGCTCTGTCCTGGTTACGAACTCCATTCTCGATCCAGGTCGAGTCTGCCTCTACCCTAAGGCTAACCTTTCATGCTAGCGTGTAGAGAGTTTGGAACCGAAAGACTTTGATGTGATGTGGTTCAAGCTAGTCGATACCAAACTGACCAAATTTATCTGCTACCTTCACCTATCGCCTAATGATAATGATTATAACAACCTCTTTGAGTTTTTATCACTCAAACTAGACTTCATTCACCATCACTCATAGTCTAGAACAACTATGTAGTTGGACAACCAACCCGCATCCCAGATGTTAACAACCAGTCTGCCAATACACTAAATCTTTTTCTCACCAGCAATCCTGATCCATATAGAATAGAAGTTTGTGCTCCACTTGGAAACTCTGACCACACCCTCATTTCCACAACCTGCTCTTTCCATGTACCATCCAGCACCACAATTCCTACCGTCTCATGTGGCATTACAATTCGGCCAACTGGAAAGGTCTTCGTATGTTTTAACTGTTCCCATATTTGGAGTACAGCACCCAAACATACCTTGAAACGGTTGGATATTCTGTCCAAAAAAAGGGCAATTTGTCTCGTGGGTGATGCCTCGCTCACAAACTCACTCACTCCTCTGGAACACCGTAGAAAAGTTGGCGATCTGGCTCTATTTTATAGATATTTTCATGGACGATGCTCTTCTGAAATATCAACAATTGTACCTCCCTTGGCAGTCCCGCGAGATTAATCCGTCGAGTTGAGGCTTCGCACCCCTTTGTGGTCACTTTGGAGACCTGCAGAACATCTTCTCCCAAAGACTCGTTCATCCAACGAACAGCGAGGCTATGGAACACATTGCCAAGGGAGATGTTCCCCGAGGCATAAAACCTTCACCAATTCCTACCTTATTTCCCTTGGTTCTCACGATGTTCTCTGAACCTTACGGGATATCCGTTCTCGTGGGAACCAGCACATGAAAAAAGTATTTTAAAACTGGCTGTATCTGAGCTATGTAGATCATGAGAAGCTGTTGAGGTATAAAGTAGATTTTCGCACGAAACAAGGAACCGTGATTTTGTGAAGTAGCTTTTGTGATGGATCGAATATGATTGTCTCACCTACCTCAAATTTCAAATGTCAAATGCAAATGTGTGAAACAGGAAAGCGTAGTGAATTTCACACGATTTATATGACTGTTGGCGTACTCGCATCAAGTTCACCTCTGTATACCGAACGTCATTTCATGCGAAATAATAATTAACTGTCATTTCCATCTTCTGAATCCCAAAGAAGTGACACTGATTGACGATATAAATAATAAATGTATGCAAAAGTCGCATTTTACCTCCAGCCGACTTGATACAAAGACATGCTTCGAGCGCCTCAAAGGGAATTGAAACTGGCTAATTTCGCATGTACATATATTGAAGGAGTCCACTATACATTGATGCTTAAACGCATGCATAATGTAGCGTGTAAGGAAACAACTTAATATTGAAATAAAGTACGTCTTTCATACAGGGCCGGACTAATGCTGTTTCATCTTGAATTGATCTGTTTACGTGCTATTTCATTTTCTGAAAGTTATCTATCGGGTAGGTCACAATGCACGAATATATGTGGTATAAGTACTCTGATATTAGACAAATTTCTTCAGGTGTCCCTCAAGGTAGTGTCCTTGGGGCCTTACTTTTTTCAGCTTACACAGCGGATTTTGATAAATATCTTGAGTTCTGTAAAATACATCAATACGCTGATGATAACCCAAATTTATTCCCATTTTCCCCTAGAAAAGTCCGTTTTTGCTGCGTAAAAACCCAACTCCGATATACATTATCTGAGGAAACATGGGGAAAACCATAATTTGAAACTTAATGAACGAAAAACTGGAAATAAATGTTTTCGACTATCATTTTTTTACAACGCCATTCATATCATTGAATTTGTTTGTGACTAGACAACATTTCGACATTTTTCCACTGTTGATAACAACAAATTGTCACTTATTCCACTTTCGTCACTATAGAAATAAAAGTTCACGTTTGGAGAATGTTTCTCTCACACTTGCGAAGAAAATCACGTTTCTGCTGAAGGTATTCTACCACGAATTGAAAAAAATTATTTTCGTGGACGGTGGAAAAAAAAGTTGTTCGTGCAACTCGTGCAGAAAGTGTATGTCTGTTGAATGATGCAAGAAATTTTGCATCTCGAGACGAAATCGGGAGCTACAATGATGCTATGATTGCAACAAATATGCTTTTGTTTACCTATGATCAAATTGAATTTATTATAATTTCAAATTGTGTAGAGGAAGAGAAAATACCTCAAGGAATACAATTTTCAAACAAATCAATTATTCGCTCTGAATTTCCCACAGAAAAATAG
This sequence comes from Phaedon cochleariae, assembly GCA_918026855.4. Lineage (NCBI taxonomy): Eukaryota > Metazoa > Arthropoda > Insecta > Coleoptera > Chrysomelidae > Phaedon > Phaedon cochleariae. Next base: position 26,493,731 of record OU896722.1, on the reverse strand, counting down.
GTCAAGATAAGATAGAGATTGTCATATACACATGGAATCACATATCACATTGCCTGGGAGGAAAGCAATAAAAAAAAACTATTGAAAATACCCAATTTCAAAAATCAAATTTTCGACAAATCAATTCTTCATCTCAACTTTTTCACAGAAGAATAGGTTGAGATGATAAAATGAGAATGGCTGTATACACATTGACTGATATATACCTAAGGAGGAAAGTAATTTGGAAACAACAATTGCCCAGCCAACATATCTGTGACATAACATCTCTCAGATGTCGCGTTTTGGTAACAGTGCAATATCACAAACGTTCCAACCATCGCATCTGCCACATGATATCTCTGATGAGATCTCGCAATGGAGCAACACTGCGATATTACGAATGTTCCATCGCTGCGATGTACAGGAGCAAACACTTCTGCGACATGACCCAGTTAACAAAAATTGATTCCTGAGATATGAGAGGGCATCACATTCATGCCACACATCACATCCTTGAATCGGAATGAGAGTCCCCCTTTTGGTCATTTGATGATTCACATTATGATGCCAAATGGAACTCACAGTACGTATTAAACGAATTTCCATTCAACATCAGAATTAATCAATTCCATTTGTTACGTAAATAGACAAGAGTGTGATATTCCAGTGGGTAAAATAAAGAGTCCCCTGGCAATACCAATGATGTTTTCTTGAAATTCGCATTGTTACCTAGCGAGACATGAATGCGACATCTCAGGGATGTTTGTGTTTACTGGGGATATCTCTAAATGTCATAATGAGGCAACATGCGATATCACGAATGATGCATCGCTGCGATGTACAGAAGCAAACTAGTAGCGTGAATTTTTCAAAAATGTGTTATTCAGATTCTTGTTCGGTGAAAAAGAATACTATGCCCAACGAAGTGAAGCTGAACTCTCAAATATTTGTTACATTGCTATCAAACTATTCTTGGTTTACTTACATCTTGCCGACACACACTACATAATTATCGATATATCTATACCGGGTGGCTACGGAAGTATTGCCTACGGAATATCTCAGTTATTGTATGAAGTAGGTTTGTGAAATTTGGAACGTCGATATAATGACATAAGAGCTAGAATTTGAGCATATTGACATGTTGAAGTTAACTTCCGGTCTGACCGGAAGTAACATCAACTCTCTTATTTCAAATGGAAACCCTATTTTTTTTTTCTTTTCGCTTTATTCAGCATTCAATTCCCTTTCTGATGACTTATCACAAGTTGATATCTAATCAGAAACTAGATCAGAAAAAAAATATTATTGAAATTCACCGAGTAGGCCCTGGAAGCAAAATGAAAGCCAAAAATTGAAAAGTTGGCTATGGAAACCATACGTCACTTGATAACAGTTGCTACTACTGTGATATTTCATTTTCATTCGTCGGCGTCATAAAAAGCCGCAAAAAAAAATATTGGAAAAATTGGGAAAAAAACAATACTCTGTAGGTCCATAACTTAAATAGGAACATTCAACTTTTTCTCGCCTGTACTATTCAGCATAACCATTCCTTTCTAATGATATAATAGAAAGTCATTTTTTGAAATGAAATACACTGGGAAACTGGCTCATCGGTTCGGAATATTTAGTGCGAGTCCCAAACACTCCTGCCCCAGTTCCCTTGGGTGTCTTAGACCCGTCCATTACCATACATCATGGTATTCTTTCCCAGTGCTTGGATGGATTCTGCGCTCCATTCTTTCTTAGTGCTCAGTTCTGTTCGGAATTTTGTCTCGAAATTGAACTTGCTGAAAATTTCATCAGTTGGGAGATCGGCGAGGTGTGCACTTCCAGTGGGCCGTGAATCTCCCACATTATGTGCTTTCCCTTTCAGCTCGGCCTTCTCCAACCTAAATCAATAGAGAATACCTCAAAAAATAAAATTTCCACACCAATCAATTCTTCATCTCGATTTTCCTACATGAAAAAAGTCTAATATGAATCACATTCACTTCCTTATGGGTTCTATTCTGCTAGTGGAGCATACCATGAAATTTAATAAAGTTAAAACTTTTCTCCATCCGACCATCACTCTTCACGACAATACGCCACAATAAGCGTATACATTCGATTCGGACATCTTTATCTAATACGGCCGACTGCCTTTATAGAGCCCTACATCATTCAAGGCCCCCTTGACAATGAGCCATTGTGTGATACAAATCTGCCCTGGCGGCGGAACTTTGAAATACGTCCGCGGGATAGTTTGTAAATCCGCGAGCGATCCTATATCAAGAGCGATGCCAAGGCAATGGCGTTGCTACAGGTATTGGTATTGGTATGGAGTGAACCCACCCACCCATTAAACATAACAACATAACTCAATCATAAATGTTATATTACCTTATCACTTTGTGGTGTTATTGAGAGAGATGGTTAATGTCATCAATTCCGTGTTCATCCTAATGAATCGGCATTCTTGGGCTAGAATGATTTCTGGATAATATCGATAATCATGAAGCAGCATTGCCAAGGAAAGTTCAAGGAAGTCACTCAATTAATTTTTTAATAATGTTTCATTTCTTCGCAAGTTTTATTCATAACAGTATAAGGAGTTCTTCTCGAAATAATAATATTGGATGCTTCTTCAAACGTCAGCGGGAAGAGATCGCATAAATGTCACATGCTATCACTGTTTGGCATACCTTCGAATGTGAACTAACCGCTCGAGGTTTGACTTTTGGAGTCGATTACAATGACTCTGTGTCACGAAACCCGAGCACCAAGCGAATATAGTAAATTGGGTCAATGGAACGTGCTTAAATTTCTGGAGGTTATATGCCTCGGAGAACACCTCTTTCGGCAATGTGTTCCAGAGCCTCGCTGTTCGTTAGATGATCGAGTCTTTGGAAAGAGATGTTTTGCAGGTCTCTAAAGTGACCACGAAGGGGTGCGAAGCCTCAACTCGACGGGTTAATCTCGCGGGGACTGCCATGGGAGGAACAATTGTTGATATTTCAGAAGATCATCGTCCATAAAAATATCTATAAAATAAAGCGATATCTCCAACTTTCTTACGGTGTTCCAGATAAGTGAGTGAGTTTGTGAGTGAGGCATCACCAGACGAATCGCCCTTTTTTGGACAGAATCTAACAGTTTCAGGGTGCTGCACTCCAAATATGGGAACGGTATTCCAGGACAGGTCGGATCTGTGCCTTATAGATCATAAGCAGCTGACTGGAAGTGAAATAGCTCCTGGCCCGATAGAGAAAACCAAGTTTTTTGGATACACTTTCAGCAATTGATCTCACGTGATTTCCCCAAGAATAGTTATTTGTTTAACTAGGCAGCAAAGTAGTAGATTGACTGCCGAGGCTGAATTCATAGCCGAGTGTAGCGAGGCTAGGAATTCAGCTAAGGCAGTCAATCTACTTTGCTGCCGAGTTGAACATATAATTTTTTCTCCGATTGTTCATAATGATATAGGAGGATATTGCATTCGCAAATTATTACAATTCCCACAATCTCTTCATTTTTTTCTGTAGTTTTCAAGTTAAATGAAATTTGATAAAAATCGCAGTTGTTGGCATGGTTGATTGCTATGGAGATGTCTAGAATAATTATAGTTTGACAATTCATGAAATTTCTGACAGTTGTGCGAAAAAATATCGGTATATTTAAATTATTATATAATGGACAGTGATAGCGACCTGGAAGTACTTACTCCTTCAGAAATAAGGGAGATGGCAAAAAATATAGAGTTGAATTTGTTGCCGGAGAAGTCTCGGATGAAATATGAAGGAAATTATAAACGATTTATGGATTATCAATTTGCCGACACATATCAATCAGCAAAGTAACCACTTTGCTGCCTAGGCAGCGAAGTACCCGCTTTGCTACCTAGGCAGGAAAAGTAATACTTTGCTGATTGATATGTGTCAGGAAAATTAATATTTGCTGCCAATCGGAGAAAAAGGTTATTGCTGATAGTAATACCAAGCATCGAAATGGATGTCTTCAAAGGTATGGTTACTCCTGACAAGCTTATGTTGGGCACAGTGACATCGGCTTTTCCAGAGAAAAGGCATGCTTTTGTTTTGTTTGCTTTGAAATCTACCAAGTAATTTAATCCTCATTCGAGAATTGTTGCCAAGTCAGCATTTCTTCCTCGTTCGTTTCTGATTTGCCTGGCTGGTATTGGAGCCCTGGAAGAGTAGACGGTATGGAGGGTACTATCATCCGCGAAGCTGTGTACTGGACATAAAGTTGCTTCCCAACAAATCGTTGATATGGAGTAGAAATCATGTTGGTGCTAGAATTGATCCTTGCGGAACACTAGCATTTATGATAAGAGGGTCAGATGAAACTCCGTCGACCAATTTGTCCTCTAGTGTGAATTAATATAATTATTATTCAAACAAATTCATTAGAATTCATAAATTATTGAATGACTAATATTTCTGGAGTTTCCAATCGTATTTCTATACATGGCAACTGTGGCGGTAAATTTCTTGCCGTTTGAGAATAACTGTGACATAATTGATGATCTTAGCACCTAAAAATCGACCAAAGAATTCTTAAAAAATATGGAATCGAAAGGTATTTGAGTGATGATTCTATATGAGAAATTTAAAAAATCAGTCCATTCACCTATTGAAAAATTTCATACTTTCTTGAAATACTCGTACCTTCTCTCCCAGCAAAAAACACTTAGCGGCGCCTGTGATCAAGAGTGCCGCGCCGAGATACTTATGGTCTATTATTTCGCGTATGGTTTATGCACTGCCACTTGCCTGCCCACGCTGGCCATAGTCCTGTCGGGGAGGGCTCTTGCTAGCATCTTTACGATCATCGAAGAAGAAGAGGAATGAAAGAGGCATCATAATTTGCTCAAGTGGACACACTTTTATTCGAACCTCCACTCTCAAAGTTTCGGAAACTACAGGCGTCCTAAAAGTGGTTCGGTATTCACTATAAGCTGAAGGTCCCGCTCTTTCTAACCTTGCACGAGTTTCGACTTCTGGGGAGTTGGTTCCGAACTTCGAAGTGGCGATATACAAATTTTGCAAATTTTACTCTTATTTTTTACCCATGGGTGCCACAGGGAAGCATTTTTGGTCCTCTGGTATTCCTGTTCCATAGAAATAATGTGCCAGACATAGTAGGGGAGTGCTGAGTTCCATATATTTGTGCAGATGAGAAAGAAGCATCATAATGGCTGCGTGCAAGAACTGTCAGATGACCGACACTTTTCTGTTTTGTTTACGAATGATTGAAATAGTTTTTCACAATCATTTTAGCATACGAATCGTGTTTTTCGGCTATTCATTAATATGATTGTGCTGTTGTACAGCGAGAGACGAAGGAATCCGGTTGGTACATTATAATTCAAAAGTAAGTACCTACTATAGTCACTCACATATTGTTTCCATTTTGAAATTTGGTAATTTCTCTCATTTCTCATAGAAATTCCTTCTGCATTAGGAGCTAATAGAAAAACTCGTGAAATTTCTGAAAGAATGCAAGAAGATTGAATTCATGCAATCAAACGGGAGGACTGGTCTGACATGCTGACGAAATATGATCGTGTGTGTTGTAGACATTTTCAATCTAGTAGAAGTATCAGCTATTATTGCAGAAGTGGCAGAAAGACTTTTAATAAGAGATGACAAAATTTTATATTGAAAACTATGTCAGATTATTATTTACCTGAAAATTCATATTCCTTCGTCTCTCGCTGCAATTTTTGTGCATTGTACAACAGCACAATGAGACGTGGACAATAACAGAGCACGTTATTTGAATTTCAACTTTTTCCACTTCCATGTAAGTAATCAATCATTGCATTATATCCTAAGTCAATACCGGTTTTTTCTAGAACTTTGAACTATTTTATCGGCTGATGATGGGATTATATAAGCCCGAAACATGTACCATTGATGATCTTTGATCATTTCAATAAAAGTTGTGGAGATGACTTTGGGTTTTTCATCTATGAACTACACCACTCCACTTTGAGTTACCATGGACTTCTTCCAAAGCTCAATCATTTTATTGACAAATGAGTTATGTTAAAGAGATGTGCTGACTGGGTTTGTCGAGAACCATTACCTTATAGATCCGTTAACAAACGTCTACGTAGTAGGTACCAGAGAGAAATCAGCTGGATTCCAAAAGAGGCAAAAATCATCGTCTCAAATCATCAGTATTCAAAACCAATAACAATTTTCCCGATTGGGATTTCGATCTACTTACTACGTTGCCGCACCTTCGATGGCGATTGAAAAAGTGATTCAATTCAACTATCATTTGTCTTGAATGATATACATTGTTAATAACCTTACTGCGTTATCAATTCCATAGAATTATTAGAATCACCGGAGCGAAATAACAGACTGTCTTATTTGAATCCGTTATGGAAATTACGAGGGAGGTTCGAATTTAACTCACAACTCACATCATAATACAATGATTTCGTGAAGTACTAAATATAGTTATCAATGTTACAAGGCCGATATTCAGCAATTATTTTATCATTTCCAAGTTATATATATTTTATAAACATGAACAAAGAAGATTTCTGAAATTAAAGGACGAAGAGAAACACTACAAAAATGGTCTTCTACTGAACCCTGATATAGGGTGCCAAGGAGAGCATTACAGTGTATAGCCTTTTGATTGACAATAGACAATGAGACAAGTGTGAGAGGAATAGGATGATTATCTTCATAATTTTTTGAGAGTTTCTTTGGGCAGCGAAGTGAAGGAATATGTAGACTTGTGTTTTAAATAGTTAATTTTTATATTCAGACCTGAATGAGGTTCTTTATACTTTCAGGAACGGAGTTATACAGTGTGTCCCACTTTGAGCAGCACCACCATGATGTTAATCATACTTTTCTCATTATTTTCAAGCATCAAATATTAATTGACACAAGATAACGCCCTGTATATGATATCAACATGAAAATTTGACCACATGTATTTGAGGGAGTTCTCAACATGTTTAGAATGTCAGTTTTTCGCTGAAAAAATTCCTGATATAACTAACTGATTTTAGGCATTTTCAATTTATCTTAGTTGGCCGAGTCGTAGTGCAATCAGAGTGTTGGATACTCAGAAATGTAGAACTCATTGAGAAGTACATGTTGAAACACAAAATTTTTGAAATCTGTCAGAGATTACGAAAATACCAAGGTGGTGCTGCTCAAAGTGGGACACATTGTATAACTGATAAATTTGGTAAGTGAAGGATCGCCTGAATATTTCGGTTTTAATTTTAGGTGGGGACAATAAACCTTCAAATCGTAGATTTAAGTTTTGTACATCTGTCCTGAATGATGTTTTGTGGTGCAAATATGCAGGAAATTTTAATGAAACAATTTTGTGGTATAAAGTGACAGCGTGGTGAATTCTTCTATTCCGCATACTTAATTATCCAATCTTTGTTAATTCATGTGATATTCTCTGATTTCTTCTCACACCACAAATCAGCCCTAAACAGGAATTCTGCACTTTTTGAATTCTATTTTTATGAATACAGTTGTTAGGTTCGGAGTCAGCGAAGTTGAAATGTAATAGAACTAATGCTTCACATAGTTTTCGTGAATTAGTTTCAGTTTCAGCTATATGCAATAGCTATATAAAAAACTCAATCATAAAGAAACACACCGGAATATTAATAAATTCCTATGTGAAACTGAGTATTATATCGATTAGGAATGATATAGTCTGGGGTTTTGGGCCCACGATTCGTTTTGAAAAAACTGATCCAGTATTTTTCAGGACTCAAGACTAATTTGGAATTCAAAAACCATTTTTTATGTTGACAAAAATATTGTCATATTTGAAGCCCCCTCGTATAATCGAGTTCAATAAATGGATCGAGCACTGTGCTTTATCTAATAGATTTGCCTTTATGGAGTTCTTCATCATTCAAGGCTCGTGGTTGACAAAGAACCATTGTGTGGTATAAATCTGATCATTCAGTGATAAAACCAAGAGAAACATTGAGTCTTACTTTTGCTAGTAATATGCTATACAGGTCCCTCAATTCAACTAACCAACCTACTTTCCGATAAAGTTAATTTTAACATGGGACACTTCAAAAACATCAGTGTTGATGATTCCATAGTTTCCGACTTTTCTCCCAAATACGAAAAAATTACGTATTTTGATTCGTTAGAACCTCAAGTATCAAATAAGTGCATATTACCAGATTTATCACTCGATTCAATCACATCATCAATAATCAAAGCGGTGTTTCATAATTTCATAAGAATCATCTAATTACCTTCATACACTCAGTTCCGAAAAAAGTGATGCACTTGATATTTGAAAATAGTAGGCCGATTTTTTTTTATTTGTTGGTAGGTGATGCATTTATCTTTAAAAAAATAAAGAGGTGAGAATTTTTTCAAAGCCTTCTTGATGGTGGTGGGATAACTCGAACCATGATTTATTCTTAATTTTTTACTCACCCTGTGTGTTAATTGAGTAATGGCATAGAAAGTGCTTCCACCCTATACGATAGAGGCTCCTTTTGCGAGCATTTTGTTGTTTTATCCATTGATTTCTCTAAAATTTTCCGAATTACAGCTTGTTTTGCTGAATCCTTGCAGATTACCAACTTTCTGAATTTATCGAGAAACAATTTTCTAAACTGATACCAATAATTATAAAAAACATTTTTATTGAACACAAAATTATGAATTGGGATGACTGCTTGATACCGTAATTGCCTCCTCTAGCAACTCTAAGAACTTCTAATCTACGAGGCATACTGGAAATCAAGTTGCCTATCGTTTCCATTGGTATACGATCCCATTCTTCCACTAATGCATCTGCCATTTCTGCGAGACTTTCCGGAGACCTCTCGCGAGAACGTACCCTTCTCCCTAATTCATCCCACAAATGTTCTATAGGATTCATATCGGGGCTTCTCGCAGGTCATTGTAATGTGGTAATAGCAGTAGCTTCTAAGAAGTTTCGCACTATTGCTGTTGTGTGTGGTCGGGCATTATCCTGCATCAATATAAAATTATTGCCCACTAACTCTGCATAAGGTAAGATATGCTGCTCTAAAATGTCAATGTAAATTCGGGCATTCATCGACTGCCTCACCGGAAAGACATGAAGGGGTGTCTTTCCATTCATTGAAATCCCTCCCCACACCATAACGGACCCACCATTAAAACTTTCGCATTATGAGTAGAAACTGTTTCATAATAAGGCAACTAAAAAACACTGTATCTCTTGATATAGTACTGTTGGTCTACTATGGTCTGGTTTAGTCGAATATATCCTATGGTTTGATTTTCTGGGGGAACTCAAGTCACATTGACAAAATATCAGGTGTATATTAAAGGTGTCAATCAGAGAACATCATGCAAACAAATTTTCATTGAATTATCTGTTTTGACAGTACCATCATTGTATATATTTCTCAAAATTTTGAATATTGAAAACCAACTACGAACATTTGTTCGGAACAGTTCTCTGCATAACTATAATACTCGAGGAGCAAACAACTTGTTTCAACCATTCTCAAGACTTACCATTGGTAAAAATTCTCATTTGTATGAAGGTATTTCACTTCATTAGCATTTTGAAAACAAGTTCGGTAATGAACAACATTTTAATAATATTAAATACTTCAAATGTCTCTTGCACAGGTTTTTGGTAAGAAATGTATTTTATTCTGTAGAAGAATTTCTCCAGTGATAATAGTATATTATTAAACGAGCGGTAATGTAGGTCATAACTCACGCAGATGAAGTTTGCAGCACGAGCCACAGGCGAGTGCTGTAATTCATCAAGTGAGTTATGACCATTACCGCAAGTTTAATACTATACTTTATCTACGACTATTACAATAAATCCTAAGTTATACAAGTACAGAGAAAGAACTTTATTGACAAATCTTGATATACTTAATACAAATTTTAGATTCAATCACTCGCATATTGTTTATTGAAAAAATTAACTGTGAAGTTAACAGTAAACTGAATATGTTGGAACTTAATTATGGAAGTTTATTGTTTATTTTTGTGTTTGTTGCATATATGTTGTTGATGTACTAACTGATTGAGCTGTAATAGAACTGTATATTTTATTTGCAGTATCTGTCTTATTCTTTTCGGAATCATCAACGTACCCCTCAGCCACAGTAGTTGATCGCCAACCGCCATGGCGTTTCAGTGCCGTACGGCATCTATTAATAAAGTTGCCGACGAGCGGCGAAAACAATGCCCTGTATATAAATTACAGTCTGGTAATTTCAGAAATGTGGCAATGTCTTTCCCCATTGCTCAAAATTTATCAATGCCATTCTTTGTGAGTGATATTTTCCATATGGAAATTCAAATTATAATCCATCTTCACTATCTGAATTCATCAAAAAAATCACAATAATTGTATCAGCTCAGTTTGAAAACGTCAAAATTATTCAGTTGACATCACTCCCCTCAATAACAATAATGGACTGTTCCCTTTCGGCCAACTGGCTTGTACAGAAGTACTGAGCCATCTTGATTTTCGGTTCGTAAATAATTCCAAGAGCCTTTCTCGATGTAAGTATTATAGTGAGTTATAGTAGCGAGAGTTATTATAACTCACGCTGTTTGTTTATAGATACTATTAATTGTACAAAGGCAGTTGAATCATTGATATATAATTTAATAGGAGTAGATAAAAGGTTTTATCTATCATACATAAATTTTTATTCGGTACGTGTTCAATGTGAATTCAATGTGATTTAAATGTAACAATGACATCTTTTCTATTTTTGTAAGTCTTAATTATAGTTATAGATCCATTTCTCATGACTATAGTCTAATAAAGTAGGTACCTGTATGTATGAACATAAGGAATATTCTCAGATATATTTATGGACACAAAAGAACTGATATATATATATAAAGAAATAGAATATTGAATTACAACTATTGAACACACACGATAAGAATTCGAGAGCAAAATCTTCTGAAGTAGAGAATATAGAGAATAGAGAACTATATAACTTACCAATATGTTCAGTATTGAAATGAAAATTAAAATGTATAGGAAAAGTATACTTGTATGAACTATGATCTTGATGAGCTTGGAACTTCCAAAGAAATCATTCGTATCAGTGATATGGGAATAATATCTGTCACAAACAGGTTATATGACTTAACTCAAGTAAAACTCATTTCGGATATCATATCCTCATCAGTAACCTGAAGTCCAGTTATTCTTTCAGCAATTCTTCATGATATACACAATTTTCATCTCCCTATAATATAACTAAAACTATAACGAACTGAAATCTAAGAATTATAATTTGTTGACATAGGTCCTGTTATCGGGCATTCATTTTTGGATGTATGATAAATTGATAGTCATCATACAGGACGTGGAAAGAAATTCTGAATTGAGAAAACCTAATCACGAATCTGCGATTGAGGGCTATAAAAATATATTTGTTTAACATGTTTTGTATCACTTTTAAAGATTTAAGAAATATATTTCCATTCTATTTTATTATATTCATGTGTTGAATTCCCATTGAAAAATCAAGTTGACTTCGACAAAAAAGGCTCTCGTGTAATCATCATTGATAAATTGTTAGATATTGACAAGTATTCCTCAATTCTCAATCGTTTATTTTTTACAGGTGCCAAGAAAACTGCCAGTCTTTACTTATGACGTCGCGAGCCTGAAGAATCCTCTTTGATTCCTTGATACGCGGAGGTCAAGAAAGAACATTCCGCATTCTACAGATGACAGTTCGAGATCAGAGCGATAACGACCGGCAAATCAGTCATGTTACACGAGCAGTGCCGGATTTAGGGGGGGGCTATGGGACTATCAGCCCCCGGCGGTGAATTTCAAGAGGCGGTAGAGAAAAAGAGAAAAGAGGAAAAGCAAGCAGCAATACAGTCATTGACTGGTTGAGATACTGTTTTTGTGAATATCATAAGATGCACTAATCTAGTGTCAGTTGTGTCTTGGACGCTACAATACAAAAGCGGCGGCTGTACATACTTTTATATGATGATGTGAAGAAAAACCGCATTCGACCCAGTAGAGTAGGGGTATTTCGTGATTCGTCTAACTCAAAAACAAAAAACAAAATCAGAGTTCAGTATTTAATAGGTTGTCGTTGATGGTACTAATAATAAATAAATATTGGAACTGAAATTAAAAAAAAATGCGTAAAATAGAAGGTGGTGTATTCTGGAAACGACAGAAGATCAATAAACAAAAGCAGTTAGACGAAATTGTCAAGAAATGCTCTAAAATACATTCATTTTTTGTAAATTCAAATGAGACAGAATCAGAACTGACAGAACCGTCTCCGAGAACCTCACGATCTCAAGACGGGAATTGTAAGTTTTATATTTTTTTACAGTCAATACGCGAAAAAGAAGAGTTAGAATCTCAAAAATAAATGATCGAAATATGAACACGACTAAGTGTTGTTTCAGGGATAATCACAACAAATTCCTAATTCATTGATTATTGGCAATTACTTAGAATTTTTTTACTATCCCTGATGATTAGTAATGCCAGTAGTGAAAGGTCATCCTCAACTTTAAAAAGAGTGAGAAACCTACTTAGGAATTCCATGGTAGAGGATATATTGAATATCTTATCAATTTCAAATATTAACAGTGACATGTTATTAAATCTGAATTTTGATGATGCCACTGACGACTTTGCATCAAAAAAATCAAGAAAAGTATTTTAGTATTCATCTGAAAAAAATATTTGTTGTTGTTTAACGTGTGGAGTAAATATGATTTGATTGGTTGTAAAAAATGAAAAATGAAAGGATTATTTGAATTTTGAAACTGATAATTGAAAATTAAATATTTGGCGGCGGCGCGGCGGCATCGTAAAAGTTAGCCCCCGGCGTAAGGGAGTATAAATCCGGCACTGCACGAAGGCAATTTGTTGTGGCCGATACATATCTCGAAGCTGGCATCTCAGATGGCTCTGCCGCTTTCCAAATCGCCTACCAATGAGGATCGAGTCTATGCGGCCTACTAGGATTCCTAATTCGAAACAATCAGAAGCGGTTGTTGTTTACGAGCTCATCAGTAGAAGCAGAAGACTTGGTGAGTATGGGAAATGCGCCAACTAAATGGAAAATGTCATTGTGATATTCATTATTGTGAAGAAGAAACGGAGCATTTACTGGGTGTTACATAATTTACCAGCACCAGGATAAGGATTTCGAAGATATGAATGAAAAGTTATCAGAATGATAGATTTTGACGCTCCATTCCTCAAATTGACGATTTTCATATTCACGGAAAAAAGGAATTGTTGAATCGTGCGAAATTTAATTGAATGAGGCAAATAAAAGTGTTATAGGTGCACGACAAAATATGATCTTGAAATGAGTTGATCTATATCTTGTTTCAGAGCGAACTTGAATTTCGAATCAATTGAATATGTCTTGCATGAACTCTGGATCTCACTCAATCAAGCACATCCGCATGAATCATTTTGTTTGATTCAAAATAAGAAGACATTGATACAATCGAATATTTAGTCGATTCAATGAAATATTTGGTTGATTCAATGAAATATTTGGTCCATGCAATGCAATATTTTGAAATATTTCTTTGATTCAAGAGAAACTGTATTTCCATTCGACAAATTGTTTTGTTGTACCAAATTCAGTATTAATTCGGGAGTTTTCTGAAATTTCACAATAGAATAAAATGAACTAGGAAACTAGTCGACTTCTACCATGAATCTCCAGTGTTTACTTCTCTTCAGATGATGCAAAACTAATTCGTATTGATAATCATCCTAAGTTCGATTTATCCAGCTGATATTTCGAACACTATAAGAATCAGGCTTCAGGTATATAATGAATTCGAGGTAGGCATAGACGAGGCGAAATAATCGCCATCTAGAGGCGAAAATTTAACATGATGTAGAATGAACAAAATACATCATTGATATTACATATTTTGTTGCTCTATTCAAGCGAATGATCCGTTCGAAACGAGCTCATTGCTACATCGCGGAATAAGAAAACTTGTATTTGGTTTCAAAGATATATTCTCATCGAAATGATCATTGTTTCATCAAATCAACAAAATGCATGTTTATAGTTGATCAACATCGACATCATTTTGGTTCGACATAATTTGTTTTTGAGAAAACCATATAATTATTTTGTTGATTCAATTAGACTACATTCTTGATTTGAACAAGCTACTTCCATGAAGTAATATCATGTATCTGGTTGATTCAACAAAAAATTGATCAGTCCAACAAAAATAATTCAAGCATAAATAATTTGTTGATGCAACAAATCGTTTTTTTCTGTGACGCAGAATACAATCATAACAGACTTTTGAAGTATGTTTATATTCTCGCTAGTTTGAAAAAATATGCGGAAGTTGAATGACTGAAATGATGAATTTCACCAATAAAGCACACTGTTTTTTTATTCTTTTTTTTTAGAGAGATGCGCTGTCCTAATTGCCTACCAATGAGGATCGAGTCTGTGCGGCCTACTAGGATTCCTAATTCGAAACAATCAGAAGCGGTTGTTTACGAGCTCATCAGTAGAAGCAGAAGACTTGGTGAGTATGGGAAATGCGCCAACTAAATGGAAAATGTGATATTCATTATTGTGAAGAAGAAACGGAGCATTTACTGGGTGTTACATAATTTACCAGCACCAGGATTAAGATTTCGAAGATTGGAATGGAAAGTTATCAGAATGATAGATTTCGACACCCCCCATTCCTCAAATCAACTATTTTTATGATCACGGAAAAAAGGGATTGTTGAATCGAGCAAATTTCAATTGAATGAAGCAAATAGAAGTGTCATATATGCACGAAAAAATATGATATTGAAATGAGTCAATCTATATCTTGTTTCAGAGCGAATTTGAAGTTCGAATCAATTAAATAAGTCTGGCATGAACTCTGGATCTTATTCAATCAAGCACATCCAGGAATCGTTTATTAAGAGATATTGAATTGGCTCAAACAATCATTTTGTTCCAGTTATTGATACAATCGAATATTTAGTTGATTCACAGGAATATTTGGTAGATTCAATGAATTATTTGGTTGATTCATGAAATATTTGGTTGATTCAATGAAATATTTGGTTAATTCAATGAAATATTTTATTGCTTCATTGACATATTTCGTTAATCCAAGAGAAACTGTATTTTCATTCGACAAATTGTTTTGTTGAACCAAATTCACTATTGATTCGGGAATTTTCTGAAATTTCACATCAATAGAATAAACTAAACTAGGAAATTAGTCGACTTCTAGCATGAATCTCCAGTGTTCACTTCTCTTCAGCTGATGCAAAACTAATTCGTATTGATAATCATCCTAAGTTCGAATTATCCAGCTGATATTTCAAACACGAAGAATCAGGCTTCACGTAAATAATGAATTCGAGGTAGGCATAGACAAGACGATATGATCGCCATCTAGAGGCGAAAATACAACTTGATGTAGAATGAACAAAATATTTCATTGATATTACATATTTCGTTGCTCTATTCAAGCAAATGATCCGTTCGAAACGAGCTCATTGCTACATCGGAATAAGAAAACTTGTATTTTGTTTCAAAATGATCATTAATTCATCAGATCAATAAAATGTTTATAGTTGAATCAATATCGACATCATTTTGGATCGACATAATTTGTTTTTGAGAAAACCATATATATTCTGTTGATAAAATTGATATTATACTGTTGATTCAATTAGACTACATTCTTGATTTGAACAAGCTGCTTCCATGAAATAATCATGTATCTGGTTGATTCAACAAAAAATTGATCGGTTCAACAAAAATAATTCAAGCATAAATAATTTGTTGATGCAACAAATTGTTTTTTTCCGTGACGCAGAATACAATCATAACAAACTTTTGAAGTATGTTTATATTCTCGCTAGTTTGAAACAATATGCGGGAGTTGAATGACTGAAAGAATGAATTTCACTAATGAAGCACACTGTTTTTTTATTCTTTTTTTTTTTTTTTCGAAAGCGATGCGCTGTCCTAATGGCCTACCAATGAGGATCGAGTCTATGCGGCCTACTAGGATTCCTAATTCGAAACAATCAGAAGCGGATGTTTATGAGCTCATCAGTAGAAGCAGAAGTCTTGGTGAGTATGGGAAATGCGCCAACTAAATGGAAAATGTGATATTCATTATTGAGAAGAAAAAACGGAGCATATACTGGGTGTTACATAATTTATCAGCACCAGGATAAAGATTTCGAAGATAAGAATGAAATATTCCTCAAATTAACGATTTTCATGATCACGGAAAAAAGGGATTGTTGAATCGAGCAAATTTCAATTGAATGAAGCAAATAGAAGTGTCATATATGCACGACAAAATATGATATTGAAATGAGTCAATCTATATCTTGTTTCAGAGCGAATTTGAAGTTCGAATCAATTGAATATGTCTGGCATGAACTCTGGATCTTATTCAATCAAGCACATCCATGAATCGTTTATGAAGAGATATTGAATTGGCTCAAACAATCATTTTGTTCGATTCAAAATAAGAAGTTATTGATACAATCGAATATTTAGTTGATTCAATGAAATAATGGGTTGTTTCAAAGGAATATTTGGTAGATTCAATTAATTATTTGGTTGATTCAATGAAATATTTGGTTGATTCAATGAACTATTTGGTTAATTCAATGAAATATTTTGTTGATTCAATGAAAATATTCCGTTGATTCAAAAGGAACTGTATTTCCATTCGACAAATTGTTGTGTAGAACCAAATTCAGTATTAAGTCGGGAGTTTCCTGAAATTTCACAACAATAGAATAAACTAAACTAGGAAACTAGTCGACTTCTACCATGAATCTCCAGTGTTTACTTCTCTTCAGATGATGCAAAACTAATTCGTATTGATAATCATCCTAACTTCGATTTATACAGTTGATATTTCAAACACGAAGAATCAGGCTTCACGTATACAGTGTGTCCCACTTACCATGCTCACCATGGGTATCTTTTTAACGGTGAGAGATACGAGGTCGGTTAAATGACACCAAATGTGGAGTTTGTCAAGGCCAACTATAATAAGAAAAAATATTTTGATAAAATCTATTCGTTTTTGTTTTATACGCAAAAAACAGATTTTGATCATTTTCATGTCTCCTCCGTAACTTCTTTATTTATGAGAATATTCAAATAGGAATTTCACATTCTCATTGCAGTTTTTCAAATTGATTTTGAACAAAATATGAAATTTATACCAACTCTTCTAGAATTGGAGATATCAGCACCAACTTCAGTTTTTCAAATGTAGGACATAGCTCATTATGACTTGGTTGCAAATAACTTCTTTCTCTCTTACAGATGATATGTCGCAGTAATAGTTTTGTGTTGATAACAACGGAGTTATCGTCATTTATACAAAAACAAAAAATTATTTGGACGCCGCCATCTTGAATTTATGAATTTTAACAAAAAAGTCATGATCCCGACCTCAAAAACCCCCACTTACCAATTTTGAATGGAATCGGACCAAATCTTGTCCGCCATCTTGGAGCAGCCATTTTTTATTAAATTCAGCGAGAATCATATAACTCCGATTAACTTGAAATTTGGCAGGTGTCCATAATTTCTGTGACAATTCAGTATTGAATTTTTGTTTAAATTAAAAAAAAATGGCTGCTCCAAGATGGCGGACAATATTTGTTCCGATTTCATTCAAAATTGGTAAGTGGGGGTTTTTGAGGTTGGAGATCATGATTTTTTTGTTAGAATTTATTAATTCAAGATGGCGGCTTCCAAATAATTTTTGTTTTTGTATAAATGACGATAACTCCGTTGTTATCAACACAAAACTATTACTGCGACACATCATCTGAAAGAGAAAAAAAGTTATTTGTAACCAAGTCATAGTGAGCTATGACCTACATTTGAAAAACTAAAGTTGGTGCTGATATCCCAAATTCTTGACGAGTTGGTATGAATTTGATATTTTTTTCGAAATCATTTTGAAAAACTGCAATGAGAATGTGAAATTCCTATCTGAATATTTTTATAAATAAAGAAGTTACGGAGGAGACATGAAAATGATCAAAATCTGTTTTTTGCGTATAAAACAAAAACGAATAGATTTGATCAAAATATTTATTCACATTATAGTTGGCCTTGACAAACTCCACATTTGGTGTCATTTAACCGACCTCGTAGCTCTCATCGTTGAAGAGATACCCATGGTGAGCATAGTATAATGAATTCGAGGTAGGCATAGACGAGGCGAAATGGTCGCCATCTAGAGGCGAAAATTTAACTTGATGTAGAATGAACAGAATATATCATTGATATCACAAACCCATTTCGGTGATCTATTCAAGCGAATGATCCGTTCGAAACGAGCTCATTGCTAGAACTTGATATTTTAAATAATTGCACCTTTAAATATTCTACGCCAATGGCAGAAACGGGTTTGAGTATGAAATTTACTCTCATGGTTTTGACAAAGTTTGTATTTCAATAATTATTGTTTATGTTCTAAAATTACTAAAATGCATATTTCGTCAAAACCATGAGAGCAATCGAGTCTTATCAAGAATACCTTTTTTAGAGTAAATGAGTTGCGCAATCTTTTCATACCCAAACTCGTTTTCTTCCATTGGCGTAGAGTTTTTAAAGGTGCAATTATTTGAAAAATCAAATTCTACGCCTATGTTTTATTATCGGACAAAATTTTAACACCATTTTTTTTGCCTCATAAAACTCTATCAATAAACCAAATTTCAGCAAAATCGCTTATGCCGTTTTAAATTTATATGGGAGAAACGATTTGAAAATTGTAACTTCAAGGCCCTTCTGGAGCCCAAACGATGCAACTTTGTACTAAGGTAATTTAACTAAAATCGACTTATTTTGGTCTAAGGAATATGTGGTATGTTTTGGTAAAGACCTTTTACAGACACCCTGTATAATGCTTTGTAGGTCATGAGGAGCAGTAGAGGTGTCAAGTAGCTATCTATTTGCATGAGTAATTATTGAATGTCGATAATATCAGAAATCCATAGGGACGCCCATGTCATATCAATTAAAATAAAGAAGGCCATCGACGTGGTTTCGGTACCTTTTTGGTGTATTCTGCTCGCGCCTACGCCAAAAATTGTAATATCGCATCAATTCCTCCGCCATTTTTTGAAGTGAGTTCGCCCATTGATGTAACAATTTACAAAGAAGTGACCAAAAGACGATCAGTGCTAAAGTTCTGAATCATTCAAGATCGAATTTTGGAATTTGGTGGGTAGCAAGAATACTAAATTGCTCTTTTATTGTCAAGAAAATAATTGTTTCCTTACATATGAACTTATGAATTTCAAATAGGATATACACTGTATATTTTTTCAGTTTTGGATTCATGGCATCGTTTTACATATCTACGCTAAAAATTTTTTCTGATCAAAATATAATAATATACAGGTTGTCCTATTTGAGAATTGAACCAAAAGTGATGAAATTAATATTGTTTGTCAATAAAAGTTTATTTGGTATACTTTCTACCCACCAAATTTCAAAATCTGACCTCCAATGATTCAGACTAGCCGTTTTTTGTGCAGGTCACTGATACAGAGAAGAAAGACATCTCTCAGTAGAGTTGGAAATATACAGAGGATGTTCAATTTGAAGAAAAAGCTGATTTATACCATTTTTTCTAATTTTGCAAGTCGCATCAGTTTTCTTGAGGAGAGCCAAAGATAGTTCAGATGAATTCCTTGAACTCCATGTTCAAAGTTTTTTCCACCTCGCATAGTTAAAGCAGTAGCTGGTGGTCAAAATAGAAGGTACAGTCGTCTTCAGAGATCATGTCGCACATGGACGGTGTCAGCTCTCTTAATCACCGCTGCAATAAAAGCGCTCATTCTGTCCAACCGCGACATGTTCACTGAAGACGAGTGTACACTAGGAAAAGTGCAGAGACTGAAAAATACTTCCTCCCAGACAGCACAGAATATTCTATGAATATTCTGGCAACGTTCAAATATACTTTACTTTAGAATATTCTTATATGATGATCATAGAATATTTTCATCATGCAGCAAATATTCTATGAACATTCAATTTGACATGTTCTCAGAATACTCAATGTTCTGAGAATATTTATAATGTTTACCCTGACATAACCTATTATTCTCTAGCCTCAATGCTGATTATCCCACTAATTTAGTGGCTAAGGTTTCAGATTCGTAAAAATGCAATCACAAGATAGTAGGTTCGCATCTCGACCGCGGAGATGCACTAGGAATATTCTCAGAATATTTGAAACAGTCCATTCGGAATGTTCATAAAATATCCATTTGTATTATATTTTGAGAATATTCTGAGGATATTCAGATATTCTCGAGGAATATCCTATGAACGTTCTATGACTGACATTGTGCTATCTGGGCTGGATTGAACTCTCAGTGGTTTGTTTATTTTATGAAGAATCATAATCTGCTAGAAATAGTTATAACGTCTATTGAATATTCCCGATTTTTTGGGATTTTTTTCTCCTCGTTTCTATAACATAAAAATGTGAATATTATCTCCATATACGTGAAAAGACAAATCAGATGATTTGCCCCAAAATGTCACTGTGTTCAAAGAATTCTTCTATCAGAGAGCCTAAAAGAAAAATTCACTATCTTGTCAGTGACAATTTGTATTGAAAAAGGTTTTGAGAAGAGAAATAAAGGTATATAGAAAAAATATCAGATGAGATCAATTCTAACTCAAACAAAGCCGAAAAATGAAGAACAATCGTCAAAAAATGGTATTTACAGTATACCATGTGCCTGTGGAAAGTTTTATACAGGTGGAACCAAGAGAGTTCTTTCAGTAAGGACGAAGGAACATAAGTACAATATAAAGAAAAGACAGATCGACAAATAGAAACTAGCTGAACATATCCTTACTGAAGATGGACAACATATGGCAGAATGAAATAATATTAAAATCATTGGAAGATAACAACCAGTGAATGTTTCTTTTAGGCTCTCTGATAGGAAAATTCTTTAAACGCAGTGACATTTTGAGGCAAATCATCTGATTTGTCCTTACTACAGGTATATTGGAATAATATTGATATTTTCATTTTATAGAAACGAGGAAAGAAAATCCCAAAATATCGGGAATAATGAATGTACCGCCTCCTCGATTAACCTACAGACAGTATATAACGTCTATACTGAGACTGCTATAAGTTGGTTTGTTGACAACCTTCGGAAAGATTCTACAGTTCGACACCAGAGGCCGCACACTGTAATTTTCGCGAAAAAACTGTTCTGGCGACTCCAAATGTTCGTATTCGAGTCCGTCCCTGGTCTCTAACTCTAAGTTGCGTAATCCAAAGTGGTCTGGTATAATCTTTGCGCAATAACAATAATTAATTGCATCCAATCTCCGACCAATAATAAAAGAATCTCGGATAGAAAGAGACGCAGGATATGGGAGTCGACACCAGAATAGAACGCATGTTAATAGATATCCTTACCACGATTTTCTCTATTTGTAGCCACCAATTGCGTGTCAGAACCGACTTCTATCGCAAAATATTTCCTTGAACACCTTAACATTTACCAATTAAAAATCGTTAATGTACTTTCTGCGCACTATGTCGATAGAACGTACCTACCTACCGTAATTAGTTTATTGTTTAATAAAACAAACACAATTATTACGTCAAGGTTGTTGTTATTTATTTGTGCGGTGTTTGTATTGGCAACAATAAATGCATTCGACTTGGCTTGGGGCCTTTATCTTGGCATTTAAAGTCACAAAAGTGAAGAATGCTCACTATAATTATAGTTATAATGACCGTTGTTAAATCGGACTTGGCTTCAGGGATTATTTATTCGAAGGGCTTGTATGAAAAATCTTAATTTATTAGTTATGTGCCATTTTTCAAATTCATTATTATGTTGAAAAGGAATATTCTCAGATAAATTATGGACATACAAAAAAGGATATATATTTATATAAAGATGAAGCAATACATTGAGAATTCGCATTTTCTATGTGATGAGAATATCTACTCTTTTTCAGTTTATTCAATAGAAAACAACTACTTTCCTGGCTGTATGCCACGACCAACCTTGAATTATATCTATTGAACACACACGATAAGACTTCGAAAATAAAATATAAAAACTTCTGAAATTGAGAATTTGCATTCTCCTTCAGAGACGAAAATATGTATATGCACACATCATTTTGAATATTCAACAGAAAACAACTACTTTCCTGGCTATTTGCCACGTCGAACATTGAATTATATCTGATGAACATTCAAAAGGAGAACATGAAAAATAAAAAATAAAATCCTCCGAAATTGAGAATTGACATTCTTCTTCAAATCGGATGTATAAACTACGAAATAGCCACAATGCTCACAGTGGAATGAAATAGTAAATAAATGTGAAAAGCTCACAGTCATTTCCACCCAGTGTTCATAAAAAAATGAACAACAATGGTAGATTTCGGGAAAAAAAACAACTACTTCCCTGGCTAATGCCACGCAGGATATTGAATTACATCCTCCCGAAATCTATGCATCGACTCGTTTAAACGAATACTGATACAAGTGATTCTTTCCTGAATGCCTATTGATTTCGATTAAGCCAGGCCGCTGGACAACCACAGACCGGTTTCGAGCTCTTTGACTCTCATCAGTGCAGTGTAGTCTCCAGCCAGCTGTCCTAAGACCGCCGACTCAGCGAAGCCTAGCCAAACAAAAATCAAGTTGGCATTATATCCACCCCGAGGCATCTCTCATCAATAAAATGAAAGTAACGCCATCTGAGTAGAACCGAGGAAAGAATCACTCCAAAACTGAAATTCCCATACGGGAGTGGCTGGCAGCCCGACTGGCGTGATATGAACTACGAAATAGCCACAATGCTCACATAGTCGGCGGTCTTAGGACTGCTGGCTGGAGACTACACTGCACTGATGAGAGTCAAAGAGCTCGAAACCGGTCTGTGGTTGTCCAGCGGCCTGGCTTAATCGAAATCAATAGGCATTCAGGAAAGAATCACTTGTATCAGTATTCGTTTAAACGAGTCGATGCATAGATTTCGGGAGGATGTAATTCAATATCCTGCGTGGCATTAGCCAGGGAAGTAGTTGTTTTTTTCCCGAAATCTACCATTGTTGTTCATTTTTTTATGAACACTGGGTGGAAATGACTGTGAGCTTTTCACATTTATTTACTATTTCATTCCACTGTGAGCATTGTGGCTATTTCGTAGTTCATATCACGCCAGTCGGGCTGCCAGCCACTCCCGTATGGGAATTTCAGTTTTGGAGTGATTCTTTCCTCGGTTCTACTCAGATGGCGTTACTTTCATTTTATTGATGAGAGATGCCTCGGGGTGGATATAATGCCAACTTGATTTTTGTTTGGCTAGGCTTCGCTGAGTCGGCGGTCTTAGGACTGCTGGCTGGAGACTACACTGCACTGATGAGAGTCAAAGAGCTCGAAACCGGTCTGTGGTTGTCCAGCGGCCTGGCTTAATCGAAATCAATAGGCATTCAGGAAAGAATCACTTGTATCAGTATTCGTTTAAACGAGTCGATGCATAGATTTCGGGAGGATGTAATTCAATATCCTGCGTGGCATTAGCCAGGGAAGTAGTTGTTTTTTTTCCCGAAATCTACCATTGTTGTTCATTTTTTTATGAACACTGGGTGGAAATGACTGAGCTTTTCACATTTATTCGGATGTATAATATGATGTATAATGGATATATATAGAAATATAACTTACCAATATATTCAGCATTGAAATGAAAATTGGAATGTATAGGAGAAGTATACTGGCATAAACTCTGATCTTGATGAGCTTGAAAACTTCCAAAAATAATCATTCATATCAGTGATATGGGAAATATTATCTCTCACACACAGGTTATATATGACTTTATTGCAATGAAACCATTTCGGATTTCTGAATCCTCATCAGTCACCATGATGTACACTTATTCTTACAGCCATTCTTCATGATATACACAATTTTCATCTATCTGTAATACAACCATCTAAAACCGAGTAAAACTATAACAAAATGACATATGAAAAAATTTGTTGACATTCTATTCCTGATTCCTGTCATTTGGCCGTTTTTGCTTTATCTGAGAATATTCCTTTTCAACACTTTCATACCCAATCAGGGGCTCAAACTTGAACGATGGAAACTTGTGATTTTTATAGACCTCTAATCGCAGATTCGTGATAGAGTCTCAATTCAGAATTTCTTTCCACGCCCTGTATGATGAATGTCAATTTATCATACACCCAAAAACAATAAATGCATTCGACTTGGCTTGGGGCCTTTATCTTGGCATTTAAAGTTACAAAAGTGAAGAATGCTTACTATAATTATAGTTATAATGACCGTTGTCAAATCGGACTTGGCTTCAGGGATTATTTCGAAGGGCTTGTATGAAAAATCTTAATTTATTAGGTATATGCCATCTTTTAAATTCATTATTATGACTTCCTCCTGTTTTTAATGATGCAAAAACTATACCCATTAAATATACTCATTTAAAAAAGCGATGGATTATTGATCATATTCAATGAAAATATTAAATTAAAACGTTTGTTGATGTCTACTCATTCCAAATTATTCAAGTTCCATTCCTTCATTTCTACATGTAAAATCTAGAGAATATCAAAACTACGCCTGATGCCTAAGTCGTAATACTAAATTTTTAGGAATATTAACCAATTTCAATAATGGTTTTCAGATTTCAGAAGCTCCATTGAATAGTCTTCAGAAACATGAATTTCGGAATCAAAAAAAATGGGAGAATAAATATTTCACAAGGCGAATAATTGTACCCTGCAAACTTGTAACAAATTTACAGTGATTCCATTCTGTCCAAAAATATATCATTCTTTTTCTTATTTTCATTGATTGATCACTATGTTCCGTTGATATATGATTGTTTTTGTAAAGTGTCACAAAAAAAGTGTGTTTCACTCCTGAAACTCTTCACTTCAAAAACATTTCCACGATAATGTGACCCATAGAAAATACAAAACTACTTCAAACTAACTCACCAACAATACAGGGTATGATTTTTTTATTCCTCATCCTAAAGAGTGACGTGATGTTTGAAACAATTTCGATGTTTTTGCAATCAGGTTGATAATTTTGAATTGGTAAATTTTGTTGATGATATTTCTATAAATGAGCATCCGAGACCAATTTTATATTATCCTATATACCCTTAACGATCAGAATATACTTCTCGTTCTGAAAATACAGAGCGATTCAAGAAGTTCTTAAAAAATACGTTCTCAGACAATCTCGACTTTCAGTTGTATGCATGTTGACAGTTCCTCTTCCGTTTGGTATGATATTATATCATTCGACTATTGAATAATTTTTTTGGTTCGTTTTCATTCGACAGTATCGAAAGAGATACATTCTTTACGAGAAAACTAGAATACAAATTTTTGGAAGGAACACTCTAAATGAAATATTGTGAAATATTTCTTATCTCATTTTTTTGTTCTTCAAATTCATGATTCTCTAGAAAATGGAATGTTCATTCAATTTATATGGCAGTCCTGATTTTTCGAATTTAAAAGTTTCTGTATTACTTTTGATAAACCGGCTTGTGCCAACTTTTGTGTTGTTGATCCGGAACAGGTTAAGTAGTTAGATCTGATGGTAGATTAAATTTCTTGAACTGCTTTCGCACGGAATTTTATGTGAAGAATAATGTCTATCAAATCCACCTTTAATCTGTTGTTGACTGCAATCTGTTTCTTTCTTCCTTTGCATTTTTATTTAAGGTTTCCTGATATATTATATCAGAAATAATTTTTCAAGTCACCCAAAAATGAACAAATTCATGATCATTTCACTATAGGTATTCTATACTCAATTGCATCTGCCTCGTAGTAGTAGATTAGCAGTATCACAGAATGATCCCATGTACTATGGAGTTAAGCTATACCTATAATAATCTTAGTGAAGACATTTTAAATCGCCTGAGTTTCTCCTGGAATCATGATGTGGATGAATTATCCTAATGATCAAATTATTTTAATGATATTTTAATATTTAAGGGTCGTTTGCCCAAAGCATTTGAGAGACGATTAAAGATTGAATTTGTTTATATCCATGGCAACGTACGCCTTAGCTGTTGAGTTAGAAGAGGTAATTCCTCGTTAAGTATGCAACTGGCCTATTTTTGTTCAGTTTTTAGGGTAATACTGAGTATAGTTTGACAAAATATTTTAGTACCGTAAAAACTAAAAAAAAGGTAGGTAGAAAATTTGGACAAATTTGTTTCTGACGAATGTTATTCATCTGAAAAAAATAGTTTTCTCTCCTAGAGACTGGAGCAGAAACTCCTATTATGGAATCAGTCCAAGTTCTGCACGAGAATAATGTATGTATTATAATATCTTCTTTTCGAAATTTTTGAGCTAACAATTTTATCTCATCTAAAACAAGATCTACTAAATGAAACTAATGTTGTGAAGAGTAGCGTACATAAAGGCTTGCATTGAAGCAAGAAAACCCATTTTTGTATTGTTACTTCTTAATGTTCCTATAGTAACGTACCTGCCTATTGTCATTTGATTTTCCTGTTATATTCTAACATATACCTATTCATTTTTCATGTTATTCATTATGTGAACACTGAAGAATTATGTTTTTAATTTTATTCCACATCTTGTTTTTTATATTATATTTTTCATGTTGTTCATCAAATTTCTATTGAAAAAACTGGTGTGCGTAGAACTTCTATGGTATAGGTACACAACTTTGATTACAGCGGTTTTTAATTTCATTTTCAAAAATGAAATTGTTTTTTTTTTGTTTCCTGATAGAGATGTTTTTTCTGAATACATTGATATATGAAGAAATGGATCATTCTTTATACTTATACCAGTTTCCTAAGATAGTCATTTGTTTTCAATAAATCGCTTTCACAACATCATATATAATGTTTCTTCATCATAAACAATTTTATGAAAATATCCATTTTCTGTAGACGGAGCATATCCCAGACAGCACCAGATATTCCATGAATCTCCCTATCATATTCCTTTTGGAATATTGGAATATTCTAGAAATAATCTGGAATATTCCGGAATATCTGTGGAATATTCTCTAAATATGCGAATGGGAATTCCTCAGATATTCATAGAATATGTCCAAAAGAATATTCCATGTTGAATATTCCTGGAATATTCCAATAAACATATTCTAAAATAAAAAAAAGTTACCCTAGTAGGGATCGAACCCGTGACCTCAAGACTATCAGACCAACGCCTTGACCACTAGGCCAGTAATCGAATTGAATGATGTTGTACATATCAATTTCTTGTGAGAGCGTTGTTCGAAATCGGATCATAAACACTTTTTGTTTCAAAATCCCCTTACATCTAATTTTGATGTTCGATACTCACAACTCTGAAATGATGATGGGTATTTATGTGTTGAGAAACATAGGAATATTCATGGAATATTTCATGAATATACACCACAGAATATTCAGTTGAGAATATATCATGAATATACCGCACAGAATATTCATTTGAGAATATTTCATGAATATACACCCCACAGAACATTCAGTTGGGAATATTTCATGAATATACAAGAGAGAATATTCATATGGGAATATTCCTGGAAAATTCATACCTGAATATTCCCTGAACATCACTTTGGAATATTCCTTCTAGATGTTCCAGAGGCATGTATATATTCTAGGAATAATCGATGAATATTCGGAATATACTCCTCCTTTTTAGCATATTTAGAGAATATTCTAGGAATATCCAGTGCTGTCTGACATACATTTTGTCTAACTAACTTTGCGCAAAAGTCGACTTGTTATACATCATTGTATTCAGAAAAATATCTTCATCAGAAAAATAATTGAAAAATCATATGATTATGCCGGTCATATATGGTACGCGGTACCCGGGACGCGAGTTTGCCGGTTTACTCCCATCCCAGATAGATAGAATCTATTATCACTTCAAAAATGTGTCATGGGAAAAAATCCAAAGACCTGATAGAATAGGAATATTTTTGAGCACCAGGCGGAAAATATCCTTAAACCGGCACTGAGTATTTTACAGTGAATTCATGATACTTTTCTAATTTTCATTGTGAAGGAAAACTTATCAAATAAAACTTCGATCCATTGATTGATTGACAGTGAAATCTTTCAACGCAGTGACATTTTGGGGCAAAACATCTGAAATTCCAAACTGACGTACAATTTCATATGAAAATTACGATCCATTTAAGTAGGTAACCTAGTTGATGCCATCCAGTATACCTACTCATCAGTTTGATTTATGTCGGTGTGTTTCCCACGGGATTCGACGACTGCTAGATACGGTTTCTCGGTTATGATATTAAGATTCAAGTGTTTCTTGTTCAAACTAGATATCGAACGATAGAAATCGCATTATAATGTGCCACTATGACCATCTGTGTATATGCGAGGCCTCTCTTTACAGTGGCGCAACCGGAGACCTTTTTGATAAGGATATATTTACAGGGCATTTCGAAAAATTAGAGAGGGATATCCTGTAGTGTTCAGTGTCCTTCAGAAGTTTAAGAAGAACACCAATTCCTACCTTATTTTTCTTGGTTCTCACGATGTTCTCTGAACATTACAGGATATCCCTTTTCGTGGGAACCAGAACATAAAAAAAAGTTAACATCGTGAGAACCAAGGGAAATGAGGTATGAAATGGTGTTCTTCTTGAATTTCTGGAGGTTATATGCCTCGGGGAATCACCTCCCTTGGCAATGTGTACCAGAAGCTTGCTGTTCGTTGGATGAACGAGTCTTTGGAAAGAGATGTTCTGCGTGTCCAAAGTGACCACGAAGGGGTGCGAAGCCTCAACTCGACAGGTTAATCTTGCGGGGACTGCCAAGGGCGGTACAATTGTTGACATTTCATAAGAGCATCGTCCATGAGAATATCTATAAAATAGAGCCAGATCGCCAACTTTTTTACGGTGTTCCAGAGAAGTGAGTGCGTTTGTGAGCGAGGCATCACCCACGAGACGAATTGCCCTTTTTTGGACAGAATCCAACAGTTTCAGGGTATGTTTGGGTGCTGTACTCCAAATATGGAAACAGTATTCCAGGACAGGTCGGATCTGTGCCTTATAGATTATATAAGCAGATGACTGGAAGTGAAATTGCTCCTGGTCCGAAACAGGTAACAAAGTTCTTGGGATGCACTTTTAGCAATTTATCTCACGTGATTTTCCCAAGGAAAGGTTATTGCTGATAGTAATACCAAGCATCGAAATGGATGTCTTCAAAGGTATGGTACTCCTTACAAGCTTATGTTAGGCACAGTGAGATCGGCCTTTCTATAGAGAAAAGGCATGCTTGTGTTTTGTTTGCATTGAAATCTACCAAGTTATTGGATCCCCATTCGAGAATTGTTGCCAAGTCCATATTTATGTTGTCAACATTTCTCCCTCGTTCGTTTCTGACTTGCCTGGCTGGTATTGGAGCCCTGGAAGAGAAGGCGGTATGGAGGGTACTATCATCCGCGAAGCTGTGTACTGGACATGAAGTTGCTTCCAACAAATCGTTGATATGGAGTAGAAATAGTGTTGGTGCTAGAATTGATCCTTGCGGAACACCAGCATTTATGATAAGAGAGTCAGATGAACCTCCGTAGACCACTACATGGAGAGACCTAATTGTTCACTCGAAAAATCCTCTTTGATGGTCGATTTGGCAACAACTCCAGAGAGGACCTTAGAATGTGATGCCTTGTCCGCAGAGGAAATGAGCAGATCAATCCTCTTTTACACTAAACTGCTCGACACTCCAAACATAAAATCGAAATTACAAGGTAAAACAGCAACAGCGAATAAATCATAAGAAGAAAAAGATCGATACCTACTTATCAACGAGACTGTATAGTAGTATTCCCATCGAGATTAGATCCATTGCCTCGCAATCTATGTACAAAAATCAATTTAAAATATTAAATGAAAAACAAAGACAGAAAATACTTCACCCGACTCATAGAAAATTGGAAATAAATTCTTTATTGAAACCTTCATAAGAAATGTGCAGATTCCAACAAACATTGAAAAGGAAATGAAACTTGATTCTCAAGAATAAATGAACACTGATCCTGCGTACAGTGATTTTTGTAAGATTCGGCTTCTTTATTTGAGGGACTTGAATTTTGTCCACCTGAATAATCCACTTTTCTTAAATCAATTATATAATTCATTCAACCACATAGAATCGGAGCTAAATACAGTAACTCAACTTTCAAGGTCTAACCTTTAGTTGTTATCTGAATTTATTCTACCTGTAAATCTTGTTTTTTTTATGTATTATGGAATTATCATTGTATATCTGATACATAAACTGTTTTACATTTATGGTGAAATGAACATTTGAATATTTCATCAAAAATCTAATAATATGTATTGATTATATGATTGTTAATATTTTTTGCGGTGAATGAATTATTATTATTATTATTATTATTCAATCCTTATATTACTTCTCAATATGTCGCGAGCAAGATGACCGACCTGGAGGTAAAACATTGAAACACAACCTCATTTTTTTGTGAGACATTGAAACACAACCTCACTTCACTCATTTATTTACGAAGGAATCAAATAATTGAAATAGTTTTTCACAATATTTCGTCATACGATTCGTGTTTTCTTCACATAACATTGTGCTGTTCTACACTGAAGAGAAAAAATGTAGCCATTAGTAAAAATATAGTAACTACGGCAAAAATATAGTAAGATAGGGGACAGCAAGGTTATGTTGTTGCTTCCACTTATTTTGATTGTTTGAAAAGACCTATCTGTACCAAATGAAAAGCTTAGTTATTTCATTCACATGGTTTTTGCGGTTACTAATTTTCCTTAGTTAGGAATAATACCATTCTATTAGTCACAATTAGGATACTCAGATATGGTTACTACTAATAGTTATTGTAGCAAAATAATTACTACGAAATCGAGAAAAAATATGTTTCAGGGCAAAATGGGTTCATCATGAGTTCTGACCCTATACTTATACCGGGTGTCCCATTTTAATCTTTATTTGGAAATTTCTCGAAATATATGCATCTGACAAAAAAAATTGCCGAATAAAAGTTGTATGGTTTGGAGGGGGACGTCTGGTTATAAAACAAGTTCCACCCCCTGACCCCCAGGGGAGGGGGAAATGGAGGTAACATTGAAATCTTTAATTGAAACCCCTATTTTTTATTGCTGATTCTGGAAGAGCATTAAAAACTATGAAGCTTTTATTCAGGAACTTCTTTTTTATTTTCACAAGATGGCGCTGCGATCTTGAAAAAACAATATTTTACTATTTAGTTTGTAGTTGGCCACCCAGATCACCCGACTTGACTTCCCCAGACTTCTTTCTGTGGGGTTACATCAAAAACATTGTGTTTCGCGAACCCCCAACCACACGCGAGAATATGAAAGATAACGCCTGCTATGTTGGAAGCGACAATGCGGAATTTTGAAAAACGAGTGAACTTGTGTATTCAAGAAAATGGAGGTCATTTCGAACACTTGATAAAGTAGTCAATCTCACTTAAAACCAGCTCTTGTCTGACCTAAATGATACCTTAATTGCTGAAACATGCCTATTTTCTCTTTTCTATGTAGAGGTGTCAAGGTAACTAAGTTCGTTTAGCGTTAATTTGTCGTGTGAATATCACCCCAATGGCGTTTGTCTGGGAAAATATCACACCCTACACTCTTCCTCGTCTTCAGGGGGTTGAAATGTGTAAATAGTGAAATATTGTTTTTTACGATCGCAGCGCCATCTTGTGAAAATAAAAAAGAAGTTCCCGAATAAAAGCTTCATAGTTTTTAATGCTCTTCCAGAATCAGCAATAAAAAATAGGGGTTTCCATTAAAGATTTCAATGTTACCTCCATTTCCCCCTCCCCTGGGGGTCAGGGGGTGAAACTTGTTTTATAACCAGACGTCCCCCTCCAAACCATACAACTTTTATTCGTCAATTTTTTTTGTCAGATGCATACATTTCGAGAAATTTCCAAATAAAGATTAAAATGGGACACCCGATGACACCCTGTTGTATTTCCTTTCATTTGACTATTCAACTACGATCTCCAAAACTTTACTAACATTCATTAAATTTGGTTTTTTCAGGTTTCAAGAACCAGAAAAGAGTTCAACAGGGAACAAACAATGAAGAAATCAAGAAGATGAATAATTCTAGTGACGGTTTGGGCCTTATAGGTTCAGTTGACTGTTCTAATGTTCTACTGGCCTGTTAAGTCCCAAGCAATCACTAGACCTGACTACACCGAACCAGCAGAGTTTAAGAAGATATTTTGGATCCAAACACTCAGCAGATTGAATTAGGAAGCGAACTGGGCAATTTTGGGGTTTCTTAGCGGCATTTGCCGGTACTTGAATTGCAATGCCCTTGGAAATCCCAAAAGTGTTCGAAATAATCATGAGCAAGTATTGCAAACCAGCATTTCGTCACAAATAGCTTATTGTATTTGATATTTCTCATATTATAACTATTATGTGTACAGTGTGACCTGATTTCGATGGTTTTCCACGATATCTCAGTTATCTTTGAAAGCTCCCATTGACGTCCAGAAGACGTCCTTATTTAGTCACAAAACTGACCAAATGACAAAGCAAAGCAACATTTTCGCGAAGATTGCTTTGGAAGGAACGGCAACAGTTTTGTTTGGCAAGCTTAATTTCGAGTTTATTCGAATTTGGATCTGGAACGTTCACACACACGTTCAAAAAATTAAAATGTTTTTGCAGATAATTGTTCAGCATGAAAATGCGCAACTTTGACATTATTCAACCGACCTCGTATCTCTTATAATAACTGAGATCCCCATGGTGGAGCTTGAAAAGGGGATTATATGAAATCAATTTAATCAGAGGGTGCCAAAATATCATGCTATTTATAAGTGTATGTGATTAACTGAAGATTAATAATGATATATCCAATATTAATAATAAATAAGGGTCAAAATATTTTTTAGTAGATTATGAAATGTTTCAGTAGATCAATGTGCAAATCATGAGATCTACTGAAAATTCAATAGAACTGGCAACAATCCGACGAAAAGTTGTCTGAGGACGAAAAGTACTCGCCTCCGAAAATAGACGGTTTTTCCTTCGGAAATAAGAACGTAGAATGTGTTTTTCTGTAGATGTCGACGAAAAAACTGTTTTTTTAGTATAAATAAGACAAAGTAACCTATAAAATTTATTGATCGGAACTCATGAACATGTCTAGCGTGATAGAACTTTTTGACCGTTTATAAATTCCGGTCAGAACATTTTCTAGCTCACTTTGTATGACTTATACTTAAAAACAGTGTTTTTCTTTGTGAATTCTACCTTGATACGATGTTTCTACGAACTTTGTCGGCTTATATCTCAGAAACTAAGAATACAAAACTTTTTAAACTCACATAATTTCATAATGGGCCATCCCACCACAACATAGTGATATTTCAGCCAATTTTATTTCTGAAAAAAACTCACCGAGATAGACGCGTCTTTGATAGTCTTTATCGACATTTATTTTCAATTTCAAAATTTATGAATCAACTATGACGTCTTGAAGACCTCGAAAAGACGTCAAAATGTCACAGCCATATTTAGATGTCGAAATGTCGTCTCAGAATGACCTATGAAGGACCATTGAAGGACTATATCAACAAAATTTCAGGGCATATATACGATATTATAAAAACGATATTATATACATATACAGTGTGTGTGTGTGTGTGTGTGACCCACTTCAAATGGAACCACCCCTGTATCTTACGTAATCGTTGGGTAAGGATCCTGAAATTCGCTGGAGCGTGAAATATACGAAAAATGCACTATATGACCAAGTGGGGTCACCTTTAGTGATATACACTGCTTGCCAGCAGCCATGGAACTACCCCGATCTCCGGAAAATGATATTAGGAGTCAAAATAGGTTGAAATCACTTCGGATTCGGAATCAGGACGCCCAATTCACTAACTATTTATAGTTTTCCTAGGAAATTTTCAGTTCAGAAAAATCAAATTTTGTCTCATTTCTCATAGAAGCACACCCGTACCTCACGTAATTATTGAGGTAGAGTTCTGAAATTTGCAGGAGGAAGATAAACTCAATTACGTAAAATGCGACAAAATTGAATTTTTCGGAACTCAAAATTTCCCAGGAAAAATATGAATAGTTAGTGAATCGGGCGTCCTGATTCCGAATATGAAGTGATTTTCGATATATTTTGACTCCTAAAATCATTTTCCGAATATTGGGGTGGTTGTTCCATGGCTGTTGGTGAGCAGTGTACATCACTGGAATGACCCCACTTGATCATAGTGCATTTTTGGTATATCTCTCCGCTCCAGCAAATTTCAGGATCCTTACCAAACGATTACGTAAGAAACAGGGGTGTTTCCATTAGAATTGGGTCACACTGTATATTGACCTTTGATGAGATTCATCGATGAGTTGGTCCCTCCGGGTGTAATATCCTGTTCGATCCTGGCATTATCATTAGTTCGCATCTCCATGTAGGTTTAACATTAGTTATTCATATTGCAGCGGAATACCCTGTATCTCGCTGATAATTATAATTTTCCAGTGGGTTAACAGAGAGGAATGATTTTTAGATTGTTCCACAGTAACGATTTATTGATGATTCCAACAACCAATTACAATAGCTAAAACCAAAAATCTTGCTAAACACCATATCAGAACTCATAGCAGTTTAATTTTAATGAACGAATATACTATACCTAACGAATTTAATTATGACATCAAGCACTCACCTAAAACCAGGTAACACTTAGAATATTTCAAAAATATCTCAGTTTAAGCACCTCAAGGCTTTCAACACTCATAAATGGTTGTACAATCAAAATGTGGCCCTAAACCTCACACTTCATTTAGCATATAAATTCCAATAGAAAACAACTTTTTTCGAATCTTCGCAAAAAGTTGCTTGTTGAATATATCAATTTCGATCTCCCTAATGACATCTGTTAGCGACGTCGGCAACTGACGATTTGTTTATTCAGAAACCTGTGGTACTAATTAAACAATCCATGCGATCTAAATAAGCTTATAGTGAGCGTTCATAGATTCCGTTACAATATTTGTATTTAAAATCATGTAGCGAGCGTCGGCGAGATGTAAGCGGAATAGAAGTAGCTCAATTGCAACGTACCGAAAGTTGGCAAATAAAGCTTCAAGTTGTAGAGAAACGTATATAAAAACTTAAATTTCGTCGAATAGACAATAAAAGGTGAGATAATGGCAGATTTTTCCATTCGGTAATACGGAAGAATGTTGGACGAAACAACGACGTCAATATGACGTCTTCTCAGGTCACTGTGCTACCTATATATATTTGATAGGTATGCCCCATACCTATTTTTCAAACCTCTTCATATTTCCACTGAAACCACTATACCGGGTGAGTCAATAGTGTGTTCTCCTTTGATATTCGCCAAAACAATCAGATATGCATAAAAAAAACAAATAAAACAGCTATAGGGTTCCATGGGAACTATCACCTAGGATTGTTTTCACATCATGGGTTGTTTGAATTTCAAGATATCGGCTTGCGGAATACCGTGTGAGTCACAATTCGAGTCACTGCGAATGCAAACTATACGTATGTACAGTGTGTCCAGTTTTCGATGCTTTTGTGTGATATCTCAGTTATCTTTCGAGATAGAACCTTGTGGTTTTCGCGGTCCTGTACCACTTTACTGTGAAACTCAAGATGGCCTAATCAGATTTTGCATAACTGTTTGCGTTTATGAGATACAGGGCGATTTTGAAAATTTATACTTTTTGGACCCCCTCTATATCTACGAAGTTTCTCAGCGAAAATGTCAAATTGGAATCTTATCCCATACAGAATTTTGCGCAAAATTCAGTGGCGCACTCAAATTTTTTTTCTGGTATGGTTTCGGAGATACGACTCGAACTTATGATTTTTCAAATGGAACACCCTGTATTTTATAAGCTCATTAAATTCCTTATTTTTCCCCATCAAAATGAAATATGATGAATATGTATAAAATTTTCAAAAATGCTCCAAAATCACTAAAACATTGAATTTTAATATGTAGTGGGCTATGGATTTTTCATTTAAAAAAAGTTCCAATTGAAGAATATTTCAATTGATTCTTCCATGAAAAGGACAAAAACAATCCCAACACTAGTTAATTAAGATAACATAAAAATTAGGTACCTGATAGCAACAAATGAATGGTAATAAAAAGTTCGTATTCTAGAATAATCACCTGATTTAATATATTTATAAATTAATCAGTAACTTATTCATTGAATTGTTAAAATTGATATCCACTTTCCCCCACACGCTTTCTCAATACGTCTTAATGCATTCAAAATCATTACAGGATGTCTTTGTAATTCCTGGAAAACTGCCTCTGTTGTTGCACGAAGTTCTTCAAGATATTTGTGACTCTTACTGTATCAAGACGTATTGAGAAAATGTGTCAATTGTGTGTTATGGAAAATGGACATCAATTTGAACAATTCAGTGAATAAATTATTGAATAATTCCGAAATTCAATTGTATTTGTAAATATTCAATCTGGTGCTTATTCTACATTATGAACTTTTTATTACTATTTATTTGTTCCTATCAGGTACATAATTTTTGTGTTTTCTTAGTTAATTAGTGTTGGTATTGTTTTTGTCCTCTGTATGGAAAAATCAAAATGAATATTTCTTCAATTGGAACTTTTTTATAAAAAAAATCCATAGCCATCCAAATTCAATGTTTCAGTGATTCCAGAGCATTTTTGAAAATTTCATATACATACATTATAAATCATTTTGAAGAGAAAAAAATGAGGTATTTTATGAGCTTATAAAATACAGGGTGTTCCGTTAAAAAAACCATAAGTTTGAGTCGTATCTCCAAAACCATACCCTGAAAAAAATTTTCAGTGCGCCACTGGATTCTGCGTAAACTTTCATATGGGATGAGATTCAAATTTGACATTTTTGCTGAGAAACTTCGTAGAGATAGAGGGGGTCCAAAAAGTATAAATTTTCAAAATCACCCTGTATCTCATAAACGCAAACAGTTATGCAAAATCTGATTAGGCCATCTTGAGTTTCACAAAAAAGTGGCACACGATCGCGAAACCCGCAAGGATCTATCTCGAAAGATAACTGAGATATCACACAAAAGCATCGAAAACTGGACACACTGTACATAATATGAAAGATATGAAACTGATTGAATAACGTACAGAAAGCAGAAAATAAATGAACAGTTTCAATACCATGTCCATAAATCGAAAATTTTCAATGTGATCAAATGAAGACTGAACGAATTTGAAAATGTTTTAATTGAGCGCATTGTAGATAGTGTAGATTCTGAAATAGTCATACCTGAAAATCAATTTTCATCAGTGAAATAAAAAAAAAGGCTGAGAGAATTGAACGTTTCATACAAAAACATATATTATTTTAATTCCTCACAAGATTGTTAATACTGCTGGAGAACCAATTAATCCCAAGTTGTATCCACCTCGAAAGTTTTCTTATATATACCAGGTGTGCTGCCATCTTCTGCCTCCATTCTTTCTTCCTCTATTCGATCTATGGACCTTTTTGAAATTATGCTGAAAAAAGTATACAGGCTGATTCACGGTGGATGGCACATTAGACGTTTCTGGAGAACTCAACTCAGAATTATTATGAAAAGTTGGTGCCTTGAATAAACAATCAGTTGTGTTCTATCGACCTAAAATATTCTCAGCGTTGCGACGTTGTCACTTATATTGAAAAGTAGCAGAAACCTTGATTTTTCAAATGGGACACTCACATTACTTCAATTCAATTTTCAATTTCATTTATTCAGTATTAGGTGTACATACAAAGTAAGTTTGAGGTCTAAGTGTCCTATATACATATATAAAGGGTGTATCTGAATAACACCGAAAAAATTCAAGAGGCGATTCCTTGTGATATTTTAGGATATTAAGTTCATATGAACATGTGTCCTAACTTGCTTCGTTTTCGAGATACAGGGTATTAATATTTCCATGAAAGATCGTTTTTTTATTCATTACTCAATTGTCTTTCCATCAATTTCAATAAAACGTTGTGGTTTTGTTAATAGTAATATAAAGCTTCGTCTGGTGCAATTTGATTCGAAATAATATTTCCAGTGGCGTCACAGTGGGTAAATTTATCGATATTTATGGTGAATGTCATTGTACGCCTCGGGTTTTTCTGAGTTTCATATTTTTATTAGATTGAACTATTGAAATAACACCTTTTTCATCCTTTGTGTGATTTTAGTATCTAGCTTATTTTTTGAGGAAAGAATAAAAATTCGATTTGACTCCAAATTTTACTGTAGGTGTTTTCAAGACTCCCATTGATATTACGCAATAACCATACTCAATTTTGGCACCATGAAAGCTTATACAGGGAAGTTATAAATAAAAACAATTGATACTTCCAACTTCAACATCCTGTATCTCAAAAACGGAGCAAGTTAGGATACATGTTTATATGAACTTTATTTGCTAGAAAATCACAAGGAATCAAACCTTGAATTTTTTCGGTGTTATTTAGATACACCCTGTATACAGTGTGTCCCACTTACCATGCTCACCATGGGTATCTCTTTAACGGTGAGAGATACGAGGTCGGTTAAATGACACCAAATGTGGAGTTTGTCAAGGCCAACTATAATGTGAAAAAATATTTTGATAAAATCTATTCGTTTTTGTTTTAAACGCAAAAAACAGATTTTGATCATTTTCATGTCTCCTCCGTAACTTCTTTATTTATGAAAATATTCAAATAGGAATTTCACATTCTCATGGCAATTTTTCAAAGTGATTTCGAAAAAAATATAAAATTTATACCAACTCTTTTTGATTTTGAGATATCAGCACCAACTTCAGTTTTTCAAATGTAGGTCATAGCTCACTATGACTTAGTTACAAATAACTTTTTTTTTCTTACAGATGTTAAGTCGCAGTAATAGTGTTGTGTGGATAACAACGGAGTTATCGTCATTTTTTAAAATAACAAAGAAATTATTTGGAAGCCGCCGTATTGAATTTATAAATTTTAACAATACTTACCAATTTTGAATGGAATCGGACCAAATCTTGTCCGCCATCTTGGAGCAGCCATTTTTTTAAATTTCAACAGAAATTTCAAGTTAATCGGAGTTATGGAATTTTTGTTGAAATTAAAAAAAATGGCTGCTCCAAGATGGCGGACAAGATTTGGTTCGATTCCATTCAAAATTGGTAAGAAGGTGTTTTTGAGGTCGGAGATCATGATTTTTTTGGCAAAATTTATAAATTTGAGATGGCGGCTTCCAAATAATTTTTTGTTTTTGTATAAATGACGATAACTCCGTTGTTATCAACACAAAACTATTACTGCGACGTATCATCTGTAAGAGAAAAAAAAGTTATTTGTAACTAAGTCATAGTGAGCTATGACCTACATTTGAAAAACTGAAGATGGTGCTGATATCTCAAATTCTAGAAGAGTTGGTATAAATTTCATATTTTTATCGAAATCACTTTGAAAAACTGCCATGAGAATGTGAAATTCCTATTTGAATATTTTCATAAATGAAGAAGTTACAGAGGAGACATGAAAATGATCAAAATCTGTATTTTGCGTATAAAACAAAAACGAATAGATTTTATCAAAATATTTCTCCACATTAAAGTTGGCCTTGACAAACTCCACATTTGGTGTCATTTAACCGACCTCGTATCGCTCACCGTTAAAAAGATACCCATGGTGAGCATGGTAAGTGGGACACACTGTATGAAAATAGGTCAATCAACAGAGGTACTGCTAAGTATAGCTCATCTCAGGGTGAAGATAGGAAATATGCATACTTCCAGACCATTATGATAAATTGTTCTGGTTGTTCTGTTATGAATTTCTTCAACTTGATTTTGAAAGTTTTAAATTGCCTTATTTCTCTAAGGTCGGGATGATGCTATGGATCTCTGTGTCACAGATTTTCTGAAAAATTGGACTTGGAAGTTTTTATTATGAGTTGATCTAGTCAAACTAGTATTTTTTATTTCAAATTTGTTGGGTGTACAGTGTATCCGTAGCACGCGTTGGTAAATGAAGAGAGTTCTCACATTAAATAGTATTGTATGTTCATAAAGCAATTATGTTGGGTAAAGTTTATTTCTTTTATGAATTATTTTGATCAAAGTATTCTGTGCTGTTTGTAATATTTGAAACAAATACAGGGTGATCAAAAGTCTGAATCTTGAACCACCCTGTATTTGTTTCAAATAAATGTCAGTAGATAGTAAATCAAAAGTTGAGATAGGGGCATAAAAGCCGTTTTGACCAATAATGAATAGTTTCGACTCAAAAAAATCCTAAAGTTGTAAAATCTCGATTTTGAACACCCTATATCTCTGTAATCATTCCTGCTAGACCCCAAGTGTGATGCATTGATGAAATCAGCTTTTCAGTGAGAATCTAAAAATGCAATGAAATACAGGGTGTTCCAATTGAAATAACAAAGTTGTTGCTTCTTTTCGTTAGAAGCGGCAACGCCGCGGGGCTGAAAATGTTTTAGAACCATGTCCCCCTCGAAAATAAAATCGACCTGTCTTTTCGTTTTTCCATATTATCGACTTGGAGGGAGATATTGAGGGTGGGAAGTTTTCAAATTGACACCCTGTATAATAACCATGTTTTTCTGGGATAGGATATCTCTTAGTTCATCAAATCTGTGAATAAATGCTCTAATCCTTATTGATACATGAATAATGTGATCTGTCTATCTCATGTGTTGATCTAAAATGACACGTATTTTATGGTAGATGTTTTCTCAAGTATCGGGCAGTTACTTTTATGGTTATCACAGGATGGGGAATGTATTTTGAGGGTGAATTGAGGAGGCTGATCTACTATTGACGGGGAAAAAGTTATATATTCGTTTTTTTTTCATATTCAAACTCAGTCAATTGTGATTCAACCATATTTGCACTTTCCTAATTCCCATTTCGGTTTGCAAGTAAGTTCTTGTTTTTGTTAAATTGAATTGTAACAAAATGTTTCATATATTGTCACGAGTAGAACATACGGTATATCAGTAATTTCTAACCATGAGGGTTTTATAAACATAAAGTAAATCAAATCATCCGTTGACATTGAATTATAAAAACTGACCAAGGAACTCTCATGAGAAACGTGCATTTCTAATAAAATGATGTATATAAATATTGGATTTGAGGGTTCCGAAGTTAGTCTGGTCTGGGGCTACT
Source organism: Phaedon cochleariae (assembly GCA_918026855.4). Taxonomy (NCBI): domain Eukaryota; kingdom Metazoa; phylum Arthropoda; class Insecta; order Coleoptera; family Chrysomelidae; genus Phaedon; species Phaedon cochleariae. The sequence goes on along the minus strand of OU896722.1, from coordinate 26,452,394 downwards.
CTTGACTTGACAAGAGCTCGTCGTTATGGTATCTATAATGTAAGTTGTTATTAGGTCTTTATATTCATTGTTGTTTATTCATATTTGTCATCACTTCACCCATAATGTTTCATGCTTCAATACATATTGTTCTTTGATCTTTGAATATAGTCTCGTACTTTCAGTTACCCCTAAACTATTATAGTGCCTATTTGAATATTACCTCTCGCAAACTATTAAGCCAAGCATACCCCCTTATAAATCGATATGGATGGGCTAACCACTCTACTATATCGTAACATGGTGGAAGCACAACTCCTCTAATCGTGACAATATCATATATTGTTTCAGCCTTGAAGGGAAAAATAAAAATTTCCGAAAGTTTGGCATAGCATTGCTTGTAGCCCGATTGACTGAACTCCCCGATATTTCATATTATATCATAATAATAATAACAATAACATTCACTCACCTGGGAAAACTATCGGTCCTCCTCTTCTTGGAGGAAGGCGGCCCTTCCGAGCTCTTCCTCCTCTTCCTCGTCCCCAAAGGGGAGGAAAGCGGCGTTTTAGTCCCCGACAAAAAAGCCTGTCGCTTCGCGTAAGTCGTGATCGCTATCGTGTCGCTTTGCGACAGGGTGTTCAACGCTATGGCGGCCTGATCGCGCTTGTTCAAACCCACGTAGGCGGACGTTTCGTCGATCCACGACACGTGAACGTTACCTGAGAGAAGACATTTTCGATAAACTTGTATTAAATATTGTAATATCCTGATTTATTGGCCAGGTAGCCGTGCGGACAGAGTGTCCATATTCTAATCCGCATTCGCTTGCCGGTCGTGGGTTCGATTCCCATCGACTGCAGAAATTTTCTGATGGCCCAAAAAAGTGTTTGGGATCACACGTTAAAAGGTAATTTTTGGGGAGGGACGATTCTTGGGTTTTTGGATTCCCCAAAAACCATATAGAAGGATTCAAGAATGCATTAAAAAAGTAACAAATAGCAATGGGTGAAAATATTGCTGCTGCCGCACAACACACTATCCAGAACAGAGATTTCTACAAAACAACTACCAATTTATATGGAATAGAAGCCACAAATCTCCTGAAGACTCCCCAAAAACCATATAGAAGGATTCAAGAATGCATTAAAAAAGTTAAAAGGTAAGGCCCCCGTCATTCCTTGCTCGCACAAGACTCTCGAAGACTTCTGAGGGTTGCTCGTAAGGGGGCAACCGAATGACGGATAGAACGATTAACGATTATGATTTATCATTCATGTTTACTTCAACTCATGTTTGTGTAGTAGTTCGTAGATATTTATTACTTATTATTTTATAATTATGTTTTTCCTCATACCAGAACTTGTTCTGACTGGAAGATATGTTTGATAAATAAATAATAATAAAATAATGAAAATATATCAAAATGTATGGAATTTATTCATTTCGTAGATGTTTGTCGAGGACCTACAGAATTGAAGAATGGGCGAGTACACTTATTTTGATGAATTATTGGCATTCATCAATGGGCGTGTACACCTTAGTAGAACTTTCAACTCAAACCATGCATGTTTATAATGATCCTTTTATACATAAATAAGGATTGACGACATAATTCGATCGAAAAATTAACTGGAATGTTTTATTTTTGGACATAAATAATAGTACCTTCTGAAAACGGACCCTCCGTAGAAACCTCATCTCTCCATAGTTAAAACTGACACTTATCACTGTTGCCATATCATCCAAACAAAATATCCGAGAGATCGAAATCGATATTGAAATATCTTTTGATATCCACACTACCACTAGTGCAGAAAAATATATTCAAGTTGTCGATTGTAGGTTGAATCATTGGAATATAAACAATCTCTAGACAACGAAATGTCTCAATCTCAAAACCATTTGCACCATAACAATTTCACAATAATCCAATATATTACATAAACGCAGCAAAAAGTTGATATCAAAACTCCTTCATCCATAGAACGGCTAGGCTCTGGAATTCATTGCCTGAGGAAGTATTCCCAACAACATATAATCTCCAGAAGTTCAAAAAAAATTCCAATACCTACCTCCTATCCTTATCCTCCCTAGGAACGCACGATGTTCTTTGAACATTATAGGGATTCCCTTTCGTGCGCTCCAAGCGATAAAAAAAAAAAAAAAAAAAAAAAAAAAAAAAAAAAAAAAAAAAAGGTTAGAATTGATCTTCTTCTTGTTCTTATTATCTTTGTCCCAAAAATCAACTTGCCGATTCACCAATCTTGGTGCTTTGTCAGAAACCATGTATCATTCATCTCTGTTTGGAATAATCTTGTTTCAGTATTAGGGTTTTGACGTCACATCATCGCCTCGTTTTCAGAGGTCCGAAAAATCGGGGACTTCAATATTTTTTTATAAAACGTAGGGAGCTCACAGCAACAAACGGTTCGCGGTAGTGAGCTAGTTTGGGTGAGTTCTACCGAATAATGAAATAAAATTTTTTATGATATAAGCCCATTACTCCACTGTGTCAGGGACCTAAATTAATTTTTGCAGCACTTCACACTTTATGTAAATAATGAGTCTATGATGCGTTGTTCAAAATTGTTGAATTTCAAAGCTCATTTCAAACGTATAATGTCATGGCCGCCATTTGGCGATAAGTCGAATAAATGATGACATCAGCTTTTATGCTGTTTCGTTTTTGGTCAGATCATCTTCCAATCTCACTCAAGAATCAAGGTTGTCAAGTCAAATTAAAATCAAGTTATCAAAAAGGTATTAGAGTCCGGTCGTTGAATAAAACACGAGATAAAACATAATAGGAGGAAGCCATGATATTATAGTTCATTCTTGACTTTCTCGAGCAACCAGCATGTCCAAATATTTCTTATTCTCCATGACATATTATGTGAATGTTGGGGACTTGGCAACATTGTGCTGAATGCTGACAACTGACAAGACCACGCCCACAAGTCGTGCGCCGTGGTTGTCACGTTCACCGATTCAAATGTCCTCTAGCGTGGATTAATATAATTATTATTCACATAAATGAATTATAAGCAATAAGCCACAAATCATAAGGGATCATTTTGAGACAATTGAATTTTTAATGCTGATTAGAAGTATTACCAATACTAATTGAGAATTTATGAATTATCGAATAACTATTATTTCTGAAATTCCTAATCGTATCTCAACACATGGCAACTATGCTATGGTCTGCCCCTATAGTTACGAAATCGTGACGTCAGTTTTGACTCGCGGTATATTTCTAGCCGTTTGAAAATTACCGTGGTATTATTGATTATTTCAGCACCCTAAAATCGACCGGAAAATTCTAAACGAATTAGAAATTGAAAGGTATTTTATTTTGGAAAAACTGAATTCGTATTGTTTTCACTAAGTAAACCAAACCTATTTTGCTGTGATACCTACCCTAGCAAGGGGGTCACCGTGTTTTAAAACACCTACTAACAATAATTCATACATGTCTAGTGGCTTTCTCCTGATTCTTTCGAATACTGGAAGCCTATCTTTTAATTTGAGAGGATATTGTTTTCGTAGACAAAAGAGAATTATTACAGGGATTGATATTTTATAACGTGTCACCAGGTAAATATTACAATGTTCAACTCACCAAAAGGACTGAATAACTGCGTTATGTTATTCAGCCTCCAATCTTTTGGAAACGTTATATGAAAAACATGATCTCGAGATGGATTACCTGAAAAAGAAAAAAAAACATGAATGAATACATCAGGAAAACTGAGTATAGTACTCACTATCTTCACCACCCAGATGAATGTACTGGTTATCAGTTAAAATCATCAGGTATATCCTGGAAAAAATAAATGAAATCATTTCAATATTTCATCATTGTGTTCGAAGATCTCAACTATAACTAACCTGTTCATATAAGGCTCTAAAAGATCCATATTGCCAAATATTTCGTTATCTTTTAGTTTCTGTTCTGACCCTGGAAATCAAAGATCTGAATGAAAAAGTTTTTTTTTGTAGATACTATCTTTTGATGAAATCAAATCAAATTAGCATCTCCACAACTTTTATTGAAGTGATCAAAGATCAATCGTAACGGGACATGTACAAAAAATATCATATGGAAATTAAAAAAGTAGACGTACAAATAGTATAGTAAATAACAGGGCAAACACGGAAATATGCTGCATGATTTTCTCTCTAAAGGGATGTGAATTTTTTTAAATAAAACTTTTTAAAAATGGTTAAGGGTAGGGTTCATGTTTTACAAGTGCCGTACCGAAAGGTGATAATTAAACTCTGAAAAAATCTAGGAAAATTGATACAAAAATAAGTATTTTGAATTTGTTCATATCACTTTGTATGGAAACTCCTGGAAACCCCTAGAAATCCTGTATAAAACAGATATCTGTATCAGACATTTTTGTCTATCTCTCCTATGTGAGAGTCAAAATATAATAAGACTTTTTTCAAACTATGGGTGAACAAATTTATCGATATATTGATGATGATTCAGATAAAAAATTATCACTGAATGATTACCTAAATATTTCCACATCGCTAAGAAAGCAACACCCGTTATATAGGCGTCATATCCTGCTTCGTGTTCTTTATTATCCAAGATTTTGTAACCGGAATGTCCTTCTTCGATTTCTAAAAGAAAAGTCACTGTATTTGTTTGTTTTTTGGCCATATTGATACCAAATCAATAGATAATTTGTTTTGAATTTGAATTCAATGTAATGAAAACACAGGGTGTCCCAAAATTATTTCGACCCATGTTTTTTTGGAACATTTCTTTTTATTTTTGGTCGTAGAAGCCACTGGTGAAGTTTGGAAGGCAAATTTCAGGACACCCTGTTTACTCATATCATGTAAGTGAAATTATCTGCTTACCGATATTTGGAATACTGAAAGGTTTCTCGGACAGCCTTTCCAACAGCTGATTCAATACACTGGACGATATTAAATCTGGAAATGGGTTTGTACTCGACATGTACTTGGTATCGATAACTCTAAAAACAATTGCCAATATTGGAATATGTTTCATCTGAAATTTCTTCCGATCGATTTCAAACATAGTCTAAAATAGTATATATTATGCAATGATCATGTATAAATATAACTATTACATGATCGTTGCATACTAAGTATCGTCACAAAAAATGTCGCGTTTCCTAACTAGTAACGTTATAATAATATATTGTTTCTAATTTTGACGATTATTTCACTCTTTATAAAATACACGTTTTTGATTGGTTGAAATGTCTGTGCGTGTGTTTCCGATTTTGTATTTCGCTTCCTCATTGGCAGTTTATAAAACAAAAAATAATGATGAAATTTTGAGTAGAATCGGATCATAATTACAAAAATCGTCCGTCATATTGGATCCGCCATCCAGAATATTCAAATTTGGACGAATGAATCATAATCTCCGATTCCGAAAACCCCTATATACGAATTTTGAATAAATTCGGATCTCGATAGAGTTTGTATTTCAATAATATTATTGTTTATGTTCTAAAATTACTAAAATGCAAACTTCGTCAAAACAATAAGAGTAATCGAGTCTTATCGAGAGTACCTTTTTCAAAGTGAATGAGTTGCGCAATCTAAATTTCATACTCAAACTCCTTTTATTCCATTGGCGTAGAATTGTTAAAGGTGCAATTATTAAAAAAAATCAAGTTCTACGCCTATGGATTAATATCGGACAAAAATTTAGCACCATTTTTTTGCCACATAAAACTATCAATATACCAAATTTCAGCAAAATCGCATATGCCGTTTTAAATTTATATGGGAAAAACGATTTAAAAATTGTAACTTCAAGGCCCTCTGGAGCCCAAACGATGCAACTTTGTTCTAAGATAATTTTACTTAAATCGACTTATTTTGGTCTAGGAAATATGTGGTATGTTTTTGTAAAGACCTTTTAAAGACACCCTGTACAGTAGTTTGAAAGACTAAATAATAAACACTAGAAGCGTGTTTCTAGATACCTAGTGAAACTAAAAAGAAGTAGAGAATAAAATAATAATAGTGTCTTGATGAATATTGAACTGAAAAAATATATTATAGAAATAATGTACAGGGTGATTGACTATGGATTTCTCGACTTCAACAGCTGATATCTCGAAAACGAAAAAAGATATTTGAAATTCGGAAAAAGGTACTTGAATGAGATGTCATTTCCTTCTAGAAAATGTGTTCTCTGCTTGATTTTATCATTTCATATACAGGGTTCGTGAAAAAAAATTTTTTTTTCAAATGGAACCCCCTGTATATTATCGCATATTTCGAAAGAGCTATCTTTCCTGATTTCGAAGATATATACTTTTCATATATTCTATCGAGGGCTTGACGAAATATCAGCGAAATTAAATATTAATATTTGGTCCAAGTTAGCTATGGTTGAAATAGAATGAGATGATGAATAAGTGAATTGACATTTGGCCAACATTCCAGTGACATAAGTGCGCAAAATTTCGACAATTTTCTCACGATGCCATACCCACTGGAACAAAGGAGAGATATTTTGGAGTGCTATTTTTCAGTTGATAAAAATCTTGCTGAAACACTTACACTTATAGTTACTTATATTTAATCTTTCAGATATGACAAGACAAAATTCAATCCGCTTCTCATTATCATCATAATTCAGTTTGTGGCATGGTCTCATTCTGAAATCCCTATATTTATATTTCCTTAAGGTATGTTAAACAAAATAATAGCTGAAACCAAACTCTCTCACTGCATTTCTTATTGACCGTGAAGGATCCTCAACAAAATACAGGATTACAAGAAGTTCCTCGTCTTCATTGTCTTGCCTTCTCACTATTCTCTTGATATTCCACAAACTGAAAGTTTTGTCAAATTCAGCAGCCAACTACTTCACATAATTCTTACTTGGTATTCTCCTGCCTGGATAACTCCTCATAAACTTATGAAGTGTTTCAGCAAGATTTTTATTAACTGAAAAATATCACTTCGAAATATCTCTTTTTTGTTCCAGTGGATATGGCATATTGCAAAAATTGTCGAAATTATGCGCACTTATGTCACTGAGATGTTGACCAAATGTCAATTCACTTATTCATCATCTCATTCTATTTCAACCATAGCTAACTTGGACCAAATATTAATATTTAATTTTGCTGATATTTCGTCAAGCACTCGATAGAATATATGAAAAGTATATATTTTCAAAATCAGGAAAGATAGCTCTTTCGAAATATGCGATAATATACAGGGAGTTCCATTTGAAAAAAAAATTTTTTTCACATACCCTGTATATGAAATGATAAAATCAAGCAGAGAACACATTTTCCAGAAGGAAATGACATCTCATTCAAGTAACTTTTTCCAAATTTCAAATATCTTTTTTCGTTTTCGAGATATCAGCTGTTGAAGTCGAGAAATCCATAGTCAATCACCGTATATAGCAAATCAACATTTGCGAGGTCTGCTAGTATTAAATAAAACAGAACAAAACCTAACTAGTCCATTATAGCCTACCTTGGAAACAGTCCATGTGCCAATTCTTTAAATTCTTCATACTCACAAGGCAATGAACACAAAAATTTTTCTATAGTATGCAGAAGATCCAGACATAAATTATGCCCAATAACGAGTTTTCCCTGCAAGAAAATAATATTAGTACTTCAATTGGTACTCAATTGATAATACTTTCAACACAAGGGCATTTTTATAGTGCATTTTATAAAAGATTCAACTGCAATTTCTATTTTATTCGGGTTCTGAAATTTTCATTTTTTTTCAGGCAAGATAGTTTGTAAATATGTTTTACATATCTTTTGTTTTAATTGACTCGGCGGTTACTTGATGAAAACCCATGACAAATGTAGAAACTTCACAAACGATAAGATTTACACAAATTTCTTAAACACACAACATGTTTCGCTAACACAGTAGCTTCGTCAGGTGATATACTGGTATAATGATCTAAACCAACCTTGGCTTGCTTTTATATATCTTACTTTCCCAACTTGAAGAATAAGTTACCTGTAGACAGGTTCCATAAACCTTCATTTTCGGAAGTTAGGCACAATATCTACATAAAAATACGGTGTACTGGATTAACTTGAGGGTTGATAGCAAATACATGTTATTACCTACTAAGAAAAGAAATTCAACATTGGTGAACTATTGAGGTCTAATTGATCGTTAAGTAAAATGTAAAAAATTTTGATTATGTTGATTTCTAATGATTCAAAATGAATGAGTTTCATTTGTTCATTTTCTACGTGTAGTATTTCGAAATCATCATCAAAGCTATGGTTTTCTTCTAATACATGGTTGGCGTATGTTGAATTTGTTTTCTTTTTCAAAAAATTCATCTTATGTTCATGAATGCGCTGATTAAACGTACGACCTGTCTGACCAATATTATACCTCAGGACAAGACATACAAACTCAACTGTGGATCTTGTCCTAAGGTATATATCGGTCAAACAGATCGTACGTTCAATCAGCGCATTCATGAACATAAGATGAATTTTTTGAAAAAGAAAACCATAGTTTTGATGATAATTTAGAAATTCTACACGTAGAAAATAATGGAATGAAACTCAATAATTTTGAATCATTAGAAATCAACACACTGAAAAATTTTGACATTTTACTTAACGATCAATTAGACATCAATAGTTCACCACTTGTAGTGCGCGAATGTAGGAATGCCCATAAATCACCCTGTAAGTGCGATTGGCTAGTCTGCTATGAATCGCTCTGTATTTTGCTGAGAAGCCGTGATGTTTTTTTTTTTGTTGGACGTTTGGAGTTGCCATGGAAAGGGAACAACAAGTTTTTTGTTAATGGTTGGTTCGGCGAGGGTGTTTTTGATCGCCAAGAATCGAAAGTGTAGACTTGAAGGAAGGAACCACAAAATCCGCTATTGCTTCATAATCCAAAGATCAGAAGAATCTTCATCAACGTAGACAATCTACGGTGATTTCATGTACGAGTGTTCCAGAGCACGATACGAAACTGCAAGATTCCTGCTAGGCTAGCAGTAGAATTGAAGGTCAGCAGAAGCCAACAGGTATTCAGGGGATTCTAGAAATAAAGCATTAATAAAATTATCTGTCTTTCAATACACAAATCCTGAGATATCTTGAGAGATTCTATTGCACACTGTTGAATTTGTTTTCTTACTAGGTAATAATATGTATTTGCTATCAACCCTTTCAAGTTGATCCGGTACACTGTATTTTAATGTAGATATTGTGCCTAATTTCCGAAAATGAAGGTTTATATGGAACCTGTCCACAGGTACAGGTACTGGTACTGGTGGGGGACGTTTCCACGTCAGCAACTAGTCCCCAATGGGACCTTTTTGCAAACCCCAAGTGTTTTCAATGACTGATGTGGTTCGCTCAAGAGAGCTGGCTAACATCCTTTTCAGGCACCGCCCATCAGCACTCTTTTCAGAGTTTTTCAGCTGTTTTGTAGGCTAGTAATGTACTCACTAGCATATGCGCAGTGGCAGGCCTGCTAACTATCATCGTTAACCCCCGAGACCGAGGTCTACTTAAGCAGCTGGCCCGCTCTCACGCTCAGCTGATAGTTTTTCCACACCCACCTACATACACCGTCCTACTTCTTCTCTGACGCTCACAACCACATCATCATATCTTTCTGCGTGTTCTGTGTAGGCTTTGTTACTAACTCCATGCGCCACTTTAGGAGCAGCACTGTTAATTGGAACGCAACAGCGAATCGTGCAGGACTATCTCCAGCCGATGCTCCGAAACTTTACAATATTTAATTCGTAAATAAAATATTGAAAAAAGTTCCTTGCCCGTGCTGGAAATCGAAAGTAGGATATATATAAAAGCAAGCCAAGGTTGGTTTAGTTCATTGTACCAGTATATCACCTGACGAAGCTACTGTGTCAGCGAAACATGTGTGTTCAAGAATTTTGTAGAAATCTTATCGTTTGTGAAGTTTTTACATTTTGCATTTTTTTTTGAGTTCATTATTTTCTCGGTGTTTTAGCTCGTTGAAGAGATATTTACTTCCTTAGGTAAGTATACCTCACTATAAATATTTCCAATGTAGAAAGAAATAACCGGAAATAACACATAGAAAATTCTAAATTATCTCAGCTTACAGATTTGACAATCATTTTGAGAACTTTGTTGAACCCTATGAATCCTTCGAGTTCTTCCAGTTGTCCCTCGAATATTTTCTTTTCGTGTTCTTGTTCTTCTTCTTTCGTTCTCAGTTTGGTCACAAACAGCACTCTGTCTTTGTCGATTTGCCTGGTCTCCATAGAGACTTTGCCCGCGAACTTCTCGGTCCTCAGTTGATAGACTAACCTTCGGAAGAAGGAGTTGCATTTTGGAAGTTGCAACTCGGTTTCCTCGGTTTCCAGAAATGTTTCTATTTTTTCTCTGGAAATTGTGAAGTTTAATATCAATCGGCATCATTCGCATTTGAAGCAATGAAGATCATTCCATGAAAATCTTTCGAAAAATTGTTCAGGAATTTCCGATCGAAAATGGAAAATGAAATTTCAGGGACGTATTATTTTTTTTGGAGTGGTCGAAAATGCAAAATTATAAATTTCCGGAAATTTCTTCGACATCATGCAGAGGAGAATTAGGAAACTGCGTCTCTAGGACCTCACACAATTTTTTTTGTGAGGTATGAAATCAAAGTTTAAATTGGTCGATAAAAAAATGGAATTTTGATATTGTTCGACTGTTTTAGAAAAATCAAAATAATTGCTGTTGGCAATCAACTTTGCGACAAGAAAAAACCCGATAATTGTAATTTCAGGGACGTCGTAGGAACCATTTTTGCCCTGGAGGTCTGAAATAAAAATAGACGATTTTTTGTTTTTGGATGTACGACAAATTGACATTCATCATACAAGACGTGGAAAGAAATTCTGAATTGAGAACACCTGATCACGAATCTGCGATTGAAGGTCCATAAAAATAACAAATTTCCATCGTTCAAGTTTGCAAAACAGCCATCTCTTTTTGGAAAATGAATGGATTTTCAATCGGAATGCAGTGCTTGGAAGGTGCAATCTTTCTGTTCAAGATTCCTTGTTCAAAACTCGTCGGGAGTTCTTCTGTCATTATACACCAAGTGTTCGAAAAAAGTATTTCAAAAATGAGAGAATTCAAACGCTTCCGTATTCCAGGGATTTTTTTTTATTTTCCTATTAAGCGTTTTTTCCGAACGTTCAAGCCAATATCTCGAAACGGTTTTGTAATTTTCCATATTCCTCATACAGGATGTTGAAAATCGATGATTTTTCATTTTTAGGTTTTTATTGCATCATTTCCGATTTTAAAATTATGCAAGCCACATTCAACGTATTTTGCCACTCTATACGATGGAACACATCCTAGAAAATGGATTCATATTGCGTTGAAATCATGGACAACTTTAACAGAAGAAGAATTAATGTTTTTGGAGAAATGTTCAGAATTAGGTGCTATGCTTAACACAAATCCTTCATTTGGATCGATTGCTCTGCTCAGTATCTCGAATTGATTCCGTGATTTTTCAGGTAAGGCAATCCAAGGGGGCTCAAGGAGGCCCTTCTGGATTTTTCTAAACAATTCATACAATAACGATGCTATAATGGTTTTAAGATATTCCTGAGCTGACATGGAGTCAAGAAACCTATTTATCACAAGGTTTTTCATCGCGTTATCGAAAATCAATCTGAAAAGTCGATTCCTTGTAATCAACACTCATTAACGCAATTAATACCACTACAACACCCACCTGTCCAACCTTCGACAACTGTCATCATCGGTTCGACAGGAGGCATTATATTGGCCTACTAGATCACATTCAGGGGCTGAACAATCCAGAATCATTATTAGCGATTTTTTTTGACAAAATCCGCATACACCACTGGAATTGGCTTTTTTGGAATAGACCTGTACCAAGTAGTGGTGCCCGCGAGAGTCTCGTTTTCGAGAGTCTCGCATGGTCTCGTCTCGTTTTCGAGACAAGACTCGAGACAAGACTCGGACTAGACGAGACGAGACTTTCATTGGTCTCGTCTCGAGTCTCGTGCAAGACTTCTTGTTTTTCGTGCGAGAGTCTCGCAGGTAAATATTTCTGCGTGCCGACTGCAGACTTGAGAATTTCATTCATAATACAACATATTTAAAAAGAATTCAGACTATTTAGCACAAATAGACAGAACATTTCATTCATAAATACTTTAAAAACACAATCCATGATTGTTGTAAAACGACGTAATGCGTGAAACGAAAACAGACTATTCTCTCTCTTACGGCGGAATGATGTTGGATTAAAGTTCTTGTTCTGTTTATTTGTTTAGAATATACGTGTTACCTACTTTTCATTTCATTTTTATTACTTTCGAATATATAATGCATTTTTTTTTCCTTGTTTAGATGAATGATGTTATTTTTGTTGTAATTTTTTCTTCCTACTTCTACATTATACCTGAAAAGCAGGTGAAGGTAAATATTCCGTACTAGACTGGAACAAGATTATGCATGACGAAATTGCGATACATCTGCGAGACTCTCGTACGAGACGCGAGACAAGACGAGACTCGAAGCTGCGAGACGAGACTCGAGACAAGACTTCATATTCCATATCGGCGAGACGAGACGAAACTTTATGGAAGTCTCGTCTCGTTGGTCTCGTGTGAATCACTAGTACCAAGTTTCATGAAAAAATATTCACCATTAACAAATCTACAGCGCGTGTGTGAATAAAATAAATAAAAGAGGAACTTGGCTCCTCCACCATTCCTTTGACTTACTTTCTGAAAATCCACATTCACACAGAGTTAAAATACGATCCCCTGTGCCAGTACGACGTTGCCGATATCATCAATATGTATAGATTTCCGGAAATTGTTCTTTGAATTCATAATAGTTATAGCATAACAGCAGTGGGGTATATTAGGTTTTTCAATCCTACTTTGTCAAGTATTATGAATAATTTCCCATAAATCTCTCATTGGCTGAATGAAGTTGATTACTAATGAAGATAAATTATGATATTTTGCGATAGTATCTATAATTTTTCACTATCGTTTTATTACAATATGTTATTCATAACATGTCAGTCATTTTTTTGCTAATGAATTCGTACCTCAATAAAACATATCTATTTTCTAGGGAAGTTGCAGATTATATCTTGCAACAGCGCCTAATACTTCCAGTCCGTCCACACCACTCAATATACTGACAGGCACAACAAGAGGAAGGAGCCATGAGTGTCGGCTTCATTCTGTTCTGACCGATGGCAGTAAATTATGAGGGATAGTATCATTGAATGTAGCCGATAGTAATTCATTGATTCAATGATATTTTCGGTTAGGATCGAGCTCTATTCGAGATATTTCAATGTATAACCAATGACGGCTAAATGGACTGTCTGACGAGTACTACATGACTGTCCAATCACTCAGTTCAGTGTATTCTCCACCAGAGGGGTTTACTTGCCGTCCTTTGCGGAGAAGTCATTTGTTTGGCTCTCATTCGGTTGTTTTCCAATAACATAGGTTATATTGAATTATTGTTATTTTATCAAGTGTCAAAACTGTGTCACTGTCAGGTCCCTGATGTGTTCTGTTGAATATCGATAAATTCCTTTACTTTTTCGGATTTTCATTCAATCAAGCATTCTTCTTTGTGTTTAGTTCTGGTAGTTTATTATTCAGGTTTGCTAGTTGTGTCTTCATCGTGTATTTACAGCCTATCGTATGAAATGAAATGTAGTACTCATACCCAGTGATAAACTCCACAGCAAGAATGGTCGAATTTTATTTTGGAAGGCATTGGTAAGAATATGATTTTTCATGTACATTTTTCTGATGATTTTCAATTTCAGCCTCGATTCCACCATCAGAACACTGATGTTAATTCTGGTGTTGAAGTTTGTGTCAATGATTTTGGAAGACACTATAGAGTGATCGGATCTACATTCAGAAAGGATCGCTTACCATAATTTTCAAGGTATGTTTAGTCTGCATCGTTGTTGCGTAGCTAGGTAGGGTGGGATAGCTACAGGATGGGCATCCCAAAAAGCAACACCAAGAATGAAAGAGGAATGGAATTTAAGGTATGCTCTTTGAATCCTAGAGAATCATCAGTCTAGGCCAACATCTGGAGTTTTTTCGAGTGCCACAATTACAATTTGAGGTATTTTGTGTTCTTGCTTCCTGGCAAATATCACAGAATAATGATACTATCAGATATTTTCAAAAATGTTTTTCACTGCTGTGATGATTTTGTCACAAGAAATTTAAATTAATTATTTGGCCTAAGTTTATGTATTATGTATGCCCATCTATCAATGAGATCCTGTATAGCTTTCTTGTTTTCTTGATAGAAGTATGAGATGGTATGTGGAATAAGAGGTAAAATGTTGTCACTGATACTAGCCCACTAAATATAGCTTCCCCAAGTAGATCTAAAAAGATGAAAAGAGTGCAAACTCAACATTTGAAATGCATATAACTATTTCTGTCTCCACAAAGTTTTGAAAATGGTTGAAAAATATGGATTGATAGATAGATGATATGTATATAGAAAGCATTTATTCAAGTAATATAATAATTTTATTCCATGGACAGTCACCATAATAAACAATTTCTTTTTCCATTAAATTAGCTGATGATGGAGCTTATATAACAGATAATAGAAATTGTGGGATACACAATAATATATCATCTTCCTCTTTTATTTCCAGTGTCCAAAGGATCTCCAGGTAACCTAGCTTCATTCTCCAAAGTCAAGATCCCATATCCAAGCCGTTTTATATTCATTGTGTTGCCATCCCCAGAACCTATAAAAAAATTTTGCTATAGAACATTTAATGATTTTGAAGCTGGCATAGTTCTATCAATTTTGCAATACAATTTATCTGTATATCTGATATGAAATATATAAGTATGGAATGATAAATTGATATTTAATTTGCTATTCATGGAGATACCTGATATGGTAGTTAAAATGCCTGATTATTTTTCTGAACCCTCACCTAATTAAACAACTGTTCACAAAGCTCACCTTATAGTAAATATTCTAGTTATGCATAGATAGCATCATCAGAATTGAATGTCTCCAGTCATCATTCAATCAAACCTCATGAACAGCTGCTTCAACATTGTGTTGAGAAAATTCAGTATCTTCCTGAAAATACAAATTAAGAAATATCACTTGAGATCACAGATTTTGTGAAACAATATGAAATGTTGCAGTACATTTCACTTTGAGAATACAGCAGTATCTGGTTATTAGGGCTACCATGGCTCTTATTAGGCAGTTAAAAATTCAATCAATGAAATAATTGAACATGTCCTTACCTATTGACGAAGATGATTTCCACTTGAATGGCATGATTATTTATGCATATAATAGCGTTATTTGGCATGAACACTCCTAACCACTTCATTTTGTTGGCCTTTTCACAGTTTTACTTGGTATCTCGAACAAAGCTCTCCAATCTCGAGTGACAATGAGTGACAGGCTGACAGTGAGAAAATTTGTCAACAAATAATGCAGGATCATGAATGCAGGTTATGTTGAATAGCTCATTTGACACAGGATATAGATGACGCCACTTGCCGTCCCTTCAAAATTTCATTACAGGGCGATTTGGCGATTTTCGCTGAATGAACAGTCATGTATAACCCGTCAGACAGTCCATTTAGCCGTCATTGGTATAACTAACGAAACCATAACCTAACCTGTCAGAATGAAGGCATCTACAGCATTTCTGGTTATGTATACTTTTGTTTACCAGTTTTACTTCTTCTTCTATTTTTTTTCATTAGTTTTTCATTCGTTAGCTATTTGCTAGCTATATTCTTCACATCATTTTCTTCACCATCAGCTATTTCCAAACTAGATTCAGAATGTACGTCACAGTTTTCAGCCCGGAAAATTAAAAAATGTTTCAATTTGAAAATGAAAACGACTTGGACTTTATCCGTCGCCAATCTATACAGCGTGGACATAAAACTGGGAAGTTCCGAACTTATTTTATGAAAATTCATTTGAAGGAAACTTCCATCAGTGGCGTCGGATGTATTTTTAAATAATCAAATAAATCTAGAACACATCTCAGACAAGTTTAGCCAGGTTGATATTCTGCACAAACATCACTAAATAGGTAATGAATATAATTTTCTGAGATGATCAAATTGCAGGCTGTCTAAGAGGTAGTTTCAAGTGTTTCAACCTTCTAAGTATTGAAAATTTCATAAACAACAGTCAGAAAAGTTTAGCCAAGTTCATAACCTGCACAGGTATTAATCAATAGATGAAGAACATCATGTTCTGAGATGATGAATTTGCAGGCCGTTCAAGGGGTAGTTATTATTGAAAAAATTATAAACACCCCTCAGAAAAGTTTTGCCAAGTTAATATTCTACACAGACAATACTATATAGGTAAAACACATCATGTTCTGAGATGATCACCATGGTAACTCATAATCAATTTTTTGAAATAACAGTAGACTTATATTTCTGTCAATTAATGTCATCACAGATAACTTATTATTTTGGGTTCAATCATATCATTTTTCATCTCAGAAACCCTAATAACACAGGCCATCCAATGGATGTCCATTTTAGTTCCAAAAAAGTTTCGGATATCCATGGATAAGAAATGTACATCCATAGGATGTAGCAAAATGCCTATCCAATGGAATACCACCGACACTATTCCAAAGGATATCCAAAAAAGTTCCGGATATTGATGGACATGAATTGTACATCCATTGGATAAACATAAATTCTCATCCAATGGATTACTAATGATACCTTTCCAATGGATATCCATAATGTATCTATCGGCCTGAGAGAATGTAAATGCCATCGCCATCTTTGTTTCGTGTTCTCTATTGTCGTTCGTCATGTATTCCGTACCTTGAGTCGTTCGTGTTTACTGTTATTGTGTGCAGAAGTTTGTATCGTTTGAGGCAGATTCATGCAGCATATTAGTGAACTAATTATTCGAGTCGTCCCTTGAGTCGTTGGTGTTTACTGTTATTGTATGCAGAAGTTTGTATCGTTTGAGGCAGATTCATGCAGCAATATATTAGTGAACTAATTATTCGAGGTCAATTTGAGGTTATGTGTAATGATTACTTTTTCAACTTGTTCACATATTATTTTATGAAAAGTGTGTGTGTGTGTGATCTCTCATTTATTATTTTCGAAGGAATCATCCATCGTTACCTATATATTCGAAATATTCAATAGTGATTTATTTCTCTCAATTAACCCAATTAAGTGAAATTGTGATTGAATAATGAACGTTGTATAAATCAACCATTTAAGCTGTACAAGTGAATACTATATGTAAATGTATCATAGCAGGGCAAAAACAGATCTACCTACTTTAGACTCGTGGGACAACATTATAGAAGAAAAAATATATTCAAAATTCATAGGGGGAGAGTTTTATTTATATTGCCCAAAACTTATACATAAAATGTATAATTCATGTACAATATTTGTACAATAGGTGTACTGTAGCTGTCCAATTCATTTCCAGTAGTTGTACAATTCATGTCCAATATTTGTACAATTTATGTCCAATAGGTGTACAATTCATGTCCAACAGTTAGTCAATTTATGTCCAATAGTTATACAATTCATGTACAGTAGTTGTACAGTAGATGTACATGATGTACATCCAAAGGACATCCAAACTTGTGGCCTCTGGATTTACAATGGATGTCCATTGGATGGAAGCTGGACATTTTGAGCCATCCAATGTACATCCAGCATGTCCATGTACGTCTATCCAATGGACATCCATTGAATAGCTTTGTGTTATTAGGGAATATGAAGAGAACTGTAATATTAGATAATGAGTCATCACAACAAAAGCATGAAGTCCAGAATTATACAGGAATACTTATTATGAGTTATACCTATACACCAGGCAATAAAGTAGTCTGCAGGCGGTGAAGTGCCACTTTACCCACGCAAAACCGGGCGGTAAAGTGCTAACTTCACGCCCGGTCGTGCAAAAAAATTTCAAAAACTACATACCAACTAATATGGGGCCTATCATTCGAAATTTAAAAATATATATTTTTCATGAATCAAGACAAAAGCATTTTATATCATGAGAATATCCTTACATAACATCCTTGATGAAATCCTGGGCATTTTCTGGAATAGGAATAATATCCTCATGTCCACCATTTTGTTGAGATTCTATTAAATCACTTCTCTTTTTGAAGTTGTCTTCTAGGTTGCTTCTATATTTCTTAACTTCTTCATCATTAAGATATGGAATACCTGAATTTTGCATTATATATTTCTATTCAACAAAACAGAAAATTTATAGGATAATTCATTTAATTATCCAATCCACATTCAAATTGCTATTTTTTTTTATATTAGGTACCTGTATATTGAGTTGGTAAAGTATTTACACAGATTTCACAAAAAAATATTCAGACAATAATTTAGGTGATAGTTTGAACCAATTTTGAAACTAAATATCCCAAGTTCCATAATTCTATGGAAAAAAAATCAATATGTCTAAATAGGTTTATATATATTATGTTTTCAAGATGTATCACTTTCATCATAGAATGTGTATGTTTTCATATAGATACCTTCTTTGAAAAGTTTATTGAAGTCAAAGCATTGGTTGATCAGAAAATGAATGCTAGAAGCCTGACATAAGAACCTTTGGTCTGGTATATTCCTGTTCATTGGCCTTCGAAATATGTAAAAATTGTAGCTCTGCTGCTTGAATTTATCATTTTCAGAATCATACCTAGAATGAAAAGCTATATAAGTTTTAATACAAGCAAAACACAATGAATAATTTGAAAATTAATAATTATTTACCTTAATCATGAGCACTTTCCTAGGAGGAAAATCAGAATGAGAAGTACTTATATCTGATGATAAACCCAGTGATAAACTAATAGGTACAGAATATTGATTGAAAAATAACATAATCCTCCACATAACACTTAAAATGTTTATTGAATGGACTGACTTCATGCCTAACTTGTAGTATTTCTAAATGCACCCAAAAGTACTAAAGCTAGAGCTTACCTGAAAGTGCTGAGTCCATACTGTATGACCAAAAACTCTTTACAATTATTTCGTACCTTGTCATAGTATTGTCCTGGTGCATCATATGAATTTATATTTCGTGTTACATTCAGACCGGTCAACTCACAGTCTATACTCAAAAATGTACAATTCTGAATTGCTTTTTCAACTTCTGGAAGGACCTTGGTGAAATCTAAAACATCTCAAACAATAAAAATACAAGTGTTGAATGAAAAAACTTACTTGAAATAGTTACTTCCATTATTTCAATATGAACAATAAACAATTATTCTTCAAAAGGAATTTTGTTTTCATGAATTATCAACCAAAACTCCCAACACTCCACTATTCATAAACAAAAAACAAAAACAAACCCATATGGCAATGACACTGACAATTGACATTTAACCTACAAATTTGCCTACAACCTAGCACAGAACACAAATTGCAAAGATTTCTAAAGGCGAGAATAAACGTATGTCTCGACGTTGATTGATATATTACGCTTACGCTGGGAAGATGCCCAACCTTACGGGGCAAAACGAGGTCCAAAAAAATCTCACAACTAGATGGCGTACCATAGTTCGAAATCTCACATAGTGGCAGCGATAGTGTCGAACGATGTCGGTGCAATACTTCGTAATTTGACGGGCAGGTGCGCCACTTTCGAAGAGAATCTATTGGAATTAATCATTCCAGAATTACGTCATTTGACAGGTTGCTGAGGGGCAAACATTGTATTTTGTCAAGATCTGTCATAGAAAACCAGAATTAGTGGGATCGTTTTCCTTGGAATCCGAGTTGGAACCAGAAAGAATTTCATGATTTTGTTTGGTGAAACTGTTATTATATTGTGGATGTGGCAGAGGGACGGCCTGGGCAATGCTCATCAAAGGTAACCTAACAGATAATTTGTGTGCCCCTCAAGAAACCATGTCAAAATCACGTGTTCTAGAATGATCAATGCAGATGGCGTGCGACTTGGAACAATTAAACAATCCATAATCCAGAACGCTTGTATCGAATCCACGATCAATCAGTACGAGTCTAACTAATATGGCGGTAAATTCGAATTTGTTAGTAATAGTTGTACTGGATGTGCTTCTAACGAGCGCATCACGGACGTGAGATCATGAAAAAAGTTTATAGAAATCGAATTTTGGAGTGAAACACAAAATTTAATGTCTCAACAATAAATGCTTCCATTTTTGGCGATTGTGGAATAAACTGGTCAGCGGATATCAATATATAAGCTGCTCATAAATTCGATTGAAATTCACGAACCCGGACCAGTGTTGTCACCTTAGTGTATTTTACCCTAGAACTGAATCTAAATGGGTCTGTTTGAGTGGAATTTCATATTCCATTATGTCGAATTACTAAATCAAACGATAATTCACTGTCGCAAATCATTTTCTTGTCAGAGCTATGTACAATTTTTGAAATATTATTGAAATTACTGATATTTATCACATGAAAAACGCGGAACATTGCGTGACAATTCTATACCGCTATCAATCCAAAGTATTTTATATTTTATACTGGTATATGATCCGACCTATGTATTGCCGAAACTTGGAGTGCCAATAATTTCCTTTAATTTTTGTGGGGCGGCCGACTCGGTGCGTTTGTCGGCGATAGGGCTGCCAAGCCGTCGTTTGTCGCCCTAACAACACAAGTACATCCTAGGGACTTCCCAGGGACGTCCCTGATTTTATACAGGACATCCCAGAGAAATCCTTTGTCGGGACAGAGTACATACTAGGGACGTCCCAGGGACATCAGCTGGCTGACAAAAAAAGCATCCAAGGGATTTCCGTCTGGTACGTCCCTGGGATGTACCATAAGTACGAAGAAAGGATATCCCTAGGAGGTCCCAAGGATATTCCAGGGACATCCCTTCGACAAAAGAAAAAAACGTTAGGTCGAGTAGGGCTTGAACCCGGGACCTTTAGCTTATCAGGCACGCACCTTGCTCCATTGACTGATATGCCTTCTGAAGATTTATGTACCAAACAGATTTTTAAACAGGACCAAACTGCAGAAACCTGATTAAATACAACTTTGTTAGGATTTGGGTATAATTATTATCATTCGTGGATGTTTAAAAATGAGGGGCATTATGCATTTACGATTTCTGTTTGCGAAAAATGGTCATTTCTTGAGAAGTTCTGAGACAATTTTCTTTATTTTTATTACAATTATTTACCGGAAAAAACTAAACATTTCCATAAAAATTCAACTCAATATTTTAATGAAAGTCAATGACTCTGTTGTGAATAGATATCAGAGATATTCCAAGGACGCGATTGGATAACCTATGGATGTACGGGGCCGGATGTCCACTGGACAACCACTGCGGGACATCTCCTGGATACCCCAATTATGTCCTTGTACCGTGTGACAAAAAGGGTACGTACCTAGAACATCCCTGTGTTGTTAGGGCGGAGATTCTGAGCGTTCCGTAGTCTGTACTCCGTTGTTCTGGAGCGGCAAAATCGATTCTACTCAGAAAAAGTTACTGATATCACAAAATATCAACGCCGATTTCATGATTATATATCGTGGCATATAGACTGGAAATGTAGCTGTTTTCTGTTGATTTTATCTCTTCAAGCAGCATCAACTCTTGTAATCCAATAAATAAATGAATATTATGCCTATTATAGATGATGTATTTTATTTCATTTTTATAGAACACAAAACTTTAAAATGGATACAAATTGAGTGAAAAAAATAATCAACGGAAAAGGAGGAGATGTTTATCCAGATATACAAATTATATTGGTCTAGGGTCTAGGCAAAGTATGACAAGTTATTCACAAAGGAATTTAAAAAAACGCCACGGAGTAGGAACCCAACTGAGTGAGAGATCATAATATGTTCTTCTCTCTTCCGCAAGAAACCGGGGGAAAAATCAATACTGTCCATGGGATTCACCGACCGTAGCAAACATTTTTTTATCGGAACCGGTCGGGCGGGTCGGGTCTCATCGTAGAAGACAAGGATAAACAAAAATTTCTGGAGCGATAGCACGCGGTGGAATGAGATCTGTAATTCTGTACAAAAGTGTAGTAATCTGTACAATTAGTTCAGACATGTTCTGTGTGCCTAGTGGAGTCGCTACCTCACAGTGGCTAAACGATAGACGAGGGGATGAGCGGGGCATCGACTCGCAAAGAACACAGGTTGGGCATCTTCCCAGCGTAAGCGTAATATATCAATCAACGGTCTCGAGCAAGTATTGAATATCACCCCGGTTCCTTGCGAGAGAGACCTCTCACTCAGTTTGGTCAGATTTTGTTAATCTGTGGTTTGGTTTCGTCTCCGTGGCGGTTTTTTTAAATTCCCTTGAGATAATAACTTTTCTTATTTCGCCTTACCAATGTCGATCAGCGATGAAAAAGCAAGCTAGTAGGCGAGAGGTATCCTCTCATTTAGATTGACAATAGCCTTACCAATAAATGGAAAACCAGCGCACGCCTCAATATATATATGTAATTATATAAGTATTATTTTTTATTGTTTTCACTTAATTTGTACATTCATATTGTAAAGAATTTCACTGGACGAATAATAACACTTTGACACTGTAAATACTTTAATCACAACCGAACCACCACCATATGCTAACAATTAAATATTACAATATAACTCCTGTCACCGTCGTGATCAGGCAGAGACTGACTAATCATTCCATTCGCATCATTCTTCGTCACATTTCGGGATGAGTAAGGCGTTATACAACTTCTTGTGTTGAACTATCATACCATGTATACCGGGAGTCTTTTACAACATATTGAAATTTTGGATAAATAGGACTCGTGGTGTTGCTCAGCAACACGACAATTTCGTGAAGAATGAAGCGACAGAATTATCTTGAATATTCAGAACATCGTGGTATTACTTATGGCAGTTGGACATGTTTTCTTGTATTTTTCATGCCGTTTCATGACCTTAGCTACCACGAATAGGTGTAGGGTGTAGGGTATTAGTTGGGAAGGTATATTTACTTAAAAGTCAAATTATGGAAGGAATCTTATTTATTATCTGAATCATATAGGTATATACTTTGCCTGCAAAAACCCTATTCCATTTGGTGTTTCTAGTACGAACTTTTTCAATTTGTGTCAAGGTGTACTAAATAATAATATACAATTGTTAGTTGTTTTGAATAAACTAATTTTAAATAGCTAATGTTGTTATCATGTTTATCGCAGGTATATATGTTTCAAAATTTTATAAATTTAATAAATTATAATTGAATAATTGATAAAATAGAGCTGTCTTTCCTAATGAAATTATTCAGTAAGTGACGTCAGTACATGCTGACAAGTTATGAGACTACCTGTCTATTTCATGGACATTGTTCAAGGTTCAATGGCTAGTTTTTGACCTAACTTAGTATAATTCTTTGGTGATAATGGTGATTAATGTTTTTGTACTACCTTCTGATTTCGAAATATTACTCATGTTCTGACACTCATTATATAAGGACATTTTTTATTTTAAATTCTAGCTATTGTCATCATTCACAACTTTAGTCGTGTTTTTTATTTATCGACAAAACATGAATCATCAAATATTACTTTAATTCACCAATCCAAACATTGCTTAAACAACAGATGGTTTTAAAATTGACTTTTTCAACTGAAAAGGGTGAATCATTTCATGTCACTGTGTTGGCAACAACTGTCGTATCCACACGTGTCACCTGTCGATTTCTTTGTCATTTGTCAATCACAGTTTGAAAATCACGGGTGCCAAAAGGTTAACGAAGCATTCCCAAATGTCATCGTCTCAATGTGGGCATAATGAATCACGTGATACATTACTAGGTTCTTTTTGCGATTTTGTCAACATTTGACAATTGACATTTTTGTAGCCAACCTTACAATGTGAAATGCCTCACCCTTGAAATTACTGATACATCGGCAACATGGACATTGATTTATCAATGAATCTCTAGATGTGGTTCAACAAGTTTATTCAATAAGTCCGTTGAAACAACTCTAAATTTGAACTTCTTGTTATTTACATATTTAGAACGTTTTCATTATGATATAATTAAGAAAAGTAGGTGAAATTACTACTCTAACTCAAAATAACTATACATGAAATCTTTCCAACTTCAAAGATAACACAGCGAACGAGAACGCGACAAAAATCGAGGCAAAAATATACACGAAGAAATACCGTTTACAATTTTGCACTCTTAGAAAATTATTTCGCTATCATTAGTTAGTTGGGTCGCGTTAATTATTTATTGCCCTGTATTTAATTCCCATTGTTTTTTCTACGATTCCCTATAGCTGAAGAGAATCATTGCATAATCTCAAAGCTGGTCTAATTCCGAATTAACTTGCCTTACAAAGGACCCGGAGAAACCTATGAAAATGATTCTAAATCCGTACTGATGCAACAAAAGTCCCCATGAATTTTTTTCAGAAAACAGTAAAAGAATCTCAAAGATTGTTTTCCCATTTTTCACTCATAATTACACGAGAGCTTTTTTTTGTTGAAGTAAACTTGACATATATCAATAAAAATTTTGTTGCCTGGCAATTTGACGAAAAAAAAATGCCTCTGAAAAAATTACGAGTCCTAGGGAGTAATTTTTTCTGGCAGTTTTATAAAGAATTATAAATGCCAAGTTCACTTCCACTCAAAAAAAGCTAGAGTGTAATTCGGTAAGACAATTTATTTCATCATTTTTTTGCTTATGGCTGGTTGTCATAACTTTTTTCGCTGTCATAATGACAAAATCACGCGGCTTGTGGGATTTTGTCAATAAAAAAATTCGATAATGATATTTCACAATTTTCAACATATATTGTAATTAAATTTGGCAAATATGTGTAAACGTTCGTGGAACCATCGATAATATATCTGGTGAAACAAAAACGAAATGATCGGTTCAGAACTGTAGGCACTCCGGTATCAGCACTGTATATGTGGAATAAATCACTCTTAAATGTCTTGATAATAGGGATTCTATCGTGAATATTTGTTTCTGGAAAATATTATAGAAACTCTTTGGTTGCAAACAGAATCCCTGCATGAATTCCCTATCAAGAAAACAACGCCTTCTTGACCTTATCCTTCTCGTCCTGTTCGACGTTCTTCCTCTCGCGCTTTTCGAACCCCAAAATCTTCTTCTCGTTCTCCTTGTACTGCTGAGTGATCTCATCAATCGTTTTATCGGCGTCCAACACCAAAACCGGGATGGTGTTGAACCGCTCGTCGTCGGTCATGAGCCATCGCTCGTGACTGTCGTGGAGCTCTGTCAGATATTGCAGGGTGATTCCGCTCTCTTCGGGTCTGGCTCGAGCTTTCACCCGTTCGTAGACGACTTCGGGTGTGCTTCGCAGGTAAACTGCAAAGAACCCCGATGAGCAACTTTCCAACATTCAAAATTTCATTCCTATCACATACAGTTTATGAGAACACATATTCTTTTTTTACAAGCGTGCGTGATTCACCCTATACATTTATATAATATTCTCGCAAAATATGAGTGGTGGAAATATTGAAAAATAATAATGGATTATTATATAAATCCCCCTATAGCCCCTAAACCCAAATTAGTTAGTGTAATTTTCACAGTGACAGTAGAAGCGTTACTGTCATTTTCGATTCAGTGGAATTGCGATGAAAACCTTCCAGCTACAGATGCGATACAGATGAGTTAATGCCAACGATGTCTTAAGGAAGGTATGAGAAGCACTACACGGGATTTATTGAATGGTGCAATAGTGAAAAAGTGAAAACACCAAATAAAGAAGA
Organism: Phaedon cochleariae; assembly: GCA_918026855.4. Classification (NCBI taxonomy): domain Eukaryota; kingdom Metazoa; phylum Arthropoda; class Insecta; order Coleoptera; family Chrysomelidae; genus Phaedon; species Phaedon cochleariae. The sequence continues at coordinate 26,426,569 of OU896722.1, read as the reverse complement.
AGTGTTTTAGGCTCATTTTCAAGAAATGTTTGAAACCTAGAGGCCAAACATCATAGGCATGCTGGCTTTTCGCAATAAGCTTACCTACAATCAATTAAGTTCCTACGCATGTGAAAAAATATTGTTCCGAATTCATGCGGAAAGTGTCTTTCCCGCACTCGACTGCTTCCCAAATTCCGCTTCGCATCGTTCGTGTCAACGGCATTTGCGTGCGGGAAGTATCATTTTTCCGCACTTTACTATATTTTTATTGTGCGATCAAATTTGAGTTTAAAAAAATCGTGAAGATAATATAGTAGCTCCTCCACCATTTTCATGAAGTACTACTTGGAAAAGCCATATACGCACAGCTAAACATGCGAACCGTTTCGACCGACCCGAATAATTCGAAAAATGTCGCTAGCAACGGTAACTGAAATGAAGTATTCAATAAATAGTATGAGTGAGGATTGGATCATTTCTTGAATTTATATACCGAATACCTGATGAAATGGGAATTATAGACGAAACCTAATTATTAGAATAGCATAATAATTGACGATTATAAATTTATGGGTGTATACAAGATTACATTGATGCTGACAACTTGTTTTTGACGTTGATAGTTCTAATTTGGATTCCTGTCGAAAGATTGAAGGGATATTTCAATTTCTCCAAGCAATCAATAACTTATGTCTGACAACAGTGGTTGTAAACCTAATTCACATCATACTGATATGTACTTTATAGGTCGCGTGCACGATGACCGACCCTGGAGGCAAAATATTGAAATACAACCTCATTCTTCTGTGAATTATTGAAACACAACCTCACTTTTTTATTTATTACAGAGGAATCAAAGGATTGAAATAGTTTTTCACAATATTTTGGCATACGAATCGTGTTTCTTGCGTTATTCATTAATTCAAGCATGCCTTCGCATTGTGCTGTTGTGCAATGCACAAAAAATGCAGCAAGAGACTAGGGAATATGATTTTTCAGGTAAATAGTAATCTCACATAGTTATCATTATGAAATTTTGTCATTCCTTATTAAAATTCCTTCTGCCTTCTGCCACTTCTGCAATACAAGCTAATACTGCTAAAAGATTGAAAATGTCTACAACACACACGATCGTCAGCATGTCGTCAGACCAGTCCTCCCGATTGATTGCATGAATCCAATCTCCTTGCATTATTCTAGAAATTTCAAGTATATTTCTATTAGCTCCTATTGCAGAAATTCCGATGAGAAATCAGAGAAATAACCAAATTTCAAAAATGAAAACTATATGTGAGTGACTATAGTAGGTACTTACTTTTAAATCATAATGTACCATCCGGATTCCTTCATCTTCCGCTGCAGTTTTTGTGCATTTTACAACAGCACAATGTGATGGCATGAGCGAATTGATGAATAGCGAAAAAATTCGATTCATATGCCAAAATAATTGTGGAAAACTATTTCGATCACTTGTAAACAAATAAGAAAAGTGACGTTGTGTTTTGCCTCCAGGGTCGGTCATCTGACAGTTCTTGCACGCAACCCATTAACATTTTTGTTGAAGGTTTGAGGTTAGACCATACTGAGAGCTTCCTTCTTATTCTTATTTTCGGGTACGTAGGCGTGATGGAAATAAGCAAAGAAATTTATCATAGACAAATGTCCCTAAATGGCACTAAATCTAGGTAATACGTCATAGACTGCTTCATTAATAATTTCAAATTGCTGTATTTTGGAAATTAATAAAAAAAGCGAAAAAACTAGTAGATTTTAGTTCGAGGTTGTGTTGTATCCTGACGTGTAGCAGAGGGACAAAACCGTCTATGTAAACAAAAGGAAGTTATGGTAAGACTTGAGCAGACTTCCGTTTTTCACAGAGAAGATATTGTAGGAAAAGGCCAAATGACACAAAAAAGTATATCTATCAGTTCTATCAACTTTGACCTCACGTCTCAGTAGCGCAATCTGGCGGACAATCAAAATCTGTTAACCCACATTGAATTCACTTTACCTACGGCAGCACAAGTTCCTACCTATCAAATCCAAACTGATGTCCTCATTGGCTCTGATCCACCTGTACCAATGATCGAGCACCGTATAATCCGCACCATGCAAGTACCCGCTCCTATGAGCCTGTTCCATGAAACAGAACCTGTTGTTCTGTATCGACCTTTCGAACATTTGCACGGTGGTGGTACTCTTAGAAGGTTTCGACGTCTGGATGGCCAATCGCGTGAATTGCACGTAACTTTGGAACACCCTGAGCCATTCGGTGATGTTCGAGTACATTAGATCCAGAAGGTTGTGGCCTTCTAAGTTCCTCCACCATTCCAGTGGTTCCTGAGGAGAAAAAAGCTAGTGCTGTAACGAATACTCGGCCGGTCTATTTTGCCACCACGATATTCGGCCGTTTTGACAATAATATTGGCCCCTACGGCCGAGTATATTGTTCATTAGTAAAACAGTTAGTTGTAGTGAAAGTACTGATACTACGAAACTTTCATACATACATTCAATAATTTCATACATTCTCGGAAACTTTGGAACACTTCGAGTCATTCGGTGATGTTCGAGTACTAAAAATCTAGAAGTTTGCATCTGATTTTCCAGTGATTGCTGTTGAAAAAACGAGATGCTCGGCAAGATATTTGGCCATCGCAATATTCGGCAATTTCGTCAGATATTTGCGAGAATATTTGCCTCTACGTATGTTGTGATACAGAACATTAGTGATACAGTTAGTTATAGTGCAGATACGAGTGTTACGAATATTTGGGACCAATTTTGAGATCATGTAATTCAGCAATTTTACAGAATATTGATATGAACGTTCTATAGGTATTAATAAACTGCATTGAAATATTCAACGATTTGGCCGAATACTGGCAAATACTTTCAATAATTCCATACACTCTTGGAATTTCTGGATTACTTCGAGCCATTGGGTCATGTTCAAATACATAAAATCTAGAAGTTTGTGGCCTTTCACATTCCTCTGCCTTTATGGTGGTTCCTGTTGAAAAAATGCAACACTCGACAAACTGTTTTGCCGTCTCAATATTCGGCCATTTGGCAAAATATTTGCCTTTATGGCCGAGTATGATGTAATACAGTATATATCAGTAATACAGTTAGTTATATTGAAAATACTAGTGCTACGAATATTTGGGACCCATTCTGAGATCATGATATTAGGCAATTTTGAGGAATATCGGTATGAAGGTCATACATTTTTGAAGTTTAATTCTGTATGGAAGAGACTGGGTTTGTGAAACTATAAAAATTCCCAGAATGCATCTAAATATTCAGCGGTTTGGTCAAATACTAGCTCATACGGTCAATAATGCCATACACTTTAGGAAACTTTGGAACACATCGAGTAATATCGGTGATGTTCGAATACATAAAATCTAGAAGGTTGTGGCCTTCCACGTTGCTCCACCATTCCAGTGGTTCCTGTGAAGAAACAAAACTGATGCTTCAAGGAATACTCGGCCACCGCGAAGTTCGGCCATTTGACCAAATATTGTCCCTTACGGTCGAGTATGTTGTATTAGTATTACAGAACATTAGTAATATAGGTTATACAGTTAGTTGTAGTGAAAATTCTGTAGCTATGAATATTTGTTAACTATCCTGAGATCAAGATATTCAGCAATTTTGCCGAATATTGAAATGAACATTTTAATAGCATGATTCTGTAAGAAAAATACTGGTACGGAATATTACGAATATTTGGGAACTATTCTGAGATATTCGGCAATTCGGCGTTAAACTGAGAATCAGCATTGATCTTCCATTTGTTATTTATAGGTCAGCGATCATCACTTACAGGGTATGTTTCGATGACATCCATATGTTGGAAATATTTGATGAGGGTCGATTTTCCAGCCCCGATGTTTCCTTCTATCGAAACTCTGAAAGCCCTGTCAGTGGGAGTTTTGACATTGGTCAACTCCCTAAGGGGAGAAATGCCGACAAAATTCGTTTTTTTAGAGGGCGATGGTAGGATGCTGGTAGCTGGACGTTTCAGGCCAGCAGTGGTTGTGATCACTCCCTCCATATTGTTGGCTATTACAGTGGATAATGTTCTGAAATGAAAGTGAGATAATTTGAGGTTGTGCGGCGTCTTTCTGTGATATTCGCGAGATTCACGAAGTGGGCGACATCTAGGTTACATAATACGAACTTCAAACTGGGGGAAAACAAACTGTTGTCTATGGATAAAGTCCATAGACTACATTGCATACAGCTTGCTGTAGCTGTCAAACTTGTCAATGACATAAAGTGTTGGCACTGTTGGTAGTGATGATGGTTGAGTTGGTTAATTTTGTACATTATCACATTCTTATTACTTTAGTGAAACGAATGAAGAATTGGATATAGTTCAAACAATTCAAACTAATTATGACGATCAAATCAATTGACATAAAAAAGAACAGCTGCAACATGTTTACAATACCCAAATTGTCCTGCTTTGCAAGAAAAAATACAAATCCATTGTTCTACAGGAGTTCCTCTGGACCCTAACTTCAATTTTACTTCATGTGGGGAAGATTTCATCGCCGAAGTTTGTAGACAAATTGCAAAAATGTGCCTTTTGTTGAAGTCTTCTGCCTCACACAAAATCACATGATTAGCACGGAGAACTGATTCTCCTTCCACTACTGGTCGGCTTTGTCCATCTAAATAGAGCAAAATATCTGCCAAAAGAACATCTACAACATATTGACAATTAATGTCAAGAAATTTAAAAACTTATCACTCTTATCAGTACACAGTACACGAGCTTATGGCACTAATGGGATTGAGTGAGGATTGAGTTTGTTTTCCACCAGTTTTGACGTGGCTTTGACATGGAACGATGAAAACCGAGCGCCACCTGGTAACCTTGATTTCCGCGAATAGGCTATATTCCGAATTCAACTGACAGTACTGAATCTGCTGATTTTTCATTCCGAAGTCAAAACAATTCAATGAAAGTGACAGATACTTGTAAGTGGACATAATAGTTGCGTTTTATTTGTTCCATTCTGGTAGCAGTGGTGGGAACCGAATGCCGTTTGCAAATAAAACGGGAAACTTCTTGACCTTGCATGGGAGAATCGACGTATTATAGATGATATATATTCTTATATTGGGGCTCCGAAAAATTCCAAAATCAATATACTAGAGTTAAGAATCTAGAAAATGAATCAACACATATTTGGTGCAGTGATTGTGGTGATTGGACAAAGTTTTATGAGATCGGGAGTATTAATTTTATCTGGGAATGAACATATAAAACCTATCTTACTTGAAAGGATCATAAACTTGTGAACCTCGCGAACTGTCAACAGTCATTCCACGTCATTCCTTGTAGTGAGACGGAATGAAAAGTAGCAACCGGAATCGGAAAAGTAGCATCCGTTTTCATGATAGAAGGAAATATTTTTTTTACACATTTTTCACGATTATGTTGAAACTACTGGCAACATTGTGATGAAATTTTGTATGGATGTTTCTTGTAATCTGACACATCGCATGCATTTGTTTTTATATCTAGCTCTCATAGAGGGCGCTTGTTACACGGTTCGTACCGAGTAGTTTTGAACATAACTTTTTTGAGGTTGGATTTTTCAATCCAAATTTGATTTGAACTGAAACATCATTCAATTCCACACCAAAAAGGTACTCTTGGTGAAACTCGATAATGTGTTCCGTTTTCGGAATATTTCGATTTGAAAATGATAAAGTGGTAACTGTTGCTGGTATAAAGCTATGTATTAGAGTATTATGAAAAATTATCACCTATTTATTGAAAACCGAAAACAACAATACATTTCTGATGCAAAACTCATTGATTTAACAATGAATCACAAGAATAACATCGAAACAGATTTGACTAAGAACATGGATTACACAGTTTTGTTGTATCTTGAGCAGAAAGTCTATGCTACATAGGTAAATTCACGTCAAGAGTTGTGAGACATAATTGAACATCACCTAAATGACCTAACAGCTGATCCTCAACTGTTCGGAAGAATAATACATTCTCAAAAATAGAATATAGAATCGTGTATTCCTCGAAACGTGGACATTTCGAACACGTACTCTAACTGATTCAATATTTCATGTTTCTAGTCAAATATCTCTCAATTTTTTACTTATGATTCTTTGTTCCATCAATAACTTCAGCACAAGAATAATTTTATTGTTTTTGAACCTGAATGAATAGGTAATTGAACACAATAAAATTCATTTTATACCAGCATCATTACTACTCCATTATTTTCAAATCGAAATATTCCGAAAACGGAACATAGTATCAAGTTTCACCAAGAGTACCATTTCGGTGTAAAATTGAATAATGTTCAAGTTCTCAAGAAAGTTATGTTCAAAACTACTCGGTACGAACCGTGTAACTAGCGCCCTCTATGAGAGTGAGATATAAAAACAAATTCATGCGATGTGTGATATTTCAAGAAACATCCATACAAAATTTCATCACAATGTTGCCAGTAGTTTCGAGATGATCGTGAAAAATGTGTGAAAAAATAATTTTTTCAACACCTTGTATCATGAAAACGGATGCCGTCACGACATTTTTTCACAGAGCAAACCCAACTTATTTTGCAATGTTCTACCTACCCTAGCAAGGAGGTTAGGTTTTTTTGAAACACCCTGTATATTGGAAAAGAAGTGAAGAAGGCACTTTCTGATAGACATTAGGTATTCCCCTCAGGGGTCTCTATTCGTGATAGGAGTATGTACAGGTTCCTCATGACTCACCCTGTATAATTTTTACAAGACGACGGAATTTGGAAGAAATATCAAATAATAATTTGTGGTTGCAAAGTATATGGCAATGTGTCGCAATGTTCACAAACGGAAGGAAAATTACACCTTTGCTCCCTTATCGATATCTAAATAGCCATTATCCGTGTTTGGCCGTTGGCGTTTAGGAATGATAGCGTATAATTTTTAGTGATATATCCATAAAAACATTTGAATAAGATTTGAATAATGAAACGGCAGTGACCAGGGGCGGCGAGTTTTGTTTTGCCCAATGGGTGCCAAAATGAAGGGGTAAGGGCAAGCAAAAAAAAAATGCGCCGCAGGCGGAAATTTTTTATGGCTCAAGGTCAAATGCCTTCAAATTTGAAGATAGCTTGATGCAATATTGATTCTGCATTACGTGTGAAACACCCCTACTAGAATATAATGTTTTTTAACTAATCGGGTTTCGGGTCTGTTGTTAATATCAACATAAACAAAGGTACATCTTCGTTTCGGCCAATGGGTGCATTGCACCCATACCTATGGTCTACATGGGTGCATTGGCCCCGATGCCCCCATGCACTCGCCGCCCCTGGCAGTGACTACTGCTCCGTCCGTCCTACTTTCCAGCGCCAAAATAAAACCAAACATTTTACGTTTTTTCATAGTTTATCACCTTTTAACTAACTATAAGCAAAAAATTCAAACTTAAAAAATTGAGTTGTTGTATTAAAACCTTCTCAAAATAGTGACAGAAAACCCGAAGTCATTTCCACAAATGTTCATTGAATTGAACAACAATGGTAGATATCTCGGTAGATATTTTGACTATTTTGTAGTTCCTTCTGAAAATGTTCAGAATTCATCATACAGGGTGTCCCGTAAAGACCACGTCGAACGTAGAGAGAATGTAGATCAAAGGTTAACCCACCTGCTATGACAAAATTCCCATCATGAAAGTCTTACTGTACCCTGTAAATGCTGCTTCAAAGTTGAACGTAAACCTTCAAGAGGTTATTCCTCTTGTGAAATTTAGAGAGAAAATTTTCTGTGAACACGGTTCTGTAAATGCGTTTCTAGATACTTTGTTTGAGTTATTTTTTTCTGTGACGGGAAAAAATAGTGTATTATACACGGGAAAAATATTAGATTTCAGCTCACGGTTTTTTTGTCATACTATCTAGAAGAGGGTCTTGTAAAGAGTATTTTAGAAAATATGGAATAGTACAACTGACATCTCTCTTTTTTTTAAATATGTGCATAAATTTATTGAAACCATAATAAAGGGCTCAACAAAAGCGATCATAAATTCAATACGCGACAAAATAGTTATTTTTGTATCTAGAGCGCGAAATGCTACTTTAGAAATCGAGATCTGATTTTTTTTAACGAGGCGTAGCCGAGTTAAGAAAATAGTCGAGATGACCAAAGTATTTCGCGCTCGAGTTGCAAACAACATTTTTTCTCCAAACGTTAAGAAATATAGTTCTAAAGTAAAAATATGCTCAGCTTGATATAAAAAAGAGTGTTGAACTGGCTTAAAAGGCCTCCCCCTATCCTCCCTAGGTACGCACGATGTTCCACGAACATAATAGGAATTTCCTTTCGCGCGCTCCAAGAAATAAAACAAAGTTATTGTTGAACATTCAGAAATGGATGATTTCGTGGATGTTTGCTCGATTGAGGACCACAAAGTCGAAATATAAATATCTCATATATTTTACATAACAATGCGCGAAGTAGGTACTTCGCGCATTGTTTTGTGCAAGGTATCATGGTAACGTAGGAAACTGAAAAAAAGTGTCACTTCGCAATTTGTTATCAATGCGCGAACCTTGTCATTTTTCGACGTTTGTAGAAAAAATCTATTATGTAGCGGCATGGCTTGAAAATCTCCTTACAAATAGAAGCCTGAGAAATTTGAAGAACTGTCCTTAACCCTAGAGTTTCCTGAAATAATTAAGTGTTTTTATAGTGAAATATTTGATCCTTATAGTTTCATATTTCATTTCATCTTTTCTTCTTCATGTGAAGATTTCTATAATAATCATCTGTAATGCATTTGAAACCAACAGACTTAATTCATCATTCAATTCCAGTAGAATTTCATTGATATTGAATGAATTTTCCTTTAGTGATAGCATCGCATCAAATATTCAATTCTATTTCATAATAAAATAATAAAACAACTGATAATTGCTGAGTCTTGTTGATATGGCGTCAGATTTTTCAAGTATGAATAACTCATGCTCATGAACATGAGAATGTGTTTAGAAACTGTCTGAACCTCTATTTGACCTATACACGAGGTGTTTTTGAAATTAGTACATATATTCAGCACATCTACATGATACAGTCCAAAAGATATTTAAGAAAAATGTTTTCTCGAAAATTGAACAAAAAAAACAGAAAAAATTAAGTACGCCACTTTAAAACAATTTAAATTATTGAACTCCGCGTGCCGTCCGCACGGAAATTTGAACAGAGGTGACGTCAGAATCGCTATAGTGTAAAACTCGAGGTAAAACTTGTAGTAAAAAGGGGTTTCACCTGAAATTTTATTTTGATCCCTACATTTTTTCATTGGTGCCGTTCGGTATTGTACGTGGAGCTTCCTCAGGGTTTGAAATATTTGTATTTACTTCAATATCACCATGTATAAAAATATAGGGCCATGTTTTGTTATAGAAGATCAATATCAAAGCACTTTTTTTCTTGTGTGATTTTGGTGAAATTCCGACCGAATCCTAGATTAACTTGTAGATTGATGTTTGGAAATGTTAGCCTGAATTTTAGTTCCCAATAAAAGCTGATGGCTTCATCATCATACAAGGAGACACTAAAGATAGTATTTTACGAGCTATTTTACGTCTAACTTCTCAACTTTCTGTGGCAAAAGTGAGTGAAAAAACTTAGCTTTTTCATGTTTTGGAGTGAATGTGATCCATTTTCAACACAGTGGTTCTTGATTCACGACAATATCCTCTTTTTAAGAGAAGAACCATGTGTCTTAGAAAAGTATGGATTTTGTAAATTCGCGGAACCTACATAAACTTATGGATCAAAAACTCGCACACATTTTCATCTCGTTTTTTAGCACTCTCCAAGCACTTAGCAAAGATAGACCTTAATCACTGAAAACAAATAGAAAACTAACTTCCTAGATGTACAGGGTGAACCAAATTGGGCACTTTTAAAGGGAAAGTCCTATTCCCGTACAAGATAGAAAAAAACTGATGTCGGTGCCTGTTGATCAATTCACATGAAAAACTCAAAGGTGAAAACCGCATATCGATATCTATTTTTTTTTTCAGAGTTACAAGGTGTTTTTCAAAAATGTGAATTTTTGGAAAGTGGCTGAAAATCTTATTTTTTCAAAAATTCTTCGTTTTCATGAACACATTTTCAAAGCATCGTGTTTGTCATGAAAATTGATCCTCAGGCACTGAAATAAGTCACCATATATACCTAGTTGCAAAATATAACTTTCCTTTCAAGAAGAACAAGTTATATATTCTTGAACTAGATATAGGAAGGCCGAGAACAATTTCCATCACAAACTCAATGCTTTGCAGTTATTTTCATAAGAACAAACAATTTTTCAAAAAAAAAAAATATATCTGTAGCCACTTTTCAAAAATCCTCATTTTCGAAAAACAACTTGTAATTCCGAAAAAAAAGACAGATTTAGACATGAGGATTTGACCATTGAGTTTTTCATAAGAATTGGACTTTCCCTTTAAAAGTGTTCAATTTGGCCCACCCTGTACATCAATAGCCTTGAAATCTAGGTAATCAAATTTTCTCAAGCAATCTGAGGAATTGCTACAAATTCCCATTGAAGGTATATTCCTAGCTCTTGAAGGCAGGATGAAGGCTGGAATTTCATCTCAATGATGGTCTTTAGGTTAGGAATTATTCCTAATAACAATTTTAAAAATTTCATACCACCTTAAAACACTTGTATCTTCTCTGAAAAAAGGAGATATTGACGTGAATCAAGAATCGATGTGTTGAGAAGGGAAGAAAAGAAATCATACTTCAATCAAAAACATGATGAAGCAGAATGTTAATGAATGGTTCTGAATTAATTGTTGATGAAACATTAAAAAATACATATTTCTTGAAACACTGAAAGGAAGGGATTGACGTGAATCAAAAACCAAGTTTAACCACCCACCTTTGCCACAATCTTATGAAGTTAAGAGTGAAAGAACAGTGAAGGACTTGGTGGAAGGGTGATTTTTGTTTTTCCCTGTATAATGATCAAGCCATCAGCTTGTTTCAAGAATCAAAATTTAGGCTAACACGGAGGCTCACACTTTGAAACATAAAATCTACGATTGGAAATCGGACATGAATTGAAAATATTACAGGGCGATCAATTTGACTCAATTTATTGACTGACCGGTTTTTTCTGCTGGTAAGTGTACATCCAAATTTCAAGCAAAATAACTATGACTATGAGATAATTAACAATAAAACAGGAAATTAGAGTAAACCTCAAAGAAAACACTTTATATTTAGCTCCAGTGAGAGTCGGATTCTGAATGGTATCATAGTCACTGCCAATAATCCTAATGTTTTTAACAATTTTTTCTTGATAACGAAAACTGCTCCTAAATAGTCGTATTCCCATTTATCAAAAGGACAAAGTGCTTTTATTCTCTATCGTAGTTTGGATGAGGTGAGGCTTTGAGGTCATCAACATTATTTTTTAGTCGTTTTGACCAACAGAACACGTATTTATTAGCCTGATTACCGCCAATCGCCTCTCCAAGAAACACATCAAGGGAATTGTCATCATATTATAACCCAATATCAGTGTTTATTAAACTCGTTATAAAATAATGTGGTGGTCAAAAGATAGTCCAAAACATTTACCTGCTTCTACTGGTGAGTATTTTCGATAATATTCTTTTAAATATCAAATGATTATACATTCAAATTGTTTCACTGTTTCACTCTTATTATTTCCTTAAACAATAATATAACCTCATTGTTTTGATTGAGATGTCACTTCAGTCACTTGACAGTGTTTTGATTTTGACATCACAGAACACAGAACTAAAATTCCACAGAGATACTGAAGGTAGTGCAGTGTTGCCAGTTCCACAAAAACCTTAGTATGTGCCTACACAAAGAAAAAAGTTTTCTTGTTACTGAAAACTCGATGACTATGATAGATATACAGTTTCATAACTCTAGAAATCATATATTATATCAACGTCATATATAATGGGAGAAATAATGCATCTGTCGTCAATTGAAAGTATACTTACTTATTCATAGTTCACGTTCACAATGCAAGTTTGAATCACATACCTGCTATTGAATGAGGTATTCGATGAGTTACTTTGATAGTATAGTTTTATCATTTATAAATAAATAATTCGTAATTGTAAAATCATTCAATTGATAGCAGGTACGCGTTGTTCTAGTTTTGTAATAATCTATATTCTAGGGCCCTTTTTGCCTGGTTGCACTGATGTGATGCTAGATTATGATGAAAATGGTTTATTGATGAGATTGTATTACCCGATTAACGATCAAGAGAAAGTAAGTCATTGATGGTATACCTAGCACAAAATGAACATTTGATTTGCGCTTTCCAGTTCTGTATGTATCTGGGCCCGATAAATTACTACCAATTTAATTCTATTTCCTCAACTCGAAATTATTTTTGTTAAGCGGTCGCCTAGTTAATCGAATTAACCGTTTTAGTTTTCAACAACTCTGTCTGTGTCTTGAAAATAATTCAGATTAGGACATACCTACTTATATGTTTATTAGAAACTTTCAGTCTTAGAATAAAGAGTCAATAAGGAGTCACCTCCTCAATGAATATAGGAAATTCAGGAAAAATCTGTGACAACGGTATTTTACTACGTATCTTATTTGTTTCTTGATCTTAAAAAAATATTCGCGAAGGAATTGTTGAACAACGATAATTTTCATTCGAGAATAGATATTCAGGTTTTGATTTTGGCGACAAAATTCTATCTTTCCCTATTATACATAACAAATACATACATATTATGAACATTATTTCAGCAACAAAGTAACAAATGGATACCTTGGTTGCAAGATTATCACTATCGGGATGGCATGGCAAAAGTCTTGAAGTTCCCCAATATATTTCTGAAAGCTGGATTTTGGTGGTCTGGTATGATAAATACATTTTAATTTTTGCTACAAAAAATTCAGTTACCAATTATAACTACCGCAATTTCATCTACCTACATTCTAGATAACGTCCACATTCCCGTCCAATATGGACAAATTCCGAAAATCCCAAACAATAAATTGAAATGTGTCATAGTGAGTCATGGAATGGGAGGTTCTAAATTTTTTTATTCGAAAATGTGTTATGATCTGGCATCCTACGGATACTTAGTTATATGTCCCGAACATAGGTGAGTGATATTATTTTAAATAGGTATGTATATTCACCTTATTTACTTCTGCTAGAATTATCGTTATTTTAGAACTTTCGATAGCTTCGATTCAAATATGATTCAAATAAAAAATATATATGTATATGACCATTATGACCCATTAATTCACTTCTTATTATGATCGATAATAAAGGCCTCTTCGATCATTCAGGTGATACTTATTGCACGTTCAGATTATAGATAATACGAGAGTGAATTATCAAATAGCCATTGGCTAGTTTTGACGCCTCTTCCAGAGATTGGTGTATTTCAAAGTTGGCAGAGTATAGTTTGACATTCTGTCAATCATGAAGACATGCCACATATCCGTTTCATTAACTATTTCTAGTGCGAATTATAGTTTTTTTACCACTAGGTATAAAACCTACGTTTATTCACTCATTTTCAAGGCGTAACTAAAGTGTTTTTGTTCGACCTAAGTAGTTTCCGTTATTTTATGAACTACCTATACTAGTCTATGACGACCCAGGATGAACAGAAGATGGTGTAGAATCTCCTATCAAATCCCATCTACTGTTTTTAGGTCAAAGTTCTTGACCTATGGCCTACTTGACAGAAGGATTATTTTCAATATCGCGGAATATAGATCGCATTTCACCCGTTAGATGGCAAAATCTCAACCAAAATGTTATGATATTATTATTTGTGGTGCAAGTGGTGTGTAAGCGCCGTTTTCTGTTTTACGCAAGAAAGAAATCTGTAAAAAGTGTCGTCCATCTTGCGGACAGCGGAGAACTAATATGCCATATATTGCGTAATCTGCGGTCAAGCGTTTTGGGAGAAACAAAACACTGTCTGTGATTACACCATCTTGATGACGACTTGTCGTATGCTGTCATGTTCATGGGCTACTAGATTTTAATTAGAACTGAAAAAAGTGCTTTCATCGCGACAATAGGTCCATAATAAACACCTTGGTAGTAAAGAATAATATAACCACGGGACACCAGACCCCTTGGCTGATGCCTGGAATATAATCTTGGTCATAGGTAATAAATTATATACTCCACTACCATTATCTACTCCTTTCCAAGACGTTAAGTCTGTGTGTTCTACCGAGGTATTTTTTCGTCATTCACGTCATTTACGTACTGATATGCCTATTGATTCGAAGTGGCACCGTTATATGGGGTATTGATGTATGTGATTTTTCAGAAAAAATAATGTGGGTGGCGATGAAACATTTCGAAATTTTATTCTAAAATCTGGAAGAGGATGCAATATTGTTGAAAAAAGCAGCAGCTATTGAAACTGTTGGCCAAATTCAACTCCAAAATTGGATGCATGTAGCTGATGTCGGATAGTCCATTCAATACATCTGTTCAGATATCCATGATAGATATTATTTTGGAATTGCGGTACTCTGCCAGTCATATGTATAACAGACTAAATTTTGACACCATGATATAAGCCATACGACAGGGTAGAAATTCTATAAATATTTGCAGCTTCAATGCCCTGTATTTCGCGAATGAAGCCTTCCACGACCTCTTTGTTTATGGAAACATTTTTCTATTTCTTGAGACCCCTTCTATCACCTCTCGAAGTGTGTTCTAGATATTATATTATCTGAGATGTGAAATGATGAAAAATATAATGGCTCGACATAATTTCCGGTAGCTGAATGTTTTATTTCCTGAGATAGCTGTCACTGAAGGTGGTTCCATGGTATTATAACAACGATAATCATTTGTTATTCAAATGAAGAGGCCTACATGATTATGTTTGATTCTTGGTTTTCATTGCCAACTTCGGTGATATTTTTAAAACTCTCCTACTCAACAGATTATCAGCATATTGTCTTTCTTTCAGAGATAATTCTGCATCTTATACCTATTTCTATAAAAGTAAAGAAGATGCTCAAAAGGATAACAGAACGACTGTTCAATTCGAACATTATCCATTCGGAAATAAACATTATCAGAAGCGTCGTGAACAGATGCAAATTAGATCTAAAGAATGTGCCAAATTGATAGACTTTCTAAAGAATCTCAATGAAGGAATCATTCCGCACAACGTGTTAGAAGACGTGAAATCATACGAGAAAACACCCTTCAAATTGGAAGATCTCGTGGGAAATATTGATGTCCACGATTTCACCATCGTTGGACACTCGTTTGGTGGAGCTTCGGCCTTACAAGTGACGTCAGAAAGAGAAGATATTGGGTGAGTTATGAGGGTTTTAAATTCCGTTTGAATTGGAGTATGAATCTTCTTGAATACCACCCTAAGCGGGGATGTCATAACTCGAGGATGATTTGTGTTATGAATTTTGATCTGATGTCTACCAGAACTGGCTCAATGATTTCCAACATTTGCGTTGACAGTGTTGCCGCTTCTCAGAATTTTCATGAAATATGAATAAATAAAATATGGTAGGTACTTACTTATGTTACGAACTTTAATTTTTATATATAGGTAACTGTGTTGCCAATCAAAAGTTATAATACCACGACAGCTTGAATTATTACCGAAAATATTATTGAAAAAATACTAGCATAGGATTACGCTGAATAAAATACAAAATACCGAAGTACTATTTAGTATCAATGAAATTTGTTCACGTGATATCATTTGGTTAAATGAAATAAAATCAACCGACTCTGGTTTGATGAAATGATATAAAAGAAGTCTATACAGAGTGATCCACGGTGGATGGCCTATTAGAATTATCTGGAGAACGAAAAGACAGAAGATTCTGAAAATTGGGATGATTTGATAATTAAACATTCTCTATCCGCCTAAAATATTTCCATCGATACAGTGTTGCCACTTCTATCAGAAACAACTAGCAACTTTGTTATTCCGAATAGAACCCCCTGTATTTATTCCTGAAGAACTGATTGTCTCAATGCATCACACTTGGGGTCTAGCAGGAATGAGCACAGAGATATAGGGTGTACAAAATCGGGATATTTCAATTTTAGGACTTTTTTGTGTCGAAACTATTCATTATCGATCAAAACGGCTTACATGTCCCTATCTCAACTTTTGATTCACTATCTACTGGAATTCAATTGGAAAAAATACAGGGTGCTTCAAGATTCAGAATTCTGATCACCCTGTATCTGTGCGACTCATTGTGAATAGTCTTGACCACATCTCATTCATCTACGAGGCAGAAAGAAAAAACAATTCGAATTAATTTTTTTTTCTGAAAAATCACATTTGACAAACAAATTGCAATTGTTGAATATGTAATAATATACAGGGTGTTCCATAAAAGTTGCTGTTGCTTGCATTTCCAGAAAAACCAGAAGTCCACCATTTGGATTGTTATGTGGTCAAATCCGAAATGATTATTGTACCAAATTTCAGAAAAATCTTTGCAGAAGTTACAGGGGTGATCCGATACCCTTCGTCACCATATATTTTGTTATATTTATCGAGCTCTAAATTTCAAAATCGAATAGGTATGTATAGAGGTAAATAGTAAAAACTATATCATTTCAGACGTTGCATACTACTAGATCCATGGATGTATCCAATAAAGAATGAGAATTTGGATTCAATAATAAAAGTTCCAATACTTTTCGTCAATACACAAACTTTCCATATTGGAGCAAATGTTAAAATGATGGAAAAGTTTCTGTCTAATGAAAACAGTAAAATGTATACATTAAGGTGAGTTTTCATGAGTGTTTTATGGTTCCTCATCAGTTTCGCTGTTAAGTCATAAAAATTGTATACTGGGTGTCCCATTTAAAAAAATAACTTTCCGACATAACTCGTAAACGCGAGATCAAATTTTTCTTTCGATTCCATCATCGTAATCAACTACTAGTTTGCCTATCCAACTGACATTATACCTCCAATAATAATGACCAATAAGATAGCGATAGTGCCGACTGAAATTTGAAAACTCTGTATACCTATCACTCATTTTATTTTTCAGGGGAACCACTCATGAAAATCAGGCTGATACCGTTCTGATATTCGGCAGCTGGTTGAATTTGTTCATTCGTAAAATTGAACCAAAATTGGGTTTCCAGATCAACGATTCATTGATCCTCGAATTCCTGCATGATCGCTTGAATTTGTCGAGCGATATCGAAGAGATCAGAACTTTTTTGAGAGAGAATAAGGACTGGTTTGAAGAAGGTCTAACAAAGCCTTGGGCATGAGGTTCAGTTTTATATTGCAATCATATTTATACGTATTTTTGAATTGATTTATGAAAAATATAGGTGAAAGTTTATGAAGAATTTTGGTTTTGTTATTTTTATTTAAAACAATTTTTTTTCTGTAACGGGAAAATAGTTTGGCATTTCATCTCTGTTGGCAGGTTATAAAATGTCACTTCATAAATTACTTTTTTCCCGTGGAAAAAAAGTGAGTACTTTTTTCCCGGATATATATCACATATACAGGGTGGGCCACCAGTACCGCCTCGGTCTCTAGAAGGCTAACCACTTATCTTCTTGGAATTCTTCCTCTCTATAGGAAGTTGCATGTCAACATAGGCTACCATTTAAAATTATTTCGAAACATACAGGGTGTCCCCAAAAACCATAAAACACTGAAGTTAAACTTTTTTCTATCGAACACCCTATATGTTATACCATTTTGAGATTCTCCCTGGTGAGCTGATTTCAGCAATCCATCATACTTGGAGTCTAGCAGTTATAATTACTGAGATATAGGGTGTGAGAAATCAAGATTTTCCAAGTTCAAGAATTTTTTGTGTCTAAACCATTCATAATTGGTCAAAACGGCTCACATGTACCTATCTCAACTTTTTATCAACTATCTACTGACATTTAATTGAAACAAATACAGGGTGGTGCAGAATTCAGAATCTTGATCACCCGGTATATGTCCCAATTAAATATCAGTAGATAGTCAATCAAAAGTCGAGATAGGGACATGTGAGCCGTTTTGACCAATTATGAATAGTTTCGACAGAAAAAATTCTTGAACTTGGAAAATCTCGATATTTCACACCCTATATTTCAGTAATTATAACTGCTAGACCCCAAGTATGATGGGTCGTTGAAATCTGCTCATCAGGGAGAATCTCAAAATGAAATAATATATAGGGTGTTCGATAGAAAAAAGTTTAACTTAGGTGTTTTATGGTTTTTGGGGACACCCTGTATGTTTCGAAATAATTTTAAATGGTAGCCTATGTTGACATGCAACTTCCTAGAGAGGAAGAATTCCAAGAAGATAAGTGGTTAGCCTTCTAGAGACCGAGGCGTTACTGGTGGCCCACCCTGTATACACACTGTTGATGGATTTTGTTGAGCTATAGTTCCGAAAAATGAGTCAATAATACCGTCTCCGAGAAAGAACTGCAAGTCCTTTTTTTCTTTCATTCGACTTCGCGGTTACGTATATTACTAAACAACCACTAAATACGCAATTTTTTTAAATCAAATCACAGAATTAGACTGACAGAAGTGACATCAGATATTTGATTACTTCAAAAGAATGAAAAAGATGCCTACAACGCAGGTGTCCCTACTGTTAGAAACTTAAAATTTCACGTCGATAATTTTCAAATTTCAAAATATTGATACGCTACGCGTCGGGAGACAACACAACCTGGAGCTAAAATCTACTAATTTTTTCCCTTGTATAATAAATAACTATTTCACACACATTGATTAGAGGGAGTTACAGGGTATCAGAATCCACGATAATTAATTTTTTGTTTCTTATAGACTTATACAGGGTGATTCACATAACAACCGACATAGGGCAGGGGCATGTAGGGGGTCCCAAAATATGGCAACTTAACGCAACTTACCTCTATACCAAGTTACTTCCCTGAGGAGTTATAGGCATAGCACTAACAGCTCGTTAAAAGAAAACTTCCCGTTCATTTTAAAAACACTTAAACAACAATTACTTAATTGAACAACTCACTTGCCTCATTGTCAAGTTTGAAGTTCATTTTCATAGCCAACTTTTGAATTTTCGATGATTTTAAATAACACACCTAGAGCGTGCGTTTTCAGTTATTCGAGTTTTTGATGAAAATGATGAGGTTTTTCGAAAAATTACTAGAGGAAGAAAAGTTTTAGAATTGAATTGCCCATAAAACAAAGTAAAGAATTTTGAAATCCATCAAGGATTAACAAAATTATGTTGAATATTAATGGTGCGCCACCCGGTATACCCCCTTTACAAATTTCAATTAAACTCTAGTTACTGCCAAGTAACGACCCGAATTCATCCACAAAGTGTACCAAATTTGGTTGCTTTAAGTTCAAGGATAACGAAGATATTGATTTTTTTCAAAATTTATAACTTCACTTTCAAAGCCTATATCTCCTTAGGGAAGCAACTTGGTATAGAGGTAAGTTGCGTTAAATTGCCATATTTTGGGACCCCCTACATGCCCCTGCTCTATGTCGGTTCTTATGTGAATCACCCTGTATAGTACGTAGTAGAAAACTCGTCTTCATCACCGCTGCAATTAGAGCGCTCATATCGTCCAACCGCGACATGTACGCTGAAGACGAGTGTACAATTAAAACTGTCAATTAGTAATGAATTTATCGAAAACACGATATAGGTTTTAGTTAGGTGTAGGAAATGTTTGAGTAACTTATCGTCATATTTAATTTTCTTCCATATGATGTCAAAGAAATAGTAGGTGCCATTTTAAAAAGTTGAGTTCCTGATGGTAATTTCTTCATGGGACATTTGTACATACATCATCTCCATATGGTACGCAATGGGAACATCTATATAACCAACTGTTCCGCGATGCTCTAATTCCGAACAGTTTGCGAAATTCAAATATTTTTGGTTGTAGCTTTGAAATTTTTCGTCGGACTTCCACCTACAACTCTTGTTCAGAATCATTCGACTTTCTGTTCAAGATAGAGTCAGCAGAGGAAGAAATTTAGATCAAATTGGCAAATAAAATACAAAAAAAGTATGTACCTAGAGGATCTGGTCAAAGTTTCTGACGAATGTTATTCATCTGAAAAAAAAAATAGTTTTCTCTCCTAGAGACTAAAGACTTCTATTATGGAATTAGTTTAAGTTCAACACGATAATGTTCGAGCTAACATTTTTGACTCAACTCAAACAAGATCTAGGTACCGAATGAAACTAATGTATAGAGCTTGTGAAGAGTATCATACATGAAGGCTTGCATTGAAGCAAGAAAACACATTTATATCACTTCATGTTCCTAGTTACGTTCTTGCCTATTATCATTTGATTTTTCTTTTCTATTCTATAACATATACCTATTTATTCTCCTTATTGTTATTCATTATGTGAACACTATAGAATTATGTTTTTTTTTTATTCCACAACATCCTGTTTGTTATATTATATTTTTCATTTTGTTCATCAAACTTCTATTTAAAAAAAAATGGTTTACGTAGAACATCTATTAATAGGTACACTGCTTATATTATGATTATGCCGGTCTTATGATACGCGGCACCCGGGACACGAGTTTACCGTTTTACTTACATCCCAGAAAACGTCCAACGTGCCTATAGAATTTATTATCACTTCAAAAATGTGTCATGGGGAAAAAATCCAAAGACCTGAAAGATTAGGAATATTTTTGAGTCTGAAGGAAGGCGCGTGCATCATGATTTCGACAAATCGAATGAGAACGATACTCTTAGATATCAATACCGATATCCCTATACCAACTTTTGACGTAAAAAAGTAATTATTGAAATATCTCATAGGAAATGACATATCTATTGGTTCACAGACTGTGATTCGTATAAAAATAATCGGACTATTGACTATCAATAACGATTTTGAACTTCCATTCATAGAAATATAAGTACCTGTAAATCATATGGGCGGAGCTTATTTTGGATAAGAGCCGCGCCCACAGCGAAAATTTTTGTACATATATAATATGATGCCTCCGCACCCAATTTCCCTTGGGAAAACCAAACAAGATTTCAGTGAATATAAATATGTAATTCATTATTTATCTGTGCAATAAGTTATACAATAATTTTGCAGCTAAAAACGAACTACTGTGAACTGTGTCAGTTTATGATATGAATAATAATGCCAGCAATTCGTGCTCAAAAGTTATATGAGGCAGTTTTGATTCCTTCATTTAGATCTCATTCAATATATTGTTTGGGGTGCTGAATCCGAATATGAGGTTTGCTAACAAAATTTATTCACTACGCAACAATAAGTTTAGTGTTTTATCAGTTTCTTACTTATAACTCGAAAACTATCGAATTTTCGTGGAAAACTGCTCCTGTATCCAAAATGAAACTGAATAAAATTTCTCTCAGACTCAAATTTTTGGGATATACAAAGTTCACCCTAATTTTGATGCTGAATGACTCGCTGAATTATATGACAGTATATTGAGGATACCTAGTTAAAAAAAACTCTTAAAACAATGTACAATAGGTAACTATTTTTTGAATATCTAACAATTATTAATAGGAAACATTGTCATTGTCAATGTAGAAGAGACACGACAATTGTAAATAAAAGTAATCAAATCTATAACTAAGTCGTGGAAACCATCCATCTTCTCAAAGTGACTGTCAGCCTACATACGATGATCTCAATGAATTTTTGAATGAAAAAAACAAACATTTTTCGATTTATATCCATTAATTTCTTCTAATGTTCAACCAGATTGTCAACAGCTATTTCTGGTTGTTCAGCCGCTATAAATTAGTATTGTACAATTAGGACTGTTTTTTCCGGCTGACAACCCCCATTTCAATGGTTTATCCTAATTATTGCTGCACATGGTGAGATTCCTCTCATCAGTAGTTTTCTGTTAATTTTTCATCGTGTTTCCTCATAGGTGCTTTATTTTATGTGTCTGATGATGGCCGAGTCCCGAAACTAGTTACACGTCTTATTTAATAAAACTTGTTGTGGTCGACCGACTTTGTTTTTTTTTGTATTTTTCCTTTGAAATCTATAACTATTTATTCATTAAATGAATATGTTAAATCTAACATATTCATATTACGTACAGTATAGGTATATAAGCGTAATATATCAATCAACGGGTATATGTAATATAATACCTACACTGGGTGAATTTTCTATTAGCAGTTAAAATAGATTGCATAACCACAGCAAAATATCTGTATTAAATATGCGCCAAAGAAATTAATTTGCTGAACTAAATAGATTGATTTTGCTAAAAGAACTCTATTAGATCCAAATAGAATATTGCATTGTTCAAAACCTGCCTGGCACAAATAAAGATTTGGCTGTCAGTAATAGGTCGTACTGACTTGTATGAAATAGGTTGACTGGTTTACATTACTCGAATTCTTTGTTGCTACTGATAGATCGTCGTATAGCTGCTGGAAACTTATATTGTTATTCTAGATAGATTGGTTTTTGTAAAAACCACACAAACTATAAGATATCCACAAACTTTTTAATCACACGACATGTTTCGCTAACACAGCAGCTTCATCAGTATTGAATACTGGTACAACGAAATAAACTAACCCTGGCTTGCCTAAACTTATATAATATATCCTACTTTCCTGAAGCAATTATCGAGATGTCCTTGATATGTCACAAAACTACCTTCTCCCTAGTTCTTTTCAAAGCCTTTTCATGGACACAACAGAACATTTTCAACGCATCTTGCGCACATTAAATCGCTGTAAAAAAACCATTTTCGAGGTACTTTTCTGAAGACTTTTGTCAAAATAAACTTTTGCATTAGGATTTCATTTCCCTTGAATGAAAAAATCGGTTTCTGAGTAGTGCTTACTACACACAGACATATAATTGGAAATAGGTTTCCCAATTTTTGAAATGTTCTCCACAATGCATAATTTTGCAACTGCTGAGAAGCTGTGTATTGATGAATTCGTACTTTTATATATTTATTACACTGAGGCACCGAACAACACATCTTGCATCTGATGGTCATTATTACAAACTAAATAAGTCTTCTAACACAATAAACTTCACCAAATTCCTTTCTGTTCGTTAGCAGCGTGATGTAAGCGTGACACGCTGCAAACGCGAATGCCAATTGCGAACATGAAGAACAAAATCGAAAACAAATCAGAATTCATCGTATTGACACAAAAGAATAAAAACAATACTTTCAATATCCTTCTAAGACCTCCTTGGGAAGTGCATATTACGCCTCAAAAAAACATCCTCATGCCTACATTTCTAAAACATCCCAAAACATCCCAGGGATACCTCTCAGTAGGCAAACGAAGAAATGCCACAGAAGAACAAAAACAATACTTCAATATCCTTCAAAGACCTCTTTGGTCAGTGCATATAACGTCTCAAAATAACATCTTCATGCCAACATTTTCAAAACAACCCAAAACATCCCAGGGATGTTTGTGCTCGCCGGGAATAAAAAGATTTTGTTTTGTCGTAGTTCTGAATTGTTACGTCAAGCTATAATTCATACTCTTAATGATAACTGTCACTTACTATAGTTTTCGATTAACCCTTTTTCAAGCACTAATTCAATGTGGTTTATGATTCTCATTAATTTTTCTTGACTTCAATTTACACAAGTGAGATGATTTCGATGTAACTCTCTAATGTTATGATGTAATAATTCACTTTATGAATATTGACAAAATTTACAATGACATGTTCTTTCCTCTAGTTATTTGGACTAAATAAAAATGTATTGATCTTTCGAGCCAATCAGATAAACCTCACTCCCTCTTTGCGGAACTTATAAATTCTCTGCAAATTCTAGTCAACGTCATTTTTGTATCTCAATTCGGTCCTGTGATATTAACTTGCTTCGTTCTTAAACAGTGACCAGTGAATTTGGTTTACAATGGTAACGTACCTACTCATTCTATACATACAATAACAGAAATAGTTTCACTAAATATTTTCAAAAATAAAGTCAAACAATTTTTTCAGACCCACGTTTATTACGATACCAAACAATTCTTCAATGCCCACTTATAAATCGCTTGATTGTTATACTTATAAACTTGTGATTTATTTTGTAAATATTTCTTTTTATTCCTATATTTATACCATAGACTATGTAATTTTTTACTTATATGTAAGCTTAGATGCATTTTTCAAATATTGCGAATATTGTTTTAGATGTATGACAAACTGACATTTATCATACAGGGCGTGGAAAGAAATTCTGAATTGAGAAAAAACCCAATCACGAATCTGCGATTGAAGGTCTATAAAAATAACAAGTTTCCATCGTTCAAGTTTGAACCCCTTGATTGGGTATGAAAGTATTGAAAAGGAATATTCTCAGATATATTATAAACATGAAAAAATGGATACATTTGAATAAATACATTGAGAATTCGCATTCTCTATGTGATGAAATTATTAATTCTTTCTCGGCATATTCAATTGATATAATTCAATGTTCGTCGTGGCATATAGCCAGGAAAGTAGTTGTTTTCTGTTGAATATGCCGAGAAAGAATTAATAATTTCATCACATAGAGAATGCGAATTCTCAATGTATTTATTCAAATGTATCCATTTTTTCATGTTTATAATATATCTGAGAATATTCCTTTTCATTGCGAATATGTTTCACCATCTTATTTCTTTTTATTATTATCATTACAATTTGTGTAATTGCTTATTATAATTGTGTAAAAACAAACTAAAAATGAACTGCTCTTCTCAATAATAGCTCACACATGAGCTCCAGCATGCATTAAAATCTTCCATTGAAAAAAATTAACTATAGTTGTATGTAATATGTGTGTTTTCGAGAAATAAATTCTATTCTATTCTATTCTAATTCTATTTGTTTATGCTATTAATATGCTGCACTCAATTCAAAATAAACATTCGTCCGTTCACATAATAATACAGGGTGGAGACTTTAACTGGAATAAATTCGTTAGCTGAGAGGTGAATATTTCTTCTGGAAATTCCCGACATACGTCAACGATTTTTTTTTATCGCTTGGAGCGCACGAGAGGGAATCAAGCAATATCGAGAATATATCCCTCCAGGAGTAGCTGAAACCACCCTCAACATGATTTTTTCAAACGTTACATAATAATAATAATAATAATATATATTTCTCAAATTGAAAAGTACAGTTGATGCAAGAATGTAACAATGTACAATAATAAGAGAAAACGTCAATAAAACCGTATATATACATATACACATCATAAAACACAAAAATATATAAACGCACAAAACAACAAGTAAATGAATATAAATACAATTAATTGAATATTTCACCATCACATGATGATAAGTCACCCATAGTCTATGAACTTTTGGAAAGTGTAACAGTTTCTTCAACCTACATTTAAAAATATGCATATTGAGGGAATCCTTGATATCTGTGGGAAGAATATTGTAGAATTTACAGCCATTATAATCTACACTTTTTTCATATAATGCTGTTCTATGAGCCTTTGACATTAAAAGACCTCTGGAACGAGTATTGTGATTATGACGATATGGTTGAAAGATACATTTATTTTTGAATACATATGCACAAGCTTCCAATATACAGTATGATGCAAATGTATGGAATAAATTCATTATTTCAGAAATTGGCGACATTTGAAAAAATTCCAAAAACACGTGAGTTTTAATTTCTGAAGCCTCATCTCATGATATTCATATGAGAGATGTTACGTCACCGGTGTTGGAGTAAAGACGTAATGGACGATTCTTTCAAATACAAATTGGGGTCATGTGACACCTTGATTGAAAGGTCTACCGATCGTCTATTCAACGGTCAAAATGTTGCATAAGAAGATTGAAATTAAAATGGATTATCATGTGAATAATTGAATCTTGCAGAGGTCTGCTACTGAGAATTGAACATCGAAGGGTCATCTAGTTAAAAAAAATACGTCGAAAAAAAGTTCTAAACTCTAGTTTTTGTTTTTTTTTCGAAAGTCGTCTTGTTTTGAAATGAATTTATTCCATACATTTGCATCATACTGTATATATGTGCTGGCGACTGTCAGAATATTTAGTTCTTTGAATGCATTTCTGCATGATTCCCTGTATCCTAGCTGAGCAATTATTCTTATAACATATTTTTGAAGTAGGAATACCCTTTGCACGGATGCACTAGTACCCCAATTCAGAATGCCATAGCGAATGTGGGAATGAAAATTGGCGTGATACAATGTTTTCAATATATTGACACTACAATGATTTGACATGAATTTAATCGAGAAGCAACACTTTTTCAATTTAGCACAAAGTGAGTCGATGCCAAGATAGTTTTTGATCCATAACAATTCCCAGCATATTTACTGTTTCAGATGGACTTATCATTTCATCATTATCATTTGAAGATATGTCAATGTTGTTCATATTACGAGTAGAAAATAATATGATATTTGTTTTGCCTTTGTTGAGTTTCAAATTATTCTTTTCAGACCACAAAATTATTTTCTTATATATATCCGCTGTGTAACTACTATGGCTTGTGACCCTTCATCGGAAAGCTGTTGGAAAGAGGAACCTAGCATACTAATAAAATTCTAGTTTTTCATACGTTTGAAGGTTACATAACAATGGAATGTAATTTTGAAATACATTTATTTTTCAAAATAACAATAGCTCAAAATGTGTGTTGAACAGTTGATAGCAATTTTTTGCTACAACTGCGCTATCTGCCATTGGATTCGAGTGTTTTTATAGAGCCGCAAAAGTGAATTTAGTTTTTTTGCTGTATTCACAGTTCGAAACGAAGTGTTATTGCAAACTGGTGGAAATGCCCTATATCACAGTCAATTAAAGTCGAAATTTCGATGAAAATACGTATGTATGTGCAACTTATATACAAAAATATGTTGAGGTAGATTCCTACTACCTCTGAAGGATCATATTCTCCATTTTGCTCGTCACATGTAGGTAAATACATTTAACGTTGACGTGTCTCGCGAATTTTCATAAAAATCATTCACTCTTTCAGTAGCGAATTTATTCCAGTTGAAGTCTCCACCCTGTATATTGCCTATAGTTATTCATTTCGAATTATTCCTCGTAGACGCATGATGAAATTTATTTTTGTTTGAGACAATTATTATCTACTTTACTAACTTCAAAACTAGGAAACCCGTTCATTACAACGACTTGGAGTTTCATTACTATATGAACTACTTCACTCCATTTTGAGACCACATGGATTCTACAGTAGGTTAATGTTTATTTATATCTAATAATCGCAGGTAACTTATAATCAGCAAAGTCGACCCCATTGTCATTCATTCAAGGCAAAAAAAGCTAAAGTACGAAGGCGCTGAAGGGCCACCTATACTTTTTTTTCGAATCCCGACTTTAATCTCGGGATCCGGGGGTCTCACCTATACAGGATGTCTCTTTATTTTTTTATCCCTACCTACATCTTCAACTATACGAAGCGGAGAAAACTTCAAATATAAAAGTTGTAGGGTTCCTTGGTTCCTTCTGTACAATCTTTTTGCATCCTTTGAACAAACAAATGCGAAATGAAAAAAGAGAGTTTGATGGAACCTTCATTACAGAACTTTTGTGGATGTATGTACATCCGAACGTTACTTTTTATACGTACCTACCTACCTATATATATGTACATACAATAATTTTACATCCATTGGACAATCATCACAGGATCAATCGAAAACCTCCTTTTTGGATGAACACTGAATGTCAAATAATGGATCACACCTGTACGATCATTATTGTTTATATTTCACTCAATCATTTTCAGACAATAGCTAAGAATCTCATTGTTGAATAGATACAAAAAAATTGAGAGAATCGGAGTTGTTCATAGTTATATAGAATTTTTTTCAGGTATAATGTCTATATGACTTTGACATACAAAACATATATTTTCACAAATGGAATACCCTGAATTTCATTCTGTTCTTGGGTAGAGCCCAGAAAGATGAATTCAATGATATATGATAGCATGGGTATGAGATCACCCGTTTCGGACTTTTCTTCAATGAATAGCTGAATTTCAAAGCCTTATAAAAATGTTAAGAATCAAGTTTTCGATGCGCAGTTTTCATCATGAATTAACAGATTATATAATGTTATATTGATATCTTATCAATATTAAGAATATTTGAAGTAACCAAAAGTGATGACGTATTTTGCAAACCGATCATTTTCTCGGAATTTTCGAATGGAACGCCCTGTATTTAATTTCATCCTTGGATAGAGCTTAAAAAGAAGAATTCAATGATATGTATTAGCATGGGTTTGAGAACACCCGTTTCGGACTTATCCATGAGGTCCTTCAATGGGTAATCAAATTTCAAAACCCTCTAAAACCACTGTGGAATAAGTGAAAATTGAAAAAGAAATATTATAGAGTTATGAATAAGTATAGTGATTTAGGATCAGGATCAACATTTGAACCATGACAGACATTGACTGCGCAGTTAGTGCACCTTTCACGGTTAGGTAACAAACCTAGTGTTTTCGACTATAATGTCGAAATCCCGAGATTGAAGTCGGGGGGCCGACTGTATGTTTTGTATGTCAAATGCATATAGACATTTTACCTAGAAAAAAATTCCATATGACTATGAACAACTCCGATACTCTCAATTTTTTTGTATCTATTCAACAATGAGATTCTCAGTTATTGAGTGAAATATAAACAATCACCCTGTACGTACGATAATGATCGTACAGGTGTGATCCATTATTTGACATTCAGTGTACATCCAAAAAGGAGGATTTTGACTGATCCTGATGTGATGATTATTATCCAATAAATGTTTAAAAAGTATCGTTCGGATGTACATTCACAAAAGTTCTGTAATAAAGGTTCCATCATACTTTGTTTTTTCATTTCGCGATTCGCATTTGTTTGTTCAAAGGGTAGGTACAAAAAGATTGTACAGATGAAACTCTACAACTTTCATATCTGAAGTTTTCTCCACTTCGTATAGTTGAAGATGTAGGTAGGGATCAAAATATTAAGGGACATCCTGTACAGGTGAGACTCCCGACTCTGAAGTCAGTATCCCGAGAATATAGTGGGCGGGTGCGACTTCAAAGTCGCGGGATCCCGAGATTTAAGTCGGGATCCCGAGATCAAAGTCGTGATCCCGATATTAAAGTCGGGATACCGAGAATAGAGTCAGTCCCCGGACTTTAAAGTCGGGATCCCAAGATCTATTCAACAGAAAACAACTATACTTTCCTGGCTATATGCCACGACGAACATTGAATTATATCTATTGAATACACACGGTTTGAATTTGAAAACAAAAGCTTCTGAAATAGAGAATTTGCATTCTCCTTCATATACAGATATATGCACATTATATCATTCTGAACATTCAACAGAAAACATCCAAAAAGAGAGCATGAAAGATGAAAATCTCCTGAAATTGAGAATTGACATTATCTCTCAAATCGGAAAAAATAATATAATGTATTAAGATATAAAAATATAACTTACCAATATGTTCAGTATTGAAATGAAATAGGAATGTATAGGAGAAGTATACTTGTATAAACTCTGATCTTGATTAGCTTGGAACTTCCAAGAAAATCATTCGTATCAGTGAATCGAATAAACTCATTTCCTCTAACCTGAAGTCCAGTTATTCTTTCAGCCATTCTTCAGGTTTTTATATTAAGATATAAAAATATAACTTACCAATATATTCAAAATTGAAATGAAATTGGAATGTATAGGAGAAGTATACTTGTATAAACTCTGATCTTGATTACCTTGGAACTTCCAAAAAAATCATTCGTATTCAGTGAATCGAATAAACTCATTTCGGATATCAAATCCTCATCAGTAACCTGAAGTCCAGTTATTCTTTCAGTCATTCTTCAGGTGTTTATATCATAATACATTATATTATTTCATCCAATATGAGAGATGATGTCAATTCTCAATTTCAGATGATTTTGTTTTCAAATTCTTATCGTGTGTGTTCAATAGATATAATTCAATGTTCGTCGTGGCATATAGCCAGGAAAGTAGTTGTTTTCTGTTGAATATTCCGAGAAAGAATTGATATTTTCATCACATAGAGAATGCGAATTCTCAATGAATTCCTCTATATATATATATCCATTTTTCATGTTCATAATTACCTATATCCGAGAATATTCCTTTTCAATACTTCCACCCAATCAAGGGGTTCAAACTTGAACGATGGAAACTTGTGATTTTTATAGACCTTTCATTCTTTGATTCGTGATTAGGTTTTCTCAATTCATAATTCATTCCCACGTCCTGTATGATGAATATCAATTAACCAAAAAAGCAAAAACGTACATTTGAAGTTTTGGAGACGGAGCATCTGATATTTTGGTGGCGGAACATCATTCGCCATTTTGTTCGAAATAAAAACGCTCATCCTGATGATCCTGATCATGATCATCATGATGCATGTGCAGAGTTTTTATTTCATTCGACCTTTTGTAGTGGGTAAAAATTACGTTCAAAGATTCCGTTAATTAATACAAAGAAATATTGTAATTCTCAAACAAAATTCAGCTTGAGAAATTCCTTTGATTTGATAACTAAAATTCGATATTTTACTCTACCTGACAACACAAAATTCATTTCATTTGATGTACAAAACGTTTTTCCAAGTATACCTCCCGAAGATAGCATAATTTTAGTTAGAGCAGTTATTGAATAAAAACCATGTTAATCCGATTATCAAACAAGAGATCTTGGACCTTCTGTCGATATGTCTCAAACAAAATTACTTTCAATTTGACAACAATATATTTTTTCTACTCCTTACTCGGTAAGTACTTCATTTTGATACTGATTTGAGGGAGGAAAACACGTTCTACCTCCCTAGGGAGGTAAGTAAATATTTACCTCCCTAGGGAGGTAGAACGTGTTTTCCTCCCTCAAATCAGTATCAAAATGAAGTACTTACCGAGTAAGGAGTAGAAAAACATTTTTTTTAATCTAAGGGAACTGGAGTAGAAAAAATATAATACAAAACTCGGGAGGCAGTGTTCTTGACCAGTCTCGGACTATTTTGCAAGCCCTCGCTATCGCTCGGGCGCAAACAATGTCCTCGACTGGTAAGTATCACTTGCCTCCCTTGTAGTGTAAATAACTATTCCACGTCAAAAGGGTTGATTATGGGAAATCCACTGAGCCCTTTACTTGCTGAAATTTTCATGGACAACTTGGAGCGAATAATACATGAACATTCATTAATAAAACAATGTTTGTATTGTTATAGATACGTAGATGACGTTATAGTGTGCTTTGAGGGAACCAATAGACAATTAGAAACTTTCCACCAATATATAAATACTATTCATCCAAACATAAAATTCACAATAGAAATAGAGATAGAAGAGTCAATCAATTTCTTAGATTTGACAATAAGTAAAATTAATGATAAACATGATTTTTCAATTTTCCATAAACCTTCCCACACTGATATCACTATTCATAATAATTCAATACACCCTTATCAACATAAAATTGCAGCATATAATAGTATGCACAGGCTAGTGAATGTCTCTCTTTCGGAAGTAAATTTCAATAAAGAACTCAATATCATAAAACAGATTGCAGTCAACAACGGATACAACGTTAATTTGATAGACAGTATTCTTTCTAAAAAACTACATATTAAAGCTATTCAAGAAGTTTATCCTACCATGAAGAATAAAAATCAAAATTATAGAACTTCAACCTATTTCGGATCATCAACTGAAAAATTAGCTTCATTTCTACATAAACATGACTTAAAAGTGGCATATAGAACAAATAACACGTTGGGACGGTTTATCAAGAATAATAAAGAGAAAATTTCTAAATTCGAATAATCAGGGGTATACAACTCAACTGTGGATCTTGTCCTAAGGTATATATCGGTCAGATAGGTCGTACGTTTAATCAGCGCTTTCATAAACATAAGATGAATTTATGGAAATTAAAACAAATTCGACATACGCCAACCATATATTAGAAGAATGATGATAATTTCGAAATTCTGCACGTAGAAAATGAAGGAATGAAGCTCAATAATTTTGAATCATTAGAAATCAACAAACTCAAAAATTCTGACATTTCACTTAACGATCAATTAGACCTCAATAGTTCACCACTGTTGAATTTGTTTTCTTAGTAAGTGATGATATTTATTTGCTATCAACTCTTTCAAGTTAATCTGGTACACCGTATTTCAATGTAGATATTGTGCCTAATTTACGAAAAAGGAGGTTTATCGTACCTGTCCACAGGTAACTAATCCTTCAGGTTGGGAAAGTAGGATATATAAAAGTAAAGCAAGCCAACGTTAGTTTAGTTCGTCTCGTTTTCGAGACATGACTCGAGACGAGACTCGGACAAGACTTCTCGTGTCTCGTGCGAGAGTCTCGCAGGTTAATATTTCTGCGTGCCGACTGCAGACTTGAGAATTTCATTCATAATAATATTTACAAAGAATTCAGACTATTTAGCACAGATAGACAAAACATTTCATTTTATCATCATAACTTTCGAATATAAGTAAGTATGTACCTATTAGGTACTTACTTTTCAAAAAATAATGTTATTTTTGTTGGAATTTTCTCTTCCTACTTCTAAATTATACCTAAGAAGTAGGTAAAGGTAAATATTCCGTACTAGACTGGATCAAGATCATGCATGACGATTTTGCCATACATTTGCGAGACTCTCGTACGAGACGCGGAAAGACGAGACTGGAGGCTGCGAGACGAGACTCGAGACAAGACTTCATATTTCATCGGCGAGACGAGACGAGACTTTATGGAAGTCTCGTCTCGTTGGTCTCGTGTGAATCACTAAAATCTTATCGTTTGTGAAGTTTTTACAAAGAAATGGAATGAAATTGTGTCAGTTCAGAAGACACAACTTAGCAAAATAATTCAATTTGTATTTGTTCGCACATAGTTTCAGAGTAAATGATTAATTCTGTCTTAGAGTCTGAAATTCACTAAAATGCTATACATCATGGTATCAGAGCAAGACACTTGATTAGGTCGATTTCTTCCATTGAGACTTTGCGAAATCACCATGTTTTTTTACGCAATAGTAAAGCGATTTATTGATTGGTTCCAGATAAAATCGCCAGTCACTCTATTTGCTATCATATTTTTACCCACTTGAAAAAATAAATTGTTGGAAATAAAATTATCAGCAAATATGACGCTCCTATAACTGCAATATATCATATTAAGCCAATGAAAATGTGTTCAATCAATGAGTACAAAATCTAATGTATATTGACAAAAGATAAAATCGTCGAATTCACACCATTTCAAAAATGAAAAAAAAACTGATTAAATCCGCCATCTTGTCCAAATTTGAATATTTGACGAATGCTTTCTACATATCCATAGTGAAATGTAATTGATGGATGTAAAAATAGGATATGATTCCTTGGCTCATTTCAAGTGGAAAAGTTCTTAACATTTGCCCTAAACCTCTTAGCTTTCGAGTAAGGGGGTGTTAAAATTTCAAGAAAAAATTCTTTTTTTCTTCAAAAATTCATTATAGTTTTAGATATTGCCATGAAACTTGGCATCCATCTACCTAGCACCACTAGGCATTTCTCAAAGGAGATGATCTTCAATATGTCACCAGTGGCGTCCGATATATGATATATCATAATATATATCGCGTGTATCCTAGAAACTCTAGACCAGTGAACGATGGTTATCCACCGCCATTATTCACTGGTGTAAAAAATTGCTATCGTTTTGCTTGAGTAAGTACTTCAATAGTCGTGGACAAATGATGGATATAACAGGTATCTTCAATTTCTAGGTATCTTAATGTCAAATAAGTTTTGATAAGATAGTTGGTAAAAACTAATTTATTCAAAAACAATGGTTGTCGTGGACAAAGTATAATATCGTGCCTACTCGCATATAATGAGCAATTATTCAATAAGTCACTTTCTAAAACTTTTGTTCTGTTTAATTCGTTTTTTCTTTGATGCTCTCGTTGAAGTCATTCATACTGTACCTTTCATTATTATATATCTATAGGTAACTTATTCGAAACACGATTGAATTAGTATAAGTATTAGTTTTCATTATCTGTCTCGAGTATATTCTATTCATGCATTCATCATCATTGGTAAATTTTGTTCATGCACAACTTTATATCTTCACTTCTGTATCTTCATCATCTTTGGTAAATTTTATTGTTATTTTTTGTGCGAATGAAGTTATTATTATTATATTATTATAATCGGTAAAACTGCATTTAGCATGCGATGGGTTTTTTTCGAAAATTTATTTTGGTACTTACGTATTTTTGTCTGAAAAACACGAATTTGACAATGATAATGTGAACAAACCATCATTTATTTATAGAGATATTTCAAAAAAAAGTTCGAAATTTTGACTCCTTTTACCCCTTGTGTTGGATGCATTTACATGTACTTGCTCTTCTTATTTTGTCATTGGACACTGTGTATATACTTACTCATGATGTACTTCAATGAAACATTTTTATACAGAAAATTCAACAGGAAATATGATTTTTATGGCGAGTTTTTCATATTCAGTGAACAAGCATACCAGATGACGGCCATTTAATTAACAGTCAATCCAAATACGAGATGTCAAATGTCAACAGAGTGCTTTTGAATGACGTTACACACGCCATTATTTTAAATGATATTCTTCCTTCTTTTCACTGAATATGGATAAATCACAAGAAAATCATTTTTCTAGTTGACTCAATAATAGAAAAAATATACTATTTTTCTACTCACATAACTAAAATGGCATTTAGCGTACGGATATGTACCACGCTAAATGATCGATTAATCACGGATTGACGATCTGTGATTTATTCAAAATATTAAACACGTTACCATGGCAACACGATTTCTTAAACATATCACCATGGCAACACAGTTCATTAAACACAGCTTCAGTAATTTGGGACATGTCTGGCCTGTCAATTGTTGGAACTGTCAACTGTCATTTTCGAATTTTGTATCAGAATTATTCGAACAATTTTTGTTTGTATCAGAATTCTTCAATGAAAAGATATGCGAAATGTAGATAAAACTGTAATCGAAGAGAATGTTTTGGTGCTTGCATATCTCCAAGAAGTGTAAAAATGTTAAGCATCCATCATTGAGAACAATTTATTCATTCTGCGCTAAGCATGACAATAAACGTGAAACAAAGGTTAGTAAGCAATGGACTGGACACATCTACAACTAATATTTCTTATACGTGTCACGCTGGTTGCATGCAATTGCACGTATTATGTTCTCAATTCCCATTCCTTTCGAATTATTTTGTAGGTTAGCAGGAATAGCAGGCATGTTAATGTAATTTTCGGCTTTCGTAGAAACAGCATAGTTTGTAACGCGTTTATAAACTCTTTTAGACACTCGTTTATTAAACACTCGCTCCGCTTTGCTCCGCTCGTGCTTAAAATACCCGTTAATAAAAGGACGTTTATAACACTTGTTACATAATATACTAATTGATAAATTGAATTTTCTCACCGAATCACACTCTAGCTTTTTTTGAGTCGAAGTAAAGTTGGCATTTATGATTCGAATTTTGTTGCCTTTAGGTAACTCAGCTCAAAAAAGTGCCTCTGAAACAATTACGTGTACGTAGGACGTATTGATATATGTCAAGTTTACTTCGACAAAAAAAACTCTCGTGTAATTATAAGTGAGAAACACACGAGCAAAAAGCTGCTAGTGGAAAAATTTGGCAATTTTCATCGTGAGTCTATCTGTTTTCATGCAAGATATAAAGGTAGTTTTTCTGAATAAATAGAGATATACCCTATCCAGAAACGCCCAGTTCAAGTGCTTTAGTTTTTTTTTATATAATACGACAATCTTCTTGAAAAACAACATTATTTCAATATCCAATGAAATAGTAAATATTCTCTATCAAATATCTTGATGATAAGATGGATTATTCAGATAATGCAATATAAAAGAGAAATGGTTTGTTGGCAACAACCAGAACGCAGCAAATCTGTTAGGGCCGCAAATATTTGACGTCCATCATTTCAACCTACTGAACGATTGAATTTCACTGGTAAGTTTTTAAAGTTGTTTGAAAATAAAGAATTACCTCTTTCCACAATCATCTGATAATAAGGTATCATCCACTAAGAAAGAATTAATATTTTCATCACATGGGGAATGCGAATCCTCAATGTATTTCTTTATATATACCGGGTGTCCCAGTATACCTGTTCCAATGGATTATCTCAGTCAGTTCGAAAAATGAAAATTCGGAAATTCCATGATCTCCAATTCGTTCAAGGAAACTTCAACTGAGATAAACAAAAATTGAAAGTCACTTCCGGTTTGACCGGAAGTGACTCTAACTTTTTTATTTCAAATGGCACCCTGTATATTTTTTGTAATTTTTGATTTCTACTTAGAATTACCGTTCCAACGATGTATCACACCACGTATTCTAAATTTGATTTGATGGAGAAAACGACAATTGAAATTTCAAATTAAAGGAATTGCAGTAGGCTACGATATTTTTGTAATCTTGATTTTGACTTCAATAATAATTTCAAATTATCAGAATCGCAGCAGATCATGTAATTTTCAAATTTTCATCTTTCGCAATGGCTGAGATAATCTATTGGAACTGGTATACTGGGACACCTCGTATGTCCATTTTTTTGTGTTCATAAATATATCTAAGGATATTCCTTTTCAATACTTTCACCCAATCAAGGGGTTCAAACTTGAACGATGGAAACTTGATATTTTTATAGACCTCAATCGCAGATTCGTGATAGAGTCTCAATTCAGAATTTCCTTCCACGTCCTGTATGGTGAATATCAATTCGTCATATATAAAAAAAAAAATCTGTATTGCATGAAGAACGTGAAAAAGTAGTCGCACAAGTCTAAAATAGAATCGCTGATATTTCATAAACCCAATTGTGAAGAAATGAATACTTGCTTTTGGGTGTATGATAAATTGACATTCATCATACACGAATATCACGAATCTGCGGTTAGAGGTCTATAAAAATCACAAGTTTCCATCGTTCAAGTTTGAACCCCCTGATTGGGTATGAAAGTGTTGAAACGGAATATTCTCAGATAAGTTATGAACATACAAAAATGGATATATATTTATATAAAGCAATCGCATCCTCTATGTGATGAGAATCAACTCTTTCAGTTTATTCAATAGAAAACAACTACTTTCCTGGCTATATGCCACGACGAACATTGAATTATATCTATTGAACACACACGATAAGAGTTTGAAAATAAAATATAAAATCTTATGAAATTGAGTATTTGCATTCTCCTTCAGACAAAACTATGTATATGCACACATCATTCTGAATATTCAACAGAAAACAACTACTTTCCTGGCCATTTGCCACGTCGAACATTGCATTATATCTGATGAACATCCAAAAGGAGAACATGAAAAATAAAAAATAAAATCCTCCGAAATTGAGAATTGACATACTTCCTCAAATCGGATGAATAATATGATGTATAATGATATAGAAATATAACTTACCAATATATTCAAAATTGAAATGAAAATTGGAATGTATAGGAGAAGTATACTGGCATAAACTCTGATCTTGATGAGCTTGAAAACTTCCAAAAATAATCATTCATATCAGTGATATGGGAAATATTATCTCTCACACACAGGTTATAGACTTTATTGCAATGAAACCATTTCGGATTTCAAAATCCTCATCAGTAACCATGATGTCCACTTATTCTTACAGCCATTCTTCATGATATACACAATTTTCATCTCTCTATAATACAACTAAAATCGAGTAAAACTATAACGAAATGACATCTGAGAAAATTTGTTGACATTCTATTCCTGTCATATAACCTGTGTGTGAGAGATAATATTTCCCATATCACTGATAATACTGATATGAATGATTATTTCTGGAAGTTTTCAAGCTCATCAAGATCAGAGTTTATGCCCTATACATTCCAATTTTCATTTCAATGCTGAATATATTGGTAAGTTATATTTCTATATCATTATACATCATATTATTCATCCGATTTGAGAAAGAATGCCAATTCTTAATTTCGGAGGATTTTATTTTTTATTTTTCATGTTCTCCTTTTGGATGTTCATCAGATATAATTCAATGTTCGACGTGGCAAATAGCCAGGAAAGTAGTTGTTTTCTGTTGAATATTCAGAATGATGTGTGCATATACATACTTTTGTCTGAAGGAGAATGCAAATTCTCAATTTCATAAGATTTTATATTTTATTTTCAAACTCTTATCGTGTGTGTTCAATATAGATATAATTCAATGTTCGTCGTGGCATATAGCCAGGAAAGTAGTTGTTTTCTATTGAATAAACTGAAAAAGAGTTGATATTCTCATCACATAGAGAATGCGAATTCTCAATGAATTGCTTTATATAAATATATATCCATTTTTGTATGTTCATAATTTATCTGAGAATATTCCTTTTCAAATGAATAATTGTCAATGTAAATTAAAAATCAAATTTAATGATAAAATCAAGTATTTGGGAACTTATTACTTCGACCCACACATGAAGTGGAAGTACCACATTGAATAATAATATGTTGTATTGGAAATTAGAAAGTTATATCATAAATTCTATCAACTTCGACCAATTTTGGAAGGGAACAGCATTATCAATATTTATAGGGCTTTGGTAGAGTCTGTGTTATCATATGCAATTTCAGCCTAGGGTCCAGCTTATGCTAATGCCATGTGACTCCTTTGAATGTAGCACAATAATACATTTCAAAAATTATAATGTTCAGAAATAAAACATTTCCTACTGACAAACTCTTTGAAGATGCAGGATTTCTTGACTTTTCTCAATTATACTAAAAATCTGGTGTAAGATATCTATCAAAAATGAATGTACCGAAAGTTCATCATGTTATAACAACTAGATCAGTGACAAATGAAAATGTAATTGGTCCTACTACATCTTATGTAACCATTCAAAGAAGTATATTTTATATAGGACCAAAAATATATAACATATACTGCCAAACGAACTCAAAGGAGAACCATACAAAAAAATCAAAAATAAAATATCATCTTGGATTTTAAAAAGCAAACCCAATATCTAGTTATTAGTTTGACATATATTGCATAAATTGTATATATTCAGATTGTATATTATTCCAGATATATTAGTGAATTCACTCACAGGTGAACTATCTGTTGTAAATGTGATTCAAGAATGTCTGGTGCACACACAAGCTTTTAAAGCTCATTTTGTAACTAAAAATGTATGTATGAAAACCATATGACTGTTCATGGTTATTGAATGAATACTCAAGTTTTAGT
The DNA here is from genome assembly GCA_918026855.4 of Phaedon cochleariae. Classification (NCBI taxonomy): domain Eukaryota; kingdom Metazoa; phylum Arthropoda; class Insecta; order Coleoptera; family Chrysomelidae; genus Phaedon; species Phaedon cochleariae. The sequence continues at coordinate 26,387,147 of OU896722.1, read as the reverse complement.
GATGAATTAACTAGAACAAGGGCGCCGCCAGAGAGGGGCAGGGTGGGGGTATACCCGTACAACAATATCCCTCGTCCTGACGGACTTGTGGTGTTGCTCGACAACACAATTTGGTGAGCAAGGAAGCAACAGAATTATGTCGAATATTCAGAAAATCGTGATATTACTTATGATAACGCTCATTTTGAGCCAAGAACTTCCGAAAACAGATTGTTTTTCTGAAATGAAGAAGGTTTTGAGGATCCTTGTTGCTTTATCTTGTAAGACTTGTACAGTTGGAAGGTCATTCGGTAGCTTTCGGAGAATCAAAACCTGGTTGAGGAGCACCAAGTCTGAAGCTCGACTCAATGGCTTCTCAATGATTTTTTTTCAAATGTTTTGGTCCCCACGAAAAGGGATATACTGTGATGTTCAGAGAACATCGTGAGAACCAAGGGAACTAAGGTAAGACTTGGTGTTCTTAAATTTCTGGAGGTTATATGCCTCGGGGAACACCTCCCTTGGCAATATGTTCCAGAGCCGCTCTGTTCGTTGGATGAACGAGTCTTTAGAAAGAGATGTTCTGCAGGTCTCCAAAGTGACCACGAAGGGGTGCAAAGCCTGAACTCGACGGGTTAATCTTGCGGAGACTGCCAAGGGAGGAACAATTATTGATATTTCAGAAGAGCATCGTCCATGAAAATATCTATAAAATAGGGCCAGATCGCCAACTTTTCTACGGTGTTCCAGAGAAGTGAGTGAGTTTGTGAGCGAGGCATCACCCACAAGACGAATTGCCCTTTTTTGGACAGAATCCAACAGTTTCAGGGCATGTTTGGGTGCTGCACTCCAAATATGGGAACAGTATTCCAGGATAGATCGGATCTTTGCCTTATTGATCATAAACAGCTGACTGGAAGTGGAATAGCTCCTCTAGCCCGAAACAGAAAACCAAGTTTTTGGGATGCACTTTCAGCAATTGATCTCACGCGATTTTCCCAAGAGAGGTTATTGTTGATAGTAATCCCAAGCATCGAAATGGATGTCTTCAAAGGTATGCGGTTACTCCTGACAAGCTTATAATATGTTGGGCACAGTGAGATCGGCTTTTCTAGAGAAAAGGCATGCTTGTGTTTTGTTTGCATCGAAATCTACCCCAAGTCATTGGATCTCCATTAGAGAATTATTGCCAAGTCCATATTTATGTTGTCAACATTTCTCCCTCGTTCGTTTCTGATTTGCCTGGCTGGAATTGGAGCCCTGGAAGAGAAGGCGGTATGGAGGGTAGGTTCTATGTCATCCGCGAAGCTGTTTACTGGACATGAAGTTGCTTCCAACAAATCGTTGATATGGAGTAGAAATAGTGTTGGTGTTAGAATTGAACCTTGCGGAACACCAGTGATTATATATGCTGAGAGAGTCAGATGAAACTCCGTCGACCACTACTGTTTGAAAGAAGACTAGCTAGCAGAGAACATAGACGTTCCAATAAATTTTCAATTTCCACCTGGCTGATAACTCTCAACTGTATTCATGTTGATCGATTTATTGTAAATTTTTGTTGCATAAAAATTCACAGACGAGATTATGTAGGTCTGATTTTTTGATAATTTGAAATGTTGGTTTTTATTGATCGAAATTCAAGATAGATATAATGAGTCCGATTATTCGTGGCTCTATTTTATAATTTTTTTATAAGTGATCTCTGTTTTTATTTTATGATTTGGCGTGGTGTCAATGTCAGAAACTTATTAGGTTACTCTTTTTAATTTCAATGGTACTGTTTATTTTTCTTGACCCATAACAGGTCTTTATTCAGTCTGGTCACTTTCTAATTCAATTTTTGGCATAAAGTGTGGTCGACTGACTTGGAGTTTTTTCTTTTATATATGAATACTGTGGAGCCACTTTGAAAATGGATGGTTTTCATAGTTTGAAAATACAAGTTCTGCAATATTCAATACCATATAAGATATAACAGACCCAAGAATATCTAGCAGAAACCTTCACGTAGAAATAGCAAATGCATCCTTTCCATTATAACACAATAATGTCCCATGCATATCCTGTCGGGACATTCAGGACGTCCATATGACGTTCGAATTTGGTACCTTGGACGTCCATTGGACGTCTGTGGGACGTACAAATGTCCCACTTGAGGACCGACTAGGGACGTCCTTGAGGGATGTCCCTGGGACAACTATCGTATACCTATAAGTCCTACAGTATTTCTCATCAAGCACTACGGAGGACATCCTTAGGACATCCGAAGGACAACCCACCAGTAACGCTGAGTGATATCAATTGGATGTCCATAGGATATCCTAGAGACGTACGAATTATTCTCGAATTCGAATTTTTTTGGGTACCTCTAGGACCAGATCTTGCATAACTGATATGAGGACATCCAGTTGAGTTAATGGTCCGTAGAAGGTCCCCAATAGATCCTAAAAAAGTTTCCCAAGAATGTCCAATGGACTTACGTGAAGGACATTGACGGGGAGTATTTATAACCTACGGGCAATCATTCGTCGGAGAGGTGAAATTAACGTCCTCGCAGGGACAACATATTGAAAGTACCGACTGGGACGTCCGATGAACGTTATTTCTAGGACAATGGAAGAGTACAGTTCATGTACCAATAGGGACATCCGACGGATGTCTCTAAGGGACATTTCGATTGTTATACGATCCTGGAAATATCGAGGGCGTCTGAGCAGAGATATTTGGAATGTACCATCAGGTACATTTCATGGTTGTCTAGAAGGGACATTATAAGATATGAAGTCATGCCAGAATATGTACTCTCGGGATCCGATGGATGTCCCTAAAGGAACTTCTAAAATCATATCCCATCAGGGACATGCCAAGGACGTCCTTGCATGGACATTCTACAATATGTACCACGTGTGCTATTAGGGTTATATCACTTGCAGAAGTGTATCAAGAACAAAAAATTGAGCTCAGTTCACGGGTGCTATGGAATAACTATAATTTGATGAATCACCACATGGGCACATGAAAGAACCTCATGCCATAACTTTATCTGTTGGTATATCTACCTATCAGATCGAATTATCAACAAACGTCACGTCACATTGTCATAAAGAATATAGTCTCAAGACTTCTCGAGAAATGACCATTTTTCGCAAACAGAAATCGTAAATGCATAATGCCCCTCATTTTTAAACACCCAAGGATGATGATAATTATACCCCGAATCCTAACAAAGTTTTATTTATTCAGGTTTCTGTAGTTTAGTCCTGTTTATGAATCTGTTCAATACATGAATCTTCAGAAGGCATATTAGCCAATGGAGTAATAAGGTGCGTGCCTGATAAGGTAAAGGTCCCGGGTTCAATCTCTACTCGACCTACAATTTTTTCTTTTGTCGAAGGGATATCCCTGGGATATCCTTGGGACGTCTTAGGGATATCCCTTCTTCGTACTTGGTACATCCCAGGGACGTACCAGAAGGGACATCCCTTGAATGTCCTTTTTGTGTGAAAGCGTATGTCCCTGGGACGTCCTTAGTATGTACATTGTCCCGACAAAGTATATACCTGGGATGTCCTAGTTTGAAATTAGTGACGCCCCTGAGGAGTCCCTAGGATGTACTCGTGTCTTTAGGGACCCTCTGTATATGCGTGCGCTAACGGTTACTTATTTCAAGGACTCATAAATGACTACCTACAAAATCATCAGGTATTCTTATATTTGTTTACCTAAACCTCTTAATATTTGGCGTTATCAACTAAAAATAGCAAATAGAAATAAGGCACTTATACCTATTATTCTGCGGCTTCTGCGATCGAAAATAGGAAGAAAAAGTTTCAATGAACATGAGATGAGAATTGTCTCCTAAGGCAGCTACGACCCGTTGAAAGGGGCGGGCTTCTGAAGATGATATTTCTTGAGTATATCCGAAACTCCATGAATTAAAAAAATGTGATTTGGTACTAGAACTAAACTTTCCATGCACAACGCAGTAAAAATAAAATCATTTCAACATTTCACACAGGAGTGTATATAATACAGGGTGGGACTACATTAAATATTGCTCAAAATTTTTTTATGCATATTTTTCGACTTTTATCTCGGATTATGAAAATCCACACCTATTTACAAAAAAAGGTACTCTTGTTCCGTAACGATTAGATGTATCATTATCGAGTAAAAGCGATTCAAAAATATTGTTAAATCTCAGATATCGATCCCAGTAAACACAAACATCCCTGGGATGTCACATTCATGCCTCGCTAGGTAACAATGCGAGTCACAACAAAACATCATCGGTATTACCAGGAGACTGTTTATTTCACAAAACATTCGCATTATTCCTCACATTTTACTAAAATTGAGACCTGAAATGTTGGTGAATTTATGAGTCTCATCCCTAACAACCAAGAGACTCACTGAAACCTCACATCCTTGTCTATTTATGTAACGAACGGAATAAATCAATTTTGATGTTGAATGAGGAGTCGCATAATACGTACTGTGATTTCCATTTGGCATCATAATGTGAATCATAAAATGACCAAAAGGGTCCGAAATAGCAGTCATTGTGATTTCACTAGGCCTCTCATTTCGAGTCACAGATGTGATGTGTGGCATGAATGTGATGCCCTCTTACATCTCTGGGATCAATCTGTGTTAACTGGGATGTGGAACAAGAGTACCTTTTTTTGTAAAACGGAGTGGATATTTTTCATAATCCGAGATTAAATTCTAATGCCAAATTGCATGATTTCATCACGTGCATGGCGTTACGGAAATATTCAATAAATATCATCCTCGGGAGCACCCTTTCAGGAGACCGTACCTATATAGCCCTTAGGAGACATTTCTGTGAAAATAAAAAAGAAGTTCCCGAATAAAAGCTTCATAGTTTTTAATGCTCTTCCAGAATCTGCAATAAAAAATAGGGGTTTCCATTAAAGATTTCAATTTTACCTCCATTTCCCACTCCCCTGGGGGTCAGGTGGTGAAACTTTTATTCGGCAATTTTTTTTGTCAGATGCATACATTTCGAGAAATTTTCGAATAAAGATTAAAATGGGACACCCGGTATATATGTTCATTGAAACTTGTCTTCATATTTTTGGTCGTAGAAGCCGCTGGTGGAGTTTCGCTGGCTAATTTTGGGACACCCTGTATATACAATAAGTTCACAACATCAATAAAAAAACTGATGTTTCTGAATCAGTGGATTTACTGACAGATGATAGTACTGACCAAGGAGAGTATACAGAGAAGTACTGACTAGTTGAATCAAGGTCATTGAATCAAGGTCCTCTACAAAATAATCATCAGTTCTACCAACCTTGAGTTGAATGTGAGCACAATGCTGTCAAGTGGCAATGGCAATAAAATGTAATATGCAAGGACAAGAAGAGAAGAAGAAGAATGCGATTTATAAGAAAAAGGTTATATTGTGATGAGAATAAATAAAAAAATGATAAATACATAAACAAAAGCTTTATTTTCCAAAAAAATTTAAAAAATCTAGTAATTTGTTTCTATGGAATAGCATAAACTATGTAAGTAGGTGTGATTCATTCTCGTCTTGAACATAATAATAAGGAACAAAATATTATTTTTCTCCAAATGACACAGTGGATTTTTAATGCCACTAAACAGGCAGAAAAGGTGTGCTTTTACTGCCTAGGCAGCGTTTCATAGCCTCGGCTACGTCTAGGCTATGAAACGCCGGCCGCGGCATTAAATCTTGTACTGTTCTGCCTAGTAAAACAAATAACTATTGTATGCATGGGTGGATCTTATAATGGTTTGAAGCAGCATTGGTTACAAGACAAGTTTCGCAGTCAATCAATATATTTCCTATGCCTAGAATTCATTGAATTCAGACCTATTATTATTTATTGCTGCATTTCATCATCAGATACAATACATGAACTAAACATGAACATATGAAATTCTTCATTAAGGTGCCTATACCTACTATCAATATAGTATGAAATTCTTCATTGAGCTATCTACCTACTATCCATATAGGTATGATAATTATTTTTGATTCCTTTGTAGCCCCTTACTGGACTATAATAGCATAATAGTACCTATATTTAATGATTGATCATAAAGTATACTTTACTATCAATTTCAGGTTAACCAATGGCAAATGTGAAATTCACCTGCCAGGAAATAGATTGGTTCAATGACAAAATAAGCAATGTCTTAGAAAATACCAAGAGTCAACAAATCTATATGACCTATGTAAAGAATCCTCATAACTGTAGTCCAAACATGAACAATGCATTTAAACTGTGGAAGGCAGCTAGTGATACTAAAGAATACAATGAAGCTGGGTTGTTAGACATGATGGATAATGTTGATGGCTTCAATGATGATCCTCTTTTAACAATATCGGAATGTGAACACAAGTTGATTTACATCAAACAGGAATGTTGTAGGTTACTTGAAATCACCTGTCCACGATTCATAGAGTACTTAATGCAGCATCACATGTGAATTTGTTAATGGCAATGTTACCTAGATTTTTACTTTCATTTTATTTTTTTTATTTTATTACTGAGTAAATTATTATCAAATTGGTCCATTTTTTCAATAATAACTTGAAAATCCCTTGGAAATGAACTACCATTCAAATCTCTGATTCTTATAACTGCTTTTAGTAAGAATTTGATAGATTTGATTTGAGAAAGTATCAAAATTGTTTTGAAAACAGTGCCTTTCGACTTGAAATGGAATTTCAAAACATCACTTGGAACTTGGATTTATGCTGTTAGTAGGTCAGTTCTCTTGTGTCCTCACCTTAGGCCCGTATTTATAGTCGCTCCTCAAGGTGATCTCATCCCTTAAGGTATCCTAAAGGACCAATTTCCAATTTATAGTCGTAATATGAACTCGAAGGAAGCCTCAAGGAAATGTCAATGCCAAGGAAGGTAAAGAGGTACCTTGAGCATACCTTGATCCAATTTTATGTTGTTATGAATTCCATGAATGGGATGATGAAAGTGAATGTAGTAATCAAATGAATGAATCAATTCAAGTTTAGTTGAAAAGTAAATCTTTTTTTGTTTCAAATAATAGGTATGTATTACAAATGATGGAAACTCAGAATATTTACAATTATATATAGGTATCATCTGTTAATGAATCAGCAGAGCTCGTTGTAATTATGCCCAGTATCGGCGATATCAATTGAGTGACATTCTCATCAACACTTCAAAACTAAAAACTACAACATATGCAAAAGTTAATTTTTTATCTAGTATCACTCCTAGATCTCGAACTTCTTCAGTTGTTGATATTATCTGATTATTGATAAATAGGTTTTCAGTGATAGGGTCTTGAGATCTAGAGAATAGAACATTATAACATTTGCTCGCATTAATAAATAATCTATTTCTATTGCAGAAGGTTTGCAGTCTTTCAAGATCTTCCTGGATACCCACGTAATCTGATCTCTGTTCAATTTTACTATAAATTTTCCAGTCGTCGGCGTATATAGCAAAATTTGAGAAATGAAAGCATTGTTCAACATCACTAACAAATATACTAAATAGAATGGGACCCAAGTGTGAGTGTGTGTGTAATCACAGATTCATTCGAAGTATGCAATCAAATGAATATTTTCCTCTCCCTGGAATATTATTCCATTGCAGCTTGAAAGAATCCGTTTTTAATAGAGTAATTTTTCTATCGTAATCTTCCAACATCGTCATCGATGAACTCTTCGACCCTTTCTTCATTTTGCGGAACCTTGGATATATTTTGTCTGTGATCGAAGTAATATATTGTTTGGCCCAATTCGAACCAACCTTCCAAGATTATTACTGGTTCATTAGAATATTTCGATGTCCACACTCAACAGTAAACATTATCAAATTTGACATTTCACATTTTGTGACGAACACGTGACATGAAACAACAAATTTGGTCACAGAACACTGAAATTATACACTGTTGGCAAGTGTAAGGGCTCTTTTTGGAAGGAATACTCAAGGGAGGTCTATAAAACAAGTTTAAAGGCAAGTACTGAGGAGTCTTCAAGGAATCCTCGGATAAGGAAGACTTGGGGAGCTCTTGAGGTAACGACTATAAATACGGGCCTTAGATACTCAAATCATACAGGAATAAAATATCGTCCATATCAGCTGGTTACTCTCCTTTATCATAATTGGTAGAAACTAGAAATACAGGAAAATTTCTAGAAACGGCAACACTGATGCGCCTTTTCCACTGACGAGCACGATTGCTAGAACAGAGCAGAGATGGAGCTGTTGAAGATGAATCCTGTGCATTTAGGACCCGTCATTAATCTTATTCATTCTTGCTCATGTTTGGAAACACCAAGAAGCGTTTTCAGGCGAGCAATTCACCCGAGGTTTTTTGGTTGCTAGCATGGTGGAAATATTGATGAAATAAACCTCAATAAATATTCCACCATGGATACTAGCGATCTAGAATATCTAGATAGAATTTATGTCATTTCTGAATATGGGTTTGTTCCTTTGCTTTGCAATGTAATTCACACCTTAACAAGTGTATCGCCAATGACGGATAGATATCTAGACTGTCTGACGGGTGCATCACGACACAGAGGAGGCTTCCGCTGGCGCTGATGGCTGTCGCTGTCGACAAGCGTGTGTACATGACGTCAATGATGAAAACATATCTACTGCTTATATGGATAAAAGTAATATTCTTTCAATAGGCGTTTTCGAAAAGTTACTCTGGGTTGATAACTCGATCAAGATAGGTCACGTGACAAAAAACTCGGATCATCTCAAGGTCTATTAACTTCTATAAGGTTACCTCATAGTATAGCATTATGGTGCGGGGGTGCGCGGAGGGGCGTGACGTCAGTGTTTCCCCACCACGTGATTGTAGATTTCGTTTGTGTCACTGTCAAATGAATTGAAAAAATTTTTGAATTTGAATTCGTAAGAATCGCGAATTTTAGACTTTAGTTGAAAACAGGGTGACAAGAAGACTGAAGATATCTTTGAAAGAGTGTGAGAGGTTGTATAATAATATGGTGTAGTATTATTCAAGGCTGGTCACATCATAAATATCATAATATTATTGTGTGGAGTCAAGAGTGGATATAGAACAAACAAATGTTATGAAATGCCTGTTTGGCAGCCTCCACATGAGATTCAGATAATTCCAAAGGAAAATGATGAGCTGTGGCAATGTGAATGTCCCTGTGAAGCAGGCATGTCACGGTTTTGTATACACATTTTATAGGGACTTATATTGACAGGTAGGAAGGTGCACTTTTGATCTATCACACACACAGGTAAAAAATACATGAAATTTCAGGAATGAAGACTTGGGAATATGTGAAGCTGCATATATAACAAACAGAAGTGGTGAAAATTGAAAAAAGAGAGTAGATCAATCAATGATCTATTATACAGCCAAACCATTTCAATAGTTCTGCTACCTGCTTATTAAAAGAAGGAAAGTGACCCCCTAAAATCATCCTTCCTTTATATAATTGAAGTTAATTTTACAGGGTATATCAGTCTATTTTGTTTTTTGTTTGGAAGCCAATGAACTCAATGTAAACAACTAGCTATTGCATGGTACTCAGGAACACTGGTGAGTTTATTAAATTTTACTTATACTTGCTACTTCATTTTTACATGTAGCAAGGAGTCTTGGGAAAAAAGGCAATCAACTTCTTCTTTCCAAAGGATTTTTCAAATAAATTTGTTCAGCATGGAGTTGAATAATAATCCAAAGCTCTTTCAAAATGTTCATTGAAAATGATATTGAATTTCAAATCATGCAAACAAATTTGTGTCCCAATATTTTCCATGGTTAGGATTTTCTCAATATGAAATTATTTTTCAGGAAGGAGGACCATGGAAATAATTGAAATAAGTGTCCTTACTGAGGTCCTCAAATAGAGGTTTGTTAAATAATGTGTATTACATTCAGCTTGAATTATTTTCTCAAAATTTTAGGTAAAGGTTCAGAACATTTTGTGGAACAATGCCATTTCTTGATAGGAGATGGTATAAAAAATGTGAAGTTGGAAGAGAGACACACACTTATTATGGATAAATTCAGTTGGGAATAATGGCCCTAAAATGTCCCTAATGAACTTGAAAGAAACTGATTTTCTTGTATGATTCTTCTTCCTCCAAAACTTACATAAAGATTCCAGTTTTTTTGTGATACATTTTGTGTTAATGTTATGAGGAAGATATCTCAAAGATATTTCCATTATGTTGCACTTTTATTGCATTAATAAAATGGAATGAATTGTGATGACTTCTTTATTAATTCATTTTCTTATTATTGCATTTTCAAACAATAATATGTTCCAAATTGATACTGAAATAAAACCAGTGAGTTAGAATCATTCAATTTATCCAGAAGGAAATCCTCTTTAGTTAATTGTTTCTTGTTTCTCAGAAATGATGGCCTAATCAATTTCAAGATATTTCTTCACATCCCTTGTCAGCATGCCCTTGTCCACCATGATTCCATCATTAGGTTCAGACTTCCCAATAACATTTTCTTTATTAAAAAATGCTTTATCAGTAGCTCAACCTCCATATCACTAAATGCCAACAGTAATCAGTCCTAATGGAGTGATATTGCAAAAAGAATTTGACTGAGTTTATGTAATGTGTCTGTACAACAGAAGCACTGGGAAACCTAACATATCTTTCTAGATTTCTGTTTTCAGTCTTTTGTACTTGCTGCATGTTTTGGGAAAACAGTGAACTATCTCGTGGATGCAAAAACATATTGAAAAACTTCAAAATTTATCAATATTCACTTGATTGCACAATGCTAAATTTGTTTGTTTTGTTTTTCACCTCCGCCATTTTCATTTTGCCGTTCGACAAAAGACGATGGGGAAACAGTGACGTCAGGGCAGGTCAATATGAGGCAACCTTATAGAGTTGAATAGCCTTGGGATCATCTACTCGTGTTCAACGTTTACGAACGTGTCAGGTTAGGAACATTGAATATCATATTTTTCCTGTGTTTCATGAATTTGACAGACGAAAATGGTCACATTATATTCAAGTAATTATTTGATCTGATTACAAATATTTATATTTACCTGTGGATTGGTGTACTTGTCTCATATGTGTTGTTGCACATAACCACAAACTTCACCCCTACCCAAATTCTCTTTTCAATGATTTACTTTAATCAAATTATGAAGATTGAAAAGAACGTGTATATCACCGGTCGTGATTTTTCCGAACATGCAAATCATTTTATTAATAGTGTTATCGTCGAATGTAAACTCCCGCGTTTTTTGGTTAACTTAAATTCCGTAATAGGTCGCGTGCAAGAACTGTCAGATGACCGACCCTGGAGGCAAAACATATTTGTTTACAAGTGATCGAAATAGTTTTCCACAATTATTTTGGCATATGAATCGTATTTTTCCGCTATTCATCAATTCGCTAATGCCATCACATTGTGCTGTTGTAAAATGCACAAAAACTGCAGCAGAAGATGAAGAAATCCGGATGGTACATTATGATTCAAAAGTAAGTACCTACTATAGTTAGTCACCTAGTTTTCACTTTTGAAATTTGGTTATTTCTCTGATTTCTCATCGGAGTTCCTTCTGCAATAGTATCAGCTAATAGAAATATACCTGAAATTTCTAGAATAATGCAAGAAGATCGGATTCATGCAATCAATCGGTAGGAGGTCTGACATGCTGACGATCGTGTGTGTTGTAGACATTTTCAATCTATTAGCAGCATTAGCTTGTATTGCAGAAGTGGCAGAAGGCAAAAGGAATTTTAATAAGGAATGACAACATTTCATAATGCTAACTATGTGAGATTACTATTTACCTGAAAAATCATATTCCCTAGTCTCTTGCTGCATTTTTTGTGCATTGTACAACAGCACAATGCGAAGGCATGCTTGAATTAATGAATAACGCAAGAAACACGATTCGTATGCCAAAATATTGTGAAAAACTATTTCAACCTTTTGATTCCTCTGTAACCAAATAAAAAAGTGAGGTTGTGTTTCAATAATTCACAGAAGAATGAGGTTGTGTTTCAATATTTTGCCTCCAGGGTCGGTCTTCGTGCACGCGACCTATGCGCGTTAAGGTTAGGTATCCGAACAACCCGAGTAAGTTTCCGAAAACACCTAATCTGTACTAACTGAAATATTTCACTAGAACTGAACTGAGTTGTCCTTTCGAATGACGTTTATTATGTACAGGGTATCCCACATAACATGGGCCACCCCCTTATCTGGTAAACTATTATATACACAGAAAAAAGTTCAGAATAAAAGTTGTATTACTTCTAATGAAATTTATTTTTTAGATACTTTCATTTATACAGGATGGTCCATATGTCTGTGACTTATCACACATACGTTTTTTCAAATAGAATACCCTATATTTTATCATATTTTTAGATAGTACTTAAGAAGACGAGTTCAATGATATATGATAACATGGGTCTAGGATCACCCGTTTCGGATTTATACACGATCTTCTTCAATAAATTGCCAAATTTCGAAGCCCTATAGAAACGTTGCGAATGAAGTTTTCGATTCGCAGTTTCCGCTATAAATCAACAAAGTCTGAATATTATCCTGTTCTTTGGTGAACATTTAGGAATTTTCAATTTGCCAAAAGTGATGACGTATTTTGAAAACCAATAAATATCTAGAGATTTTCAAATAGAACACCCTATATCCCATTCCAAATTTGCATAGAGCTCAGGAAGACGAGTTCAATGATATATCATAACATGTGTCTGATATCACCCGTTTCGGACTTATATACACGATCTTCTTCAATAAATTGCCCAATTTCAAAGCCCTATAGAAACGTTGTGAATGAAGTTTTCGATTCGCAGTTCCCGCTATAAATTAACAAATTCTGTATGTTTTCTTGATCCATGGTGATAGTTTATGAATTTCGCATTGGCCAAAAGTGAAGTGAAGTTGTATTTTGAAAAACGATAATTTTTTACAAATTTTCGAATGGAACACCACCCTATTTCATTCCATCTTTGGATGAAGCTCAGAATGAGGAGTTCAATGATATATCATTATAATATGGGTCTGAGATCACCCGTTTCGGACTTATACACGATCTTCTTGAAAAAATAATCAAATTTCAATGGCAAAATTCTGACTGTTATCTTAATATTAGATAAAAATTTTGTAATTTCTGTGAAACAATTCGTAATAAAGAGTTTTGAAATAAACGAATATTATCGATATTTTTATGTAATGTTATACTATATTATTTCACTAGAAAACATTTTGGAAATGATTGAGCACAGGTTATTACAATTAAATTTCACCTACATTTGACTCTATACGAGACCAATGCGGGAATATTCAATTAATAAAATGTATTTGAACATTTTTTTTGATTGTCTGCCTCATCAATTCGGATGCATTCATTGCAATAAATGTCATTTCCTCATGAAAATCATATATCTTTCATACTGTTCAACATTTTTCATTGAATTATCAATGAATAAACACTGGACATAAGTAAATGATCGAAGAGAAAACCAAAACTCAAAGTGGAATGACATGCCAACGTGAGCTGAGTAGGCTGTGCACTCATAGATGGGATTTTTGTTTATGTCATATCAATAACTGTCAAACCCGATTATTTATTGTTGAATTGGTGCAGAGAAACTCTTTCAAAATGCATATTTATTCTAAAGAAGAGAGATTTGATCTTTATGAGTGCTATTTATTAAAAAACAGAAATACTGTGCTGGCTTTGAGAGGAAATCGTGACCGTTTTCCACAAAGTGTCGTACCAAACAAAAAAAATATTTCAGAGAATAGAGAACGATATCCGAACAAAAGGAAAAGGTATTCTCAAACCGAATAAGAGGACTAGAGGAAATGTAGTTTTGACCGAAGATGGTGTATAAGTCCGAAACGGGTGATCTCAGACCCATGTTATTATAGATCATTGAACTCGTCTTTCTGAGTTCTATGCAAATATGGAATAAAATATAGGGTGTTCCATCTGAAGATCTCGAGATAATTATTGGTTTTCAAAATACGTCATCACTTTTGGCAAATTCAAAATTCCTAAATTTTCACCAAAGAACATGATAATATACAGACTTTTTCAGTTTATAGCAGAAGTTGCGAATCGAAAACTTCATCCACAACGTATCTATAGGGCTTTGAAATTAGACAATTTATTGAAGAAGATCGTGTATAAATCCGAAACGGGTGATCTCAGACCCATGTTATTATATATCATTGAACTCGTCTTCTGAAGGACTATCTAAAAATATGATAAAATATAGGGTGTTCCATTTGAAAAAACGTATTTGTGATATGTCACAGACATATGGATCATCCTGTATAAATGACAGTATCTAAAAATTAAATTTAATGAGAAGTAATACAATTTTTATTCTGAACTTTTTTCTGTATATATAATAGTTTACCAGATAAGGGGGTGGCCCATGTTATGTGGGATACCCTGTACAATCAATGACGGCTAAATGGACTGTCTGACGAGTACAATGCATGTCAACTGATTCAGTTTATGTGAAATGTGTCAGTTAGTTCAGAATAAAAGAATATCACTAAGGCAAGCTAAGTATCTCACTGTCACGCCTGAGACTCTTGTTTGGGTTCCATGCTCTTCTGAGCATAGGCTGAAGATGGACATTGCATATGTTCCTAATTTGATGTTTTCAAATTGAAAGCCGTGGAGATAACTTTGTGCTTTTCTAATTGAATGGGAATCATTATTATTTCATCGAATCAAGGCAATATAGTAAAATAATATAACAAATTTATTTGGCCATATTGTGTACAGTTCAAGTTTACTATCATTCGTTTGTAAAGTTAGCTTTCCTCTTCTCAATGAAAGCCGCCATTCCTTCTTTCTGATCCTTGGTGGCAAAACATCCGTGGAACATCCTTTTCTCGAAATGTAGTCCTTCTGTAAGAGTGGTCTCGAAGGCCACATTGACACATTCCTTGGCTGCAGCATTAGCAAGCTGCGAATTACTGGCAATCTTTTCGGCGATCTTTACAGTCTCGTTCACGAGTTGGTCCACGGGGAAAATTTTGCTAACCAAACCCATTTTCTCGGCTTCTTGAGCGGGCACTTGGTTTCCTAGAAAAGTTTGAAAGAAGAATATTAAAATTTTCAAGGATTAGAGTTTTGTGAATGGTTGTTCAAGATCTTTTGATACCGCGAAATTTGAAACAATAATTATAAAGTGGGTGAATGCCTTTCAAAGAGTCGGCTCTTCATAATAGGCAAGGACACAGATGCGTGAATTCAATTTAAATGTGCATATATAATTGAAATATACTGGGTGAGTCGGGAGGAACGCACCAAACTCCAGGTGTGTATTGTACAGGTATAAATAATTAAAAAAAAATGTTCTTATACGATTCCAATTTGTTTTCATTATTAATTTGAATAGTTGTGTGGCATTTCATTAGACTTCAATAGTACAAACTCGAAAATAAACGCGTCAAACACACTGACACTGATACGAATAACACATGTCAGAACAACGAAACAGATGGAAACAATCGAGTTTATACAATTAAAGTCTCATGAAACGCCACAAATTTATTCAAATTCAAAATTAAAACAAATGAGAATCGTATTAGAACATATGGGTTTTTTAAAATTATGTTTACGTCTACAATACACACCTTGGTGCGTTCCTCCCGACTCCCCCTGTAGTAGTAACATAACATGAATGTATCAATTTTTTGATAAACAGCGCTTTAATATTTCATAAAACACCATTTGAATACCCTACAATTTCATGGAATGTTCGAACATAGCGTTCGGTGGCGCAAGTACTGACGTGTTATACCTTTTCCTGTGTTGCCAGTTATTTTATTTCAAGAAAATATCGGGTAAATATTTCTCAATTTAGAATCGATCCTACTGTGAACTGGTGAGAAAATGTTATATTAATTGATGAAGTAAATGTCATCAATATATTATGTATATATTGTGGTATAGGTTGTTTTCCTCATCTCTAATTATTCAAGTTTATATATCTGACATGATTAGTGATCGAGAAGGTTGTAGCACGTTGTAGGTCAGCAGCGACGAAATTTGGTGTATTTTAATGTTCTGGTTCCCACGAAGAGGGATATCCTGTAATGTTCAGAGAACATCGTGAGAACCAAGGGAAATAAGGTAGGAATTGGTGTTTTTCTTAAATTTCTGGAGGTAATATGCCTCGGGAACACCTCCCTTGGCAAATTTTGTCGCATATGTCGAGTATATGAACGTCGAATGCTGTTGGTAATTTCATATTTTGCGATTCGCATAAATTTTGCGGAATTCGTACAAGCATGAACATACCTTTACTCGTAGTAGTCGAATTTTCTCAATATAAAGGAGAAATAAATATCATGTGTTGTGGGTGACGTCACTTGGCTTCGATGTTTCAAAGATTCACTGGTTTAGCTAGACGCTTGTCCTTCATTTTACACACTGTTGCCAATTGGATAAATTGAACTATTCGTTTTGCGGAATTTTCCAGCAAAATGCTCACTGAATCAGCTGTTTTATATTCTCTTGATAACGGTCCTGGAGATATTGATGGAGAATTCATGTACCCTTTATTATCTTCATAATACTCCCCTTGATGACAAACGATTTTAGATTTGACGTCTATGCAGTCGCAATGCGCAAACTCAGACTAATTTTGTTTTCGCGCATCCCTATGTATTGGCATTCTAGGTGGAATGGAATGATTTTCCCTCAAGACTGTTTGTCATCAGGTAGATAATATCAACAAGCTGTTCAGTTCATGAATCTTATTGACAAACATGATCAGATAAATTATATCAATGAAATTGTAATTAACATCCAAGTAAAACGTTAATGTATAGTCAGGATAAACCTATATTTACCTGTCAAAACAATCTCCATAGCTTTGGATTTTCCTATTGCTCTCGTCAATCTTTGAGTACCTCCAACTCCTGGTAAAACACCCAACAAAATCTCTGGCTGACCGAATTTGGCAGTTTCTCCGGCATAAATGATGTCACACATCATGGCCAACTCACAACCACCGCCAAGCTGTTGATTAAAAATTAATTTTTATAATCACGTTTCAATACAAGAAGGTGCTTCATAATATATGCGCAGGACTCCAGGATGTGATAGCTCGACCAAAAATATGGAAAAATAGGGATACATGGTTTTGAAATTAATAAAAATACCTAGTTTTTTGACGAGTTTTTTGCGAATATCTCTGGAATCGTTAATCGCACAAAAAACAGCTTTAGTTAGCATTGGTGAAGATTTTGTTGGGGTATAGTGTATAGTGGGTGTTTTTTTTACCTTCACCAACTTCTACGCCACTGAAAAAACTAATTTTTGAGCTGCCCATTCGAACCGCAGGGGTTTTCTACACAAAAAAGGTACTCTTTGTCATGAGCTCTAAAGTTTTCAAGTAAAATCAACTTTTATGTTGAAAAAAATGGTAAATTTTTCGAAATAATTGTTTTGGTACTATTTGAAAAAACAAATTGAAAGAGTAACTTTCCTTGTGTAGAAAACATTAGCGGTTCAAAAAGGCGGCTCAAAACTGTACTTTTTCCAGTGGCGTAAAAGTTGGGTGAACAACACCCACTACCCTTTCAAAATATTCACCAATTATGACTTAAAGAAGAACATATTCCGCACACAGCATAGTTTTTCCACCACTAGCTGTAGAACCTATACCATTATTCACTTCTTTTCGAGGCGTAAAGTGTGTTTTCACTACAAAGGTAGTTTTCGTCATTTTATGAACCACTAGTCAATAATGACATAGCCACCTCTGTTATAATTAATTAGCCCGAATTCACTGTTCTAATACGATATTCGCAAAAATGGGACTCGAATCTAGTGCATATTATGTATCAATCACGACTTGACATAATATGCTGTCATAGTCGTGGTCATAGTCATGGCTATTATTTTAATTAGAATTGAAGAGAAGTGCTTTCATAGTGACATAGGTTCATATTCCAGGCTGATGCCTCGGGATATAATCTTGGTCTCTGGGTAATAATGATATTCTTCACTACCTTGGTGTATAAATAACTATTTTTCACCACTAGCTGGAGAACTTACCATTATTTGCCTCTTTTGAAGGCGTTAAGTGTATTTTTACTTGAACAAAATTTAATTTACACCTTGGTGGTGGAGAATATTATTACCACGTAACCTTATATCCCGAGGCTTCAGCCTTGGTCGCTGGGTGATAATGATATTCTTTACTGCCTTGGTGTATAAATAACTATTATTGTGAGTAGAAAACGCTTACGACAGCTATTTTCTGTGCGATAAACGGTTCCAGAGATATTCACAAAAAACGTTTTTTTCTTAAATTCACCCTGTATCTCGAAAAAGGTGCGTCACAGATGGTAAGTTGAAGAAACTTGTTTTCCTATTTTTGCACTAGCTATCACATCCTGGAGTTCTCAGCGTAAATTATGAAACACACTGTATATATGGCAACTTTTTGAAATTAATTAAAAATAATTAACTCACAGCGAAACCATTAACGGCCGCTAGAACCGGTTTCCTAACGGTAGATACTCTAGCCCAGTTCTGTGTAAAATTCTCCGAATAAGTTTCCGAGTAGGTTTTGTTGGCCATCTCCTTGATATCTGCCCCTGCCGCGAAAGCCTTCTCGCTTCCAGTTATGACGATGGCTCCCACTGAGGAATCGGCCTCCAGGATATCCAGAGCTTGGCCCACTTCATTGACGAGGCCATTGCACAGGGCGTTCAGCGCTTTGGGTCGGTTCAGTTGGATGAGACCGACGCTGCCGTTGGATCCGGTTTTAGTGACATTTATGTATTCATAAATACCTGAACAGTCGAAAAACGAATGGAAATTAATTTATCTGTATCTCTGTTCAACCTAAAACTGTTTTAAGGAAAGACGGACGGCCGATCTTGGGCAGCCATCAAATATAGTTGACTAGCTTGATAAATTCAAAAAAATTCCGTTAATGACGAATGAGCCATAAGAAGAACCATCTAAAAGCTTTCCGCTTTAGCTTTTTTATTTGACTATATATAGTCACAGTATAGGTCGCGTGCACGAAGACCGACCCTGGAGGCAAAATATTGAAACACAACCTCATTCTTCTGTGAATTATTGAAACACAACCTCACTTTTTTATTTGGTTACAGAGGAATCAAAAGGTTGAAATAGTTTTTCACAATATTTTGGCATACGAATCGAGTTTCTTGCGTTATTCATTAATTCAAGCATGCCTTCGCATTGTGCTGTTGTACAATGCACAAAAAATGCAGCAAGAGACTAGGGAATATGATTTTTCAGGTAAATAGTAATCTCACATAGTTAGCATTATGAAATGTTGTCATTTTTCCTTATTAAAATTCCTTCTGCCTTCTGCCACTTCTGCAATACAAGCTAATGCTGCTAATAGATTGAAAATGTCTACAACACACACGATCGTCAGCATGTCAGACCAGTCCTACCGATTGATTGTATGAATCCAATCTTCTTGCATTATTCTAGAAATTTCAGGTATATTTCTATCAGCTGATCCTATTGCAGAAGGAATTCCGATGAGAAATCAGAGAAATAACCAAATTTCAAAAATGAATACTATGTGAGTGACTATAGTAGGTACTTACTTTTGAATCATAATGTACCATCCGGATTTCTTCATCTTCCGCTGCAGTTTTTGTGCAATTTACAACAGCACAATGTGATGGCATTAGCGGATTGATGAATAGCGGAAAAATACGATTCATATGCCAAAATAATTGTGGAAAACTATTTCGATCACTTGTAAACACATATATGTTTTGCCTCCAGGGTCAGTCATCTGACAGTTCTTGCACGCGACCTATTTATTCCAAAATTAGACGTAGAACCATAACCTATAAATGCCAAAAATCTAGGACCTATGGGTTCCGTGCAAGAACTGTCAGATGACCGACCCTGGAGGTGAAACATTGAAACACAACCTCACTTTTCTTGTTCCTTATTTGTTTACAAATTATTAAAATAGTTTTTTACAATTATTTTGGCATAGGAATCGTGTTTTCGGCTATTCATTAATTCGCGCATGCCGTCAGATTGTGCTGTTGTACAATGCACAAAAAATACAGCAAAATGAATTACATACCTATCATAAATCTGACATAAATCATATTCGACCTTGGATGGAATGAAGCCAACACCTTTGCATAGTCCTGTTCTGATACTCTTTTGTGAAAATAAACTACTGGCGCGAGCACACCACAAGTTGCCCCCATTCCCCCAGTGGCCCAGTGCCATATTAGTACTAAATACTAAATGCCAAACATATAGAATGCCAAATTGACAATAAAATAAATAAGTAGGTAAGTGCTAAGTGAGTTAGTATTTTTTCATCATTTTTTTTTTGGTTATTGATTTGACGTCTTCATTTCAATCATTTCATTGTTAGCTGGTACAAAAATTGCTACTCAGTGAGTTTAGTATTTTGGAAAAAACTGGAAAAAATTACAGATCTAAAAATGACCTAACATGCTCGCTAACATGCCGGTCGCTCAATTAGACAGATATTTCCGGATATTTCAGGCTATGGATATTGGATATTGATTTTTATAATATTATATTCTATAATGTAAATCTAGTTTACCATAGTTGATTTCACGATTTCAACTGCGGTTTCACATTTTTACTTCTAAATTCTAAATAAATTTGTACTCACCTGATGGTGTACTCAGAAGCCTCACATTTGCTGCTAACTTGTGTTTGATATGTACATTTTCAGTGAGTACCTTTTGAATAATAATTTTTCCCAAAGCACGAGCACTCATGTTTGATGTTGGAATGTAAAGAAACTCAATAGGAAAGTCAAATCTCAGATCTTGAAATGCTAGAAAGGTTATCAAAGGTCCTACAGTTTATGAAACTTGTTTTATTTGTTAAAGATTGAAGATAATACTTCTTTGATAATACATGAATCATAAACACAAGTATATTAAATCTTAAAACCAGTGTTGCCATATGTTGCCGACAGCCAACAGGTACAGGTAAGGTGCAAAGATAGATAAACTAGATGGATATACCTACTCCTCCAAAAGTTGATACATATCATTATTTGTAGTTGTTGGAATTATAATCATCTTAGTTTATAGGGGAAAGTATACCTAGATTGAATGTTTGTCTACATTCAAGTTTCCATGCATTTCATCAAAAGTTTAGTGATATATTATTATATATTCTTCGGATTTGAATCCTTTTCAGTAAATGGTATCTTGAATCAGTTTTGCTGGGTTTCACATTTATGAAATATTTTTCATGGCATAGGTACTTTGAGATTTTCTTTCAATAACTTCCATCGAAATTGAATTCAGTTGCATTTCATTCCCAGACGTGAAAAGTTACAGAAAGAGTGGATTTTAAGCAGTCTGTTTTGGCCTCTATAGTTCACCCTGTAGAATTTATGGTAAGTTATTGTTCTGGGACACCTTGTATATGTTGAATATTTCCTACTAGGTAAATCAATTATTCACACGCATACATCGAGCTTTGAGGACTTTTCCTCGTTCAGAAACACATTTTGATGAATCGACTTCAATATATAGGTACCTATATACCCATCATACCTATACCTACTCTGCGAACTTCAACATTATCATATTCACCCCACTCAATTTGCAATATGTATTAGTTTTACTATTGTATACTGAATGGGGACGAAACCTCAAAATGGTGCATTTTCACAGTCAAAAGTGAAGAGTTCTTTGCCTAAATCACTACCAAAAATTCGAAATAATAAATGATACCTACACAGAAGCAAATGGAAATAAACCTCAACATAGATAAGTGTAGTCTCCAGAGAACATGCAATAAGAGCGCTCATACCATATCCAACCGCGACATGTTCACTGAAGACGAGTGTAACCTATGCTTTCATATAGTTCCACAACCGGCCACTTTGGAGCTGCGATCTTAATTGACACTAATGAAAGCCAAAAAAATTCTGAATGCTAAACGGGAAAAATAAGGGGTTCCAAAATGGATATATAGAACTAGCAATAAAGTGGACGAGTTGGCAATAGTGCATGAAACAACAGATAAGATAAAATACTACTTGACAGCGTTGCCAGCCCAGCAACTCAAAATGTCCTAAAAAATCAACGAAAAAAGTAGTAGTTTTACGCGAAAAGTACTATTTTGGATTTTCATTCAATCATCCTACTATTGAGTAGGGATAGGGGTGGGGGGAGGGGATAGGGCGAAATAGACAAGGAAAAAATAATTAAAACTTATTTACTGAATATTGTGAACATCTCATTTATCATTATCATTGGTCAAAACACTTCAAAACAGTCAATCGTCATTCTGTCATTCATTTTTATTTATAATAATAACTGAGCAACGTGAAAACAATTAACAAAAGACAATATACAATATTGACACGTGATATATATGAATCAATAGTGAAGTATACTACAGAAATGAGACATATATAAGGACAAAACTCTCGACAAAACTTTGTTTGGATGGAAGACAATAATGACATTTTACTGATATTGTACATTGAACTTTTCTTTGATTTCTTTTGGTTATGTCGATATTTCGAGTCAAATCTTAAGAAACGTACGAATTTTGCGATCGGCGTACTAGCGTCTAGACAGAGTGAAAAGGTACTAAATCTAGTAGGAAAGTACTAGGCGTGGCAACGCTGCAGTACTTGGATATTAATTATAAAAGTAAACAGAAAATTATTGGCCGTGAATGTGTGTCCGACAGGATGTCCATACTCATACTCATTACTACTTCATTTTTGACGACAATGGCATGTCATCTTTTCTATTGGTCGATAGAAATCCGCTATGTTTAAGCATTATGCAATATCCTAGGCAAATTTGAATGATTTGAACTTTGTGTTGAAAATAGTGTCTTTCTGTGGTTTCCCTGTTTTTTCTCATGCAGTATTATTTTCCATTCAATCAAATATTTCTGCAGAACATATAATATTGACAAATTAGAAAATATTTTTAATAATCATAATAATAATGATATGTAATTAGAAATCCGCTTGCGCCATGTTTAGGCAAAATCCAAGACTCTGAATGATTTGAACTTTGTGTCCGAAATATCAGTGTATTCTGTCGTAGTTTCGTTGTTTTGCCTCATCAGTTTTATTTTCTATCAGATCAAATATTTCTGCAGAACATAATATTGGTATGCTAGGAAATATTTTTAATAATCATGGTTCAACCACAGATTACCCCACCCTCATTTATTTATTTTTTAGGTTTTCTACCTCCATTTTTATAAGTTGCATATTTATATAATGAGACTGGAAAATTATATAGTACCTACAGAATGCGATGCAGATTTGCAAATTTGCAATGACTATTGAATGGAGACAGATATTGGGTGGTCCAATATAAGTTATGTGAAGTTTTTCATTTAGAAAAAAATTAGAGCCCAACAACATAATACAGAGTAAAGGGTGATATATATCGGATGAGGTTTATCTCAGAACTTCAGATTTCGAATTCAAGTACAATTAATTATCCTGGATGATGCCTAATATTATCTAAATCTTCCTAGAATATTATAGGTACATTCTGATATATAGGGATTATTCCATGTGGAATGTCCTGGGAATATATACATTCTTCTCCAACAGAGCACATTCCAGGGAATAGTCTATCGAATATAAGTATGTATATTCCTGGCATGTTCATGATTATTCCAATATTCCTAAAAAAATATTCGATGAATATTCATGGAATATCTGGTGCTGACTGAGCTATGATGAAGATTCATATCGAGAAAATGCTTTTCCACTTATATATTCCTGGTCGAAATAAATCCTCAATAACTTAGCGAAAATTGCGTAGAAAGAATTTCACAAAATGAAATTGAAGTAATGTTCAGGTGGGGGATAATATAAAAAACATAGAATTTCTTGCAATTTATTTTTCTGAATCGTCTCTTCCTCTAGAATTTCTACTTGTACATCTAATTACTACAGTTTCAATTATCGAAATTATAGTAAGACTACTTGTGAATAGAAGAGAAAATTCAAAGAATATATGCTCAACTGAATCACAAAATAACACCACAATCAGAAATCAATCTGAAGGATTCCTGCCTACTGCGCATCTCCAGATGCGTAGGGTATCCGTCATATCTCCACTCAACCTGTTTATACGCCATTCTTGTATTGTTTATTACATTGTTCACACTGCATTGTCTCGAAAAATAAATCAGGAAAAAAAAACAGATATTAAAATAATTTGGTTCATATAAGATTATCAAAATTCCCGCCTTATTGATCTGTTGAATACTGCCATGCGCAGTAACTCGATCTGAGTGATGCAGATATATTGCCATCTACATTTTAATGTCGGCATTTTTTTCATACATTGTTAAATATAGCCAATCAGCAGTATAGTTGAGCAGAGCAAGAGTAATCTTTGAATTGTGTGTGAACTTTCTGTATTGAATTTGAATGCGTCGTTTTGTTAGATAAAGAGAGAAAACTTCTGATTTCTGATCGATTATCATATTGTTGAAATTTGATTGA
The DNA here is from genome assembly GCA_918026855.4 of Phaedon cochleariae. Taxonomy (NCBI): domain Eukaryota; kingdom Metazoa; phylum Arthropoda; class Insecta; order Coleoptera; family Chrysomelidae; genus Phaedon; species Phaedon cochleariae. The sequence goes on along the minus strand of OU896722.1, from coordinate 26,362,617 downwards.
CAATTTTGTATACAAATTATATTTCCGCAACACCCTGTATAGCTAAATAATCGAAATATACTTATACTTTCAGTTTGAAAGTGCAAAAATCGAATGTAAATTTTTCTTAATGAATATACCATATTTATGCTTGCCTACACACATCGTGTTTTTAAACTTCACTGAAATCTCCCGCGATTTGTTTTCACAACATTAAAAAAGAAAAAAAAACATATCAAAAATGATTTCCATTCGATATTTCAGAATGAATTCTAGATGGAAGTCAATATCCATTGAACATTGATGAAATGAATCTCTGGTGCGCTTACTCTTCATTTGTTTCGTCAGACTGTGATATGAACAATTGAATTTCAGACGATGACGTGGGGTTCACATATTGAATGTTAGATGGCGTGATGGCTTATGATCAACATCAGTTCTACCAACCTTGATGCGGCTAAAACGCAAAACGAATTCCCTATCTTCATCAATGAACTCTATCTATATTGAGCTCATTGATCTTCATTGGCTACAATTCGATCACAATTGTCACATTGATGCCTGTAATTTTGGTCCGGCATCAGACTGAACTTAGCGAGATTCACCCACGCCATGTTATGTTTATCAAAGTAGGCGAAAATCAAGGAATTGTAAATCAGGAAAGGCATGCAGTGCGTACACCAGAGGTTGATTTCATCAATCATTGAACAGTGAGGTGCTAAACTTCTTAGGGAAGAATTTCCGGAATCACATATTGATATGAACTTCTTTATTATTTTGGTCTTGAATATCTACTCACGCAATTAAAGAGATTTCAGTAGTAGTTGAAACTGCCTGTATGTTTCTCCTGAAAGGGCCAACTATACTGTGTGGTACCTATAATGCATGTTCTTCAAAATGTAAGTACCTACAAGCATTTACGAGGTATCAAAGTGACCAAAGAAGACGTAAAATATATTAACGTTGGTTTTTCGTAATTTTCTGTTTTTGATATAACAAATATATTTCGAAGGAGTTGCGAAAATTATAGATGCATGAAGACTTTAACTAGAATAAATTCGTTAGCGGAGAGGTGAATGATTTTTCAAAACATGCGCGAGACACGTCAACGTTTTAATGTTTATATGTGTTTTACAATCGAATGCTGGTTTAAAAAGGAATCCAGCGTACCTATACTGATACAATTTGAGTTTGTAGTTCGTTTGAGAGTTGAAATGAAAATTTTTAAGTTTGCGATAATTTCAAAGTATTTTCATCGAGATTTCAAGTTTTATAGATTCAGTTGATTAAGGCTCTTTCACCGGTTCGAACTCTAAATATGGCATAGAAACTGAAATTCTTCTTGAGGCTGTGTAAGAACACTGGCATAAATTAGCGTATATCGCAGTTGCCGTGGCAAGAAATTGCTTTGAATTGTTTGTGAACATCTGAAAATTAAGGCCAATACACATTTTGAGGAAGAAGAATTGAATTTTGAAATCACGTTTTGATTTTATTCAACCCTTCCATCAAGCAAAGTTGAAAGCTATATGGTTGATGCAAGGTTGTAGCAATTATTGAAACTGACGTTCAGTAATATATTGCAAATGTAAAATTTGAAAATGAAGCGTTCCAGCAATATCACAACAACATGTAATATTGCTGCAACGCTTTATTATCAAACTTCACTCTTGCAATATTTTGCTGAACGTCGGTTTGACTGATTGCAATGTTCGACGTGGCAAATAGCGAGGAAAGTAGTTGTTTTCTGTTGAATATTCAGAATGAAATTATGTGCATATCATTATATGAAGCAGAATGCAAATTGTCTACTTCAGAAGATTTTGTTTTCAAATTCATATATCGTGTGTGTTCAATAGATGTAATATAGCCATGAAAGTAGTTGTTTTCTGTTGAGTAAACCGAGAAAGCAGAATTAATATTTCCATCACATGGAGAATGCTCAATGTATTTCTTTATATATATATATACAGGGTGTCCGCTAAGAGGAGGTCAATCCATTAACCATATATTCCTTGAACAAAAATAATATGAGTTTCTAAATACCATTTCTCATATTAGCCCTTCTTATTCGATATACAGGGTGTCAAAGTTGAAAATTAAAAACTGTTTTTTTCTAATTACTCGCGTAATTAATAAGATATTAATCTCAAAATAGGTACATTACTTCAGCACAAAGAGTTACATCGTGTGAGGAAAACAAAACAGAAAATAACTGTCAAATATTCAAAATACTGGGGGTCAAGTACACACTTACCCCCATATTTTTTTGTACGTGCGCTAATGACTTCCTATCTATTTTTCTTCATGTGTTCAATCATTTTTGAGTATTTTTTGATTTTTGTAAAATTCCGATAAAATTATTTGTTTTTACGATAATTCGAAAAGTACTGATTATTGTTTGATGCCTATGCAGCTTACGGTAATCTCATAATGTTCACATACTCCTATTTATTTCGTCGAAATTGGAAGAGGGCGTATCTTATCACGTACGGAAAGGTGAATATGGAAATACCGGGTGCTCAGAGCGAATGTATTAAAATAATTTTTACACTTTTTAATTTTTTTTTTTTTGTAAAAATTATTTTAGTACATTTGCTCCGAGCACCCGGTATTTCCATATTTACCTTTTCGTACGTAAAAAGATACGCCCTCTTTCAATTTCGACGAAATAAATAGGAGTATGTGAACATTATCAGATTACCTAAGCCGCATAGGCATCAAACAATAACCAGTACTTTTCGAATTATCTTAAAAACAAATGATTCAATCGAAATTTTACAGGAAACAAAAAATACTCAAAAATGATTGAACACTTGAAGGAAAATAGATAGGAAGTCATTAGCGCACGTACAAACAAAATATGGGGGTAAGTGTGAACTTGACCCCCAGTATCTTGAAAATTTGACAGTTATTTTCTGTTTTGTTTTCCTCACACGATGTAACTCTTTGTGCTGAAGTAATGTACCAATTTTGAGATTAATATCTTATCAAATATGCGAGTAATTAGAAAAAAACAGTTTTTAATTTCCAACTTTGACACCCTGTATACCGAATATGAAGGGCTAAAATGAAAAATGATATTTAGACTCATATTGTTTTTGTTCAAGGAATATGTGGTTAATGGATTGACCTCCTTTTAGTGGACACCCTGTATATATATATATATCTATTTTTATTGTGTTCATAAATATATCTGAGGGGAATTTTTTAAAAATATCCACCTCCCCGCTATCGAAATTTATTCCAGTTGAAGTCCCCACTCTATAGATTCGACTCAATTGTCGAAATCTAACGTTTCCTCATCCTCATCTCCAACCGAAAGGCACTTCGTTGTCTCAGAAAAAGGACACCTTGCGGAACCCGGGTCCCCTGATATTGGCCGGTTTGGTACTCGGAAACAGCCACCAGAAGGCGGGATGCACGAAGGAGAGCACTTGATACAGCCGTCTCATGATCCACAAGATGACAGGATGTAGAGGCAGCGCCTGCATCACGATGAGGCCGTCCATGGCCGCTCCGATGACGTCGTTCCTCGATATGTCACCTGTCAGTCTGGCTATTGCTTGCAGTGTGTCGAATACCGATCGTTCTGTGGATAATATAACAAAAGAATACTATATTATTCTTGAGTCCGTATGACACGGGCTAGTTTTTCACTCATAAAATGGATCATTATTCAAGGTCACGATTTTTTTTTATTTCCAAAAATTGATCATGACTTGGTCGCGTCCAAATCGTCAGCCTTTTGAATAGAAGCTACTTGAGGGTTCACTTAACGTCCTTTCTCAATATCTGACGCGATCGAATAATAGTAGATTGTTTTATTAGGATCAAAAGTGACACTTTGTTTGACAAGCGAATTTTGCATTTGCGAGGCGGAGAGTTTAGCGCAGCCGAGCGAACGCAAAATTTGCGAGTCGATCAAAGTCACTTTTGATCCAAATGAAACATGCTATTTTTCCTGCAACCGAAACAATTAACTCAAATAAACATGTGAAGTAACCACCAATGCCGTGCCATATATGTATGCAATGCAACAAATATTGACAAATAATCCGTGTGGTGAGAATATTCTACCTGCATTAACAGCAGGTTAGGTTTTCAAGGATGTTCGAATTGTAGTTTCAACATAAATACAACCACAGAGTGACATATTTGTGTATGGACCAGGTGCTCTAATGGCAAATACCGCGCCAGTGCCAGCTATAGGAACAAGACGTGGAAAATGTTAGGTTAGTGAGCATATCAACAAAGATAATAGTGATTATTCATTCATCTCCATACTACACTGTGTTTGACTTGATAATCAAATGAAGCTAAACAATATCGTTGTTTGAGACAAAAAAACTATTGCTTGCCGTTATTATTCAAAAACAAGTTATCCATCCCGAGAATAACGAATGAAATACAGATCAAGTAAGTATTTGAATCTTGAAGGCTTCCCTGATCAAAACAGAAATACTTAACTGAGATGTTTATAATTCCAATACTAAACTATAATAAGGTGTATTTATATCTCCAGCATGGGTATGAAATGCCAAATCTACTGAAATCGGAAACAAATTAGGTATGCGTCTCAACCCAAATAACCAACCGTCACAATGTTGTTTATTCTTGATGACGTCCAGTACATCCTTTTTAGTTCCTAGGAGCTAAAGTTCAACTTTGGCGCCTAGGAACTAAAATTCAATTTTAGCTCCTAGGAACTAAAATTCAATTTTAGCTCCTAGGAACTAAATATATTGCCTAGCAACATATCTATTTTTGTGTCAGTAAAAGGAGCGTCAATTTAAGAGCTAATTTTGGCATCAAAATGGACGTTTTTTGTGTCGGTTGCAGAAAAATTATATTTTTTACCTATTCTCTATCCCTTCGTACGGCCACCCCCACCATGCAAACTGGCAGATTAATATTTTTCGGTTATAAGAAACACGTGGGGCGCAAACACTATAATTATCTGATGCGCTCGAGTATTTCTATGTGACTGTTTTTTTTGACATTTTTGAACACCTGTACACGCTTTCCCCACCAGTGAAAGGTCATATATCATATAAACTTTTTTTCATTTTCGCTTCTAATCTTCACAATCTGATACGTCCCCACGACGCTCGAGTAAATCACTATATTTAGCCTCTTTGATTTGAATTGATTTTGATTTGATTCATTCATAATAATACAGGGTCTCTATAAATGATCGTAACATCGTAGTGGCTGTTGACTTTTTTTCCATTTGCCGCTTTCTACTAATGCTGTTAACAACATTTAACGACCAAAAAGAGAAGAAGTGATCATATACAGGATCTTCTTTATATATCGTTTTGCATGCACTATGGAAATGTATCTCAACGCGAAGGAGAGTCCAATATTGGAGTTTGAAAAATAATGGAACAAATAAAAAATATTTATTTAAGAAGTAATAAGTAGCGGTTTATTTCATTAACCTACATCAAATGTTCAAAATGTTCTCCGTTCTCCAAGCATTTCAAAACTCTTCGCCGTGTGTTGTCGAAAATGTTCCTCAGCATTTCTGGGCCAATATTTTGGCAGCAATGTGTTATTGAGGCTTGCAGCTCTTCAAGGTTATTATTGTCTCTCTTGAATACTTCGTCTTTCAAATATCCAAAAAGGCAGAAATCCAAAAGCGTCAAATCTGGAGAAGGTGTTGGAAAAGAAGGATTAACTCCTCGATTTATCACACGGTTCTCATGAAATTCTTGTAAATATTCTAAATTTGCACGTGTGGTGTGAGCAGTGGCTCCATCTTGCTAAAAATAGCCAACTCGAATTTCTTCATCATCAAGTTGATTGATGAATGGTTCTAACATCACTTGTCTGACTGTCTGTACCTTTCACCAGTGATAGTGCCATCGAAGAAAATCGGTCCATATATTTGCCTACGAGAAACTGCTAACCACACCCCAATTGTTTGAAAATGTAGTGGACTCTCAATGAAATTGTGGGGATACACAGATCTCCAAAACCTAAAATGTTGTGAGTTAATTCACGTATCCCGACGAATGAAACCAAGCCTAATCGCTGGAAAATGTTAGGTCCAATAGCATGGTCATCGTTGAGATTATTTTTGAACCATTTTCAGTACTCCAGACGACGTGGGATATCTATTGGCAGAAGTTGCTGTAGTACACTGGTCTTGTAAGGGTGCATATGCAATCATTTCTTGAGCACTTTATGGCATGTACTTATAGTGGCACACCAGATTGTAAAGATAATCTCTTCAATGATGTTTGGGGATTTTGCTCAACACGCGCCCTTAGATTTTCGACAACTTCTTCCGATATTTGGGGCCTTCCTGTTGATTTCTTTTTATTAACGTTTCCAGTTTGGATGAATCTGTTGATCACTGTTCTGATGTGGGCTTTCAAAGAAGATTCTTGAATCTGTACATTAGGATATTTCGCCAGGTACTCATCCTTGCAGGCTACTACCGAGTAACTCCATCCACCATTGATGAATGTGCCATTTCGACAATAAGACATTACAATAAATGTATTCTGCTCCGAGGAATGAGCCATCCTCTGTTCAACACGACAATAACAACGTAGAAAACAGAATCGTTTGAAAATTTCAACGAAAAACTGACATATAACAACTTCAGACCAATTTCCATGCTCTCAACTCTTTCCAAAATTATTGAAAAATTGGTGAAACGGAGAATGCTTGGCTTCCTAGAGCAACATAATATACTAGCGCAGGAACAGTTTGGTTTTCAAAATAAAAAAAACACCAATGATGCTATTTTCAATTTTCTCGAGAGAGTATACTTGAGCTTGAATGAAAAAGAGGCGGCTGCAGCAGTGTTTCTTGACCTTTCTAAGGCATTTGACTGTGTGAGTCATGAAATTCTGTTGCAGAAGCTTTTTCATTACGGTATTCGTGGTACAGCTCTAAACTGGTTCAGATCTTATCTCACTGATAGGAATCAAAGAGTATCATTGTTAAAAAAAACTTCGGATAAAGGTAATATTATACGGGGGGTCCCTCAGGGGTCAGTTCTTGGTCCGATTCTCTTCTTGATTTATATCAACGATATGGTCAGTCTAGATATTTCTGGACACCTAACTTTATTTGCAGATGATACCACGATTCTCTGGCATAACGAAGATCGAGCTAGTCTGGCTCAGTCAATTTCAGTGGACGTTGAAAAAATTAAAATTTGGTGTGAAGCTAATATGCTAACTCTGAATGTTTCTAAAACAAACTTAGTGACATTTAAGTCAGAAATTGAACAAATTGCTCTAGGAGATCAACTCATTGAGAGCAAGTCTGTCACGAAATTTCTTGGTGTTCACATAGATAACAATTTGAAGTTTGACCATCATATATCAGCTCTTAAGAAAAAAATATCAGCTGGCTGCTTCGCAGTCAATGTGATATCCCGTGAACTTGGATTGCAAGCTTCAATATCAGCATACTACTCACTTATTGAATCGCATCTACGGTATGGAATTTCATTCTGGGGGTGTAGCTGTCATGGTCTCTTAAATAGTGTTTTCGTCCTTCAAAAACGAGCTCTGAGATTTGTATTCAAACTCAAGCCGCGTGACTCATGCAGGCCAATGTTTCACAAATATAAGATATTGACGGTCTTTGAAATTTTCGTTTTAGAAACAGTCTGTTTGCTTCACAAATATAGAAGAAATTTCATGAACACAAACATAGACAAGATTACGCGTAATAAAAGGAACCTTGCTCTTCCTCTGCCTAGTTCATCTTTAACGAGACAATCCTTAATTTATAGGAGTAAAAAGATTTACAATCATTTACCAGAATGTACAGCTATGATCAATGATTTGAAACAATTCCGTAGATCTGTCAAAGATATGTTAGTGGGAAAAGGCTTGTACAGTTTGGATGAATACTTTGCCTACAAATTCTAGTCTTTCTATGATATGTGAGAATAATTAGAGATTCATATCATTGATTTTAAAGATAATTGTTGTTTGTGATAATAATGAAACTTGTCTATGTTATTTTATTTTATATATTTTTGTTCTGTATTATTTTTATATATTCCTGTTCTGTTGTATTTATTTATAATCTTGCAATCGATATATCGCAAGATACTGACTTTGTCGACAAAATGTGCTCATTTTAGACAATAAAGCTTATCTATCTATCTATCTATCAGCTATGACAGTATAATGATTGATGTCAGAAATTAAATTCGAATGTGTGAATCTCCATAAATGAGAGGCGGCAAATGGAGAAAATATTTCAACGGCTACTACGATGTTACGATCATTTATAGAAACACTGTATATGTCACACAGTTTATATAGATTATAAGATTATAACATTACACCCCCTTCAGAAGGACAGAATCCACCTAAGCAAGTGAATGCTTGTGTCGTGGTGTTCTATGCTTCAGTGTGGAAATAAATATAACAATATAATTGATATTTTCAGACAAGTGTAGCTCACATTTTACCTACTAGGTTGTAATATAAAATCAATAGGATGGAATTCGAAATCGGAAACAGAAACAAAGGAATGAATAGAAAAAATGAATTGAGTTTCTCAGTTGAAAATACGAAGTATAGTCGGAGTCTCGGTGACATAAATTTTGATTTTCAATTTGTAACTCCTAATTCTCATGATTTTTTTTATTTCCAGGGAAAGCATATTTTACAGTTTAGGCCCATAATGAAAAATAAACCTCTGCCTACGACTCTTTTTGAAATTAGGAATTTTGATCGATAGATTCTTTACCGATCGTGTCAATGTCTCGCCTTTTTCGAACTTATTCCTATTATCAAACATCCACAAAAGACATTGATATGAATACAAACCTCTGATATTCAGGAGCTTTGTATCTTTATAAAGTTGTTCTGTTGAAAAAAGCCTAGGTTTTTTTGGAAATGATTTTCAGAACGGAATTTATTTGTGTAGATTGAAGCCGGTAGAGTGTGTTGTTGTACATTCCGCCCCAAGCAGTTATACAGTATTCAAGGACAGATTCTGCTAGTGAATTATAGATTATGAATAGATTTTTTTCTCTCTCAGTTCATAAAAACTCCTTGTCAACATTCGGAGTCGTTTCACTAAGTAATCACAGTGAATAACATCCCATCTTAAATGCTGATCTATCATCACACCTAAGTATTTAATATTATCTATTCTTTTTATCAAAGGGGGATGCGCAGTTTTGTGAGGTACACCCTACTCGATGTATCCTCAAAGATCCTTCTTTTGGCTGATCACCTCTTGTTGTAAAGTGAATGTTATGAATTTGGTTTTTTTAGTATTTAAACTCAATAAGTTATTGTTCAGCCATAACTGTATATCTTTCAATGCTTTTTCGGCTTTCGTACATATTTACCCAAGAGTCTCCTGTTATGATGATAGCTGTGTCATCTGCACACGATACAAGTTGTCCCTTGAAATCATTAAATTTGCTGATACTGTTTATGTAAACTAGGAATAACACTGGACCCAAAACTGTTCCTTGTGGAACACCAACTGTAACTTTCCTCGACCCGCTGAGCTGATTGTCGATTTTTATTTTTTGCATCCTATGTGATACGATAGTTTTGCAATAGGATTAGGCTCGGTCCTCTTATGCCATGTGTCTAATTTATCTAAAAGCTTGAAATATGATACAGTATCGAACGCTTTAGCATGGTCGAGAAATATCAGACTCATCCAGAGCTTTCACAGTTTTATCTATTAGTTTCAGCACAGCACGTTCAGTATTGGAGTTAGAGATAATCCAAACTGCCTTTCAGTTATGACATGATTTTCATTGAAGAAATTCATTGACCGTTTTTTTAGTGATATTTCAAATACTTTCGCGAAATTGTTAATGACCGAAATAGGCCTATAATTTTCAATACATTCATGTTTATCTGCTTTGTAAATCGGGGTGACTGATGATTCTTGCCTGTCCTCCCAGCGATTACAAACATCCCTGGGATGTTTTGGGATGTTTTGAGAATGTTGGCATGAAGATGTTATTTTGAGACGTAATATATGCACTGACTAAAGAGGTCTTTGAAGGATATTGAAGTATTTTGTTTGTGTTCTTCTGTGGCATTCCTCTGTTTGCCTACTGAGAGGTATCCCTGGGATGTTTTGGGATGTTTTAGAAATGTAGGCATTAGGATGTTTTTTTGAGGCGTAATATGCACTTCCCAAAGAGGTCTTAGAAGGATATTGAAAGTATTGTTTTTGTTCTTGTGTGCCCTTTCTTTGTTTGCCCCACCACAATGTCTCATGCTTACGTCACAATATGATGAATTCTGATTTGTTTTCGATTTTGTTCTTCTTGTTCGCAATTGGCATTCGCGTTTGCAGCGTGTCACGCTTACATCACGCTGCTAACGAACAGAAAGGAATTTGGTGAAGTTTATTGTGTTAGAAGACTTATTTAGTTTGTAATAATGACCATCAGATGCAAGATGTGTTGTTCGGTGCCTCAGTGTAATCAATATATAAAAGTACGAATTTATCAATACACAGCTTCTCCGCAGTTGCAAAATTATGCATTGTGGAGAACATTTCGAAAATTGGGAAACCTATTTCCACTTATATGTCTGTGTGTAGTAAGCACTACTCAGAAACCGATTAAGAAGGTGATTTCATATCAAGAAAATATTTTCATGTTCAATCTATTTTTAATGCATTTTTTCATTCAAGGGAAACGGAATTCTAATGCAAATTTCATTTTGACAAAAGGCTTCAGAAAAGTACCTCGGAAATGGTTGTTTTACAGCGATTTAATGTGCGCAAGACGCGTTGAAAATGTTCTGTTGTGTCCATGAAAAGGCTTTAAAAAGAACTAGGGAGAAGGTAGTTTTGTGACATATCAAGGACATCTCGATAATTGCTGCCTGCGGCGGACATTGGCTATTCTATAATAGTTCTATTCATGTGTGAACAGAACATCGCAGTGGAGGTCCAATGTCTCGAAATCTCGTACTTTTAACATCTCTGAGATGTTTTTGTGCTCTCTGGGCTACTATCAAGTCCATTGTACCAGTATTTCACCTGATGAAGCTACTGTGTTAGCGAAACATGTCGTGTGATTGAGAATTTAGTGGAAATCTTATCGTTCGTGAAGTTTTTACATTTTAATAATTGTGAATAAATAGAGGTACCAGATACCCATGTATTTTATGTCATTAAAGGTTAGTTAAAGTATAATATAGATTATACCTACCAAGCAGATTACGTTCCTTCAAGTGATATGCATATTGGTAATGACGTCTGTGAGTTAAAAGTTAGAAGGTAGGTATGCCTACTGCCTACGTAATAGGTAATCAAGAATACACTAAAAAGTATGGAATATATACTCGATGAATCAGCCATATCTTTGGAAAATATTCAAATAATAGAAGGAGTGAGGAACATTGCAATAATTCACAACTCAATATTGAAGGGCCGTGTATTCTTGAAGTGCCCATGAGAACCCTGTAACTTTTGAATCGTTAGAGAAGAAATTTTGAGGTTTGGAGGTTTTATACTCATATACATAACATCATATTTTGCATTCACTGATAAGATTATGCTTTTTGAGTTACTCAATTTTCAAATGGGACACCCTGTATATTTTCACATTTTTTGATTCAGGAGATCATTTTACATAAAGTTGTATAATTCGGGTTAAAATTTCTTTAGTGTTCATTTTTTATTCGATTATTGGAATCGTATCTATAGGTGGCTGTTACTGCCATACATTGTTTTTGTATCAGTTCCTGTATCTGAATTCAATTCTAGGATTCAAATTTTGATTATAACTATATGTTATTGAGTACGCGTTTCATTTCAAAGTCAATGCAATCGATTTATATTTTCGAAGCGTCGCGACGCTCAGCTCTTAGAAGGCGTTGAATTTTCCAAACTTCGAAAAAAATCTACTCGACCCCATCCATTGGCTACTTTCTACAGAAACCAAATATTTTTATTCGTACTGTCTGTAGGTTAATCGAGGAGGTGTGGTACATTCATTATTCCAAATTTTTTGGGATTTTCTCTCCTCGTTTCTACAGAATAAAAATATGTACTTATGTTCCTTCGTCCTTACAATATAAAGAAAAGACACATCGATAAATCGAAACTAGCTGAACATATCCTTACTGAAGACAGACATCATATGGCAGAGTGGAATAATATTAAAATCATTGGAAGAGAAGATAATAACTAGAAGAGAAAAATCAAGGAAACTGCTTGCATTCTTCTGAACGTAGACAATATCATTGCTTCTTGTTCAATTGATATAGACAGAACATGGCATTCACTACTAAAATCTAAAAATTGTTCTAAAATTGTTCTATCTAAAAAACTCATTTGATTGCCAACGTCAAAAATTGTCAATGAAAACTGAAAAGCTTCAAGACAGATAAGACTTTGCTATCAAAATAATCATTTCTTATGTTGAAAACGGGAGCAGAATCGGTCCCGAAACGTCCAAAGATAAGTGAAAATTTGATATTTCTTCAATATACCTTTATTTCTCTTCTCTAAACTTTTTTTGATACAAATTGTCACTGACAAGCTAGTGGATTTTTCTTATAGGCTCTCTGATAGAAAAATTCTTTAAACGCAATGACATTTTGGGGCAATTCATCTGATTTGTACGATACGAAGGCCTGGAAGTACGAAGTCCTGGAAGGGACACATAAAATAAAAAAAATAAACTCTTCTAAATTCTGAGTTATAACTCGGAATTTTAAAATTCCGACATATCTCGGAATTTTACATTCAAAATTCCGAGTTATATCTCAGAATTTTAAAATTCCGAGTTATAACTCGGAATTTCACATCCAATATTCCGAGTTATAACTCAGAATTTTAAAATTCCGATATATAAGTCGGAATTTTGATGTGAAATTCCGAGTTATAAGTCGGAATTTTACATCCAAAATTCCGACGTATATCTCGGAATATTAAAATTCCGTGCAATAAGTCGGAACATTGAAATCCCGACTTATAACACGGAATTTTAAAATTCTGAGTTATAACTCGGAATTTTGAAGAGTTGATTTTTTTTTATTTTACGTGTCCCTTCCAGGCCTTCGTAGATTTGTTCTTACTACACGTATATTGAAATAATATTCATATTTTTATTTTATAGAAACGAGGAGAGAAAATCCCAAAAAATTTGGCGTGCGGAGTTTCAGGTGAAAAACCCTGTATACACTATCAAATTTACAGATTTTTCTGTTGCTCGATTTGCCAGAAACGTCTATCATTAAATGCTCATCGTGAAAAACCCTGTATATATAGTATATGGCTATGACTATTTTAGCAAATATCAAGAAATTATACAAAATGACTCATTTCTTTTGATTATTTCAAATTTTGGAAATTCGTACCTTTCCTTTTGACAATAAAAATGTTTTGTAGAATTAATTTGAATAACGATAAATCATAATTAACCTTGAAAAGTATACCCATCGTTGCATATCTTCAACCCCATTGATAAGAAAACATACACGATAAAAGAGAAAGTATACTAATTTCAGCAGGTACTATAATACTGCTCGTAATTATATTTTTAGCAAGACTATGTACAGGATGTCAAACGACTAAAAGATCATGCTACTTCATGAAAATGTGGATCGAAGCAACAAGTTCTTCATACACAGGGTGTAGCGAAATTCGACCGACAACGCTTGACAGGTAATAGTCCTCGTTATTTCATAATCACTGAGATAGGGACATACGGTTTTCCAGTGTTCAGTACTCGAGATACAGGGCGTTGAAGTTAATAAATATAAATAGTTGTTTCGTAATTTCTCAAGGATAATTGAATATAACGCATTCAAATTCGGTTTATGGTTTCATCTTTGAATGGGTCATATTTTGACCAGAAAGCCATTCAGGTCATTTCATCCAGTGGTGCCCTACAGGGGGTTGTGGCAACTTTTCCTCCCATATTTTTTACGCCACTGATTCAATTTCGATTATTTCCAATTCCTCGAACTCATTGTTAAATTCTGTTGAGAAAATGCATCACGTTCAACTGAGCTGAAATGAACAGTTTTCGAGATATTCGACCCAAAATTGAAGATCATCATTTTCAGTAGTAGAAAATTGCAAAAATATTTTTCTGGTGTTGAGTAGATTACTATTCAGATATTATTCTGTAGCTGAACAGAAATAGATATTCCACGCACAAGGAGAAAACAAACATTTTTGTAATTTTCCACTACTGAGGAAGATGAAAAATTACTATGCAAACTTCTATTTTGGGTCAAATATCTCGATAAATGTTCATTTTAGCTCAGTTGAAGGTGATGCATATTTCAACATAATTGAACAATTAATTCGAGAAACTGTGAATAATCGAAATTTTATCAGTGGCGTAGAATATATGGATGGAAAAGTTTTCACAAATCCCTGTAGCGCACCTCTGGATAAAATTCTGGGAATGTCTTACAGGTAAAAAATGAACCATTGGAAGATGACACCATATACCGAATTTGAATGCATTATATCCAATTTTTCTTGGGATATTGCGAAAAAACTATTTTAATTCCTCAACTTCAACGCCCTGTATCTCGAGAACTGAACACTTGAAGACCGTCTGTTCCTATCTCAGTGATTATGAAATCACGAGGGATATCACCTGTTAAGCGTTGTCGGTCGAATTTCGCAACACCTGTATATTATTGGAATTTGCATGTAAACTGGGCGTCAATTGAAACGTTAATAGTGAAATTTGTCATCAAGTTTGACTTCTCGTATTTTCTAAAATATTGAACGAATTTTGAATTGCCGCCGTGATTCTGAATGCCTTTTTCATCGTCTTTCGAACCGTTCCTTACAACTTCTCCTGAATTGATCAGGACCCGTGATACAGGGTGAAACAAAGTTTCGTGCATTTTGAAAAGAATTTCTCCCTTGCCCCATTTGTCGGAAGACCACGATGCTCATATCTTATTCAGGCATTTCATAAATAGCAACCATACCTCAAGACGTTTTCGAGTTTTTGCCAAAAACTACTGTGGTGTCCGAAAAAAAATGTTTTTTGCATTTTTTTTAAATGGCCTGATTACCTGTCTCTTCAAAACGATGAATCAGTCTATTTATTGTCATGACTGACTTATTGAAAATGGTACTTAAATGAGTTTGGGTATATCCTAATCGTCGTAACCTGAAATAATAATTATCTGTACTGAATTATAGTTTAGATCACTATAATGATCTTACCAAATGATATTTTCCATTTCGACCCGATTTGAACGAGGCATCTTCAAATTTTTTAGGACCCGAATTACACTGATGTTTTCATGAAAATTGGCAATTGATATAACCTCTATGTATAACTACATTGTTTCAACAATACGTTGTTATAGAAACAAAGGTATCGTTGTTTGTTTTTGTTGACGAGATGTGTTGATTTACTGTTCACTAAGGTAGACAACTTTTATGATAGACTGCGAAGTAATAAATTATTGATTGTTTTTGAGTAACCTGGTATACGTATCTGCTCGAACGCTTCCTCTAAAATTAGTCCATTTGAAAAAATTAAAAAAAAAAATTTTTTTTCGGAAACTACAGTAGTTTTTGGCAAAAACTCGAAAACGTCCCGAGGTATGATTGCTATTCATGAAATGCCCGAATAAAATATGAGCATCGTGGTCTTACGACAAAATGGGGGGGCGGAGAATTTTTTTTCAAAATACACGAAACTTTGTTTCACCCTGTATCACGGGTCCTGATCAATTTAGAAGAAGCTGTAAGGAACGGTTCGAAAGACGATGAAAAAGGCATTCAGAATCTGGGCGGCAATTCAAAATTGGTTCAATATTCTAGAAATTACGAGAAGTCAAACTTGATGCCAACTTTCACTATTAACGTTTCAATTGACGCCCAGGTTATTTAACAACGAACACCCCAGCGAGCACAAACATCCCTGAGATGTTTTGGGATGTTCTGAAAATGTTGGCATGAAGATATTTTATAAACGTAATATGCACTTCCCAAAGAAGTCTTCGAAGGATATTGAAGTATTTTTTTGTTCCTCTGTGGAATTTCTTTCTTTGCCTACTGAGAGGTATTCTTGGGATGTTTTGAAAATTTAGGCATCAAGATGTTTTTCTGAGACGTAATACGCGCTTCCAAAAAATAGGTCTTCATAGGATATTTTGGAAGTATCCCTGGGATGTCTCGTGATGTTCTGAAAATGTTGTCATGAGGTTATTGTTTCTTCAGACGTAATGCACTGTCCCAAATAGTTGTCTGAAGGATATCGGAAGTATTGTTTTTGTTCTTCTGTGCCATTTCTTTGTTTGCCCCATCATAACGTCTCATGCTTACGTCACCATACGATGAATTCCGATTTCTTTTCGATTTTCTGGTTCTTCAGTTCACGTTATAGCGAATAATGACTAGTAAATGCAAGATATGTTGTTCGATATATCACACTTGGGGTCTATCGAAAATGACTACAGAGATTTTTCAACTTTAGGACTTTTTCGTGTCAAAACTATTTATTATCGGTCAAAGCGGCTCCAAGTCCCTATCTCAACTTTTGATTCACCATTTACTGATATTCTATCGGAACAGATACAGGGTGGTTCAAGATTCAGAATTCTAATCTATTTTCTTTATAAAATTTTAAACGAACAGTTAACAAATCGGGAGTTCTTGAATCCTGTAGATCACTCCCATAAGATAAGATCCAAAGTGAATCTCTCACCACAAGATAATCTTCAAAGACACTTATCCAACGTACATATACGTCTACCTAGCAAATAGACTTTATAATTACTTGCCATTGGAAATCAGAAAAGAACACACCATATTTTCTTTCAGAAAAAAAGTCAAATCACACATACTTAAATTATTACAGACAGATCCACCATTTATAAATTTATTGACCCTATTATACCCGGCTAGCTACTCTTTCCTTGATACTTGCTTTTTCCTTAGTTTTAACCTCTTAATTCTCACATGTTATCATTTTTTTAACCTTATATCATACTTAATTTTCATTACATCATTCATTACCTCATATCACCAATGTATAGTTTTTGATACTAATGTAATTCGATGTCGTTCTCATATACAGGGTGTATCTATATAACACCGAAAAATTCCAGGGGTGTTTCCAAATATTCTAGCAAATGAAGTTCATACAAACATATGCTTCCTAACTTGCTCCATTTTTGAGATACAGGATGTTGGAGTTGGAAGTGTCGTTTTTATTTATAACCCCCTGTATTAGCTTTCATGTTGCCTGAATTCAGTATAGATGGTGACTGAGAAAGCCCCAAAATTTCAAAATGATTCTAATTGGGGTGAATAATTTCATGGAAATCTTGAAAACAGCTACATTGAAATTTGGAGTCAAATCGAATTTTTATTGTTCCCTCAAAAACTAAGCTGGATACAAAAATCACACAGAGGATAAAAAAGTTGTTATTCTAATAGTTAAATCTAATAAAAATATGAAACTCAGAAAAACCGGTGGCGTACAATGACATTCACCAAGAATATCGATAAATTTACCAACTGTGACGCCACTGGAAATATTATTTCGAATCGAATTGCACTAGAAAAAGCTCTATATTACTATTAACAAAACCACAACGTTTTATTGAAATTGGTGAAAAGACAATCGATAAATGAATAGAAAAAAGATTTTTCATGAAAATATTATACCCTGTATCTCGAAAACGAAGCAAGTTAGGACACATGTTTATATGAACTTTATTTCCAAAAATATCACAACGTTTCAACCCTTCAACTTTTTCGGTGTAATTTAGATACAGAAATCATTGTTTGTCTGCGATCCCCCTAACAACACAAGTACATCCTAGGGATTTCCCAGGAACGTCCCAAATTTTATACTAGAGCATCTCAAGGATATCCTTTGTCGGGACAAAGTACGTACTAGGGACGTCCCATAAGGAACATCCAGCTGGTCGCCAAAAAAGGCATCCAAGGGATGTCCTTCTGATACGTCCCTGGGATGTACCAAGTACGAAGAAAAGATATCCCTAGGACATCCCAAGGATACTCCAGGGACATCCCTTCGACAATAAAAAAAAATGTAGGTCGAGTAGGAATTGAACCCGGGACCTTCAGCTTATCAGGCACACACCTTACTCGATTGGCTGATAGATGTTTTTTTTTCATCGCTTGGAGCGCACGAGAGGGAATCCCTATAATGTTCAAAGAACATCGTGCGTTCGTAGGGAGGATAGGGATAGGAGGTAGGTATTGGAATTTTTTTTGAACTTCTGGAGATTATATGTTGTTGGGAATACTTCCTCAGGCAATGAATTCCAGAGCCCAGCCGTTCTATGGATGAAGGAGTTTTGATAAAGTGCTGTTCGGCATCTTTCGAGGTTGACAACGAAGGGATGTGCTGACTGGGCTTGTCTAGTTCGTCTGACTGGTATTGCTAGTGAAGGGATGATAGCAGAGATTTCCGAAGAACATTTCCCGTGGAAGTATCGATAGAAAAGTGAAAGGTCGCCGACCTTTCTACGGTGTTCCAATGATGTCAAAGAGCGAGTGAGTGTGGCGTCACCCACCAGGCGGATGGCTCTTCTCTGGATGGAATCTAAGAGCATCAGCGTATGTATGTATGTACTGAACAGATTCATAAACAGGACTTAACTACAGAAACCTGAATAAATACAACTTTGTTAGGATTTGGGTATGATTATTATCATTCTTGGGTGCTTTAAAATGAGGGACATTATGCATTTACGATTTCTTTTTGCGAAAAATGATCATTTCTTAAGAAGTTCTGAGACTATATCCTTTATTTTCATTACAAATATCTTCCGGAAGAAAAACAAACATTTTCAAAGAAATTCAACTCAATATTTCGATGAAATTCAATGACTCTTATGTGAATGGATATCAGATATTCCAGGGACACGAATGGAATAACCTAGGGATGTACTGCGGGACATCCTCTGATGGATGCTCCAATCATGTCCTTGTATCGTGGGACAAAAAAGGGACGTACCTAGGACATCCCTGTGTTTCTATAGGGCCACGCCCTGGCTTTGCCTTATTAGTATGGAGTTGTTGTTTATTCACATAACTATGTAGCTGTACGTTCTGATGATGAATAAACATTATTAAAATTATTATAATTGTACAGAATAACCTACCTTCTATTTCCATGACAGCTCTCGCCACCCTGGATTTTCCCAAATTCTCCTCATCGGCAACTTCTTCTCTTGCCTTCGGCGATATCTGGTCCACCACACTCAACTCCCTTCCCTGTATAGCCTTGGCAGCACATCCTCTGGAACAAGCGTTCCAGACGAACAACACGAAGAAGAACGCTTGAACCTTCATCCTTGCAAGGGAAATGTTAATCCGTTGCCGAAAACTTGGTGACTAAACAGCGTCAGCTCATATTTTCGCGTTGATAATTTTAATAAGCACACTATCAGGTAACCGAAACAATTAGAAAAATGAACTGTCATGTTTTAATTGTAACATCGGTTTTGTGTGAAAATAATGATACCAAAACAGACCTATTTTATGTCAATCAGCAGGTTTAGCTTTTCGAGTCTGATCCTATTTGTAGATACTTTACTTATTGTACTATAGGTAAGTGGATCGACGCAGTGGATTTGAGTTCACATAGTATTAAAAAAAATTGATATGGACACATGATATGAAAAGCATTTCAATTAACGCACAGTATAAATATTAAGTAGATAGGTGGGTACCTACTCAGTTGATTATCTACAAGGTTTTGATTAACTAAAAATCAGGCTGGTTCATAATAATTGTAGTTTATATTGATCAGTAGTGGATTTGGAAAGGGGTAAAAGAGGTAACTACCCCTCCTTAGGTCTCGTCGAAATATTGATTGTCAACATATTTGTGTTATTTATGTGTGTGTTGGAAATATATAATCTAATATTTTGCGCCGGCAGGAGTAGAAGTTAGTTTCTCTGGTAAAAAAAGAAGGGGCAGAAGTCTCGTATTATTCCCTAGGGAGATAATGTGACATATTCATCAATGAATCAGGAAACAAATCAAAGGACGCTTGGAGGTTAATAAACTATGAGCGCAATTCAAATAAAAAACTTCCAGCCTCTAGCAGCGTCTCCCCTGAAGAATATAACATCTTTTTCACAAATGTAAAAATAGAGAATATAGAAAAATGCCTAGTGTCTGCCCTAACTTTATGTGATCTAATAAGTAAGGCTTTTGACAGTGTAAATCATGAGCTCCTACTAGGTAAACTAGAATATTATGGTATACGTGGCACAGCGTTAGAACTAATGAAAACCTACTTATGTGGGAGAAAGCAAGTTGTTTATACATCTGGAAATTCTAGCAAATGTAAATCCATGTCGCACGGTGTACCACAAGGTTCCATACTGGGAACAACACTCTTTTTGGTTTATATAAATGACATCTTCAGTTTCTTACTTCCAAGCCCATCTTTCTGTTATGCAGATGATGTATCAACGGTAGAAGCAGACTCAAACATTAACGACTTAATGGACCTATGTTCTAGGACAAACAACAGTGCTGAAACTTGGTTTACCTCAAACTAAACAGGGATAAGACACAGAAGATTATAATATCTTCAAACCGACAAGTAACAACGAAGCAACATGTGAATTTATTGGGGTTTAAAATAGATGACATTGTGAATTGGGAAGCACATATCGCTGGTCTGTGCGGAAAACTTTCTACACAATTGTTTCTACACTAAGACAGCTGAAAATGTGTTTTAGTCAAAGAATGCTATTACAGACATATTTTTCTCTTTTTGTATGCAAAAAAAAGCAATCCGGATAATAGCCAATGTCTATCATAGAGAACTCTGTCGCTCTTTATTTCAAGAACTTAAAATTCTACCCTTGCCATGTATCTTCATGCTTTACAATGTTTTGAAAATACACAAAAACAATACTAAGTACCTCACAAATGCAGACTTCCATAATTACCCAACTCCAAGAGGTGCTCAACTGAGGCCTCAATGGGCTTATATCACAAAAAAATTCATTTCATAATTCGATAGAACTCACCCAAACTAGCTCACCACCGCAAACCGTTTCTTGCTGTGAGCTCCCTACGTTTTATACAAAATTATTGAAATCCCCGATTTTTCGGACCTCTGAAAACGAGGCTATGATGTGACGTCAAAACCCTAATACTGAAACAAGAATATTCCAGACAGAAATGAATAATACATGATTTCTGACAGAGTGAATTAGCGCGAGATCACAGTTGAAAGAATTAATATATCAGTTGCCTCAGTCTCCGTCGGGCGTTTGGTATTTTCTTTTGACTATGGCGAAATGAGGTTTCTACGTCATAAGAGGGTCCGTTTTCAGATGGTACTATTATTTATGTCCAAAAATAAAACATTCCAGTTAATTTTTCGATCGAATTATGTCGTCAATCATCATTTAGGTATAAAATTAAGGATCATTATAAACATGGTTTGAGTTGAAAGTTCTACTAAGGTGTACACGCCCATTTTATCGACTGAACCTATCGGCTCGAAATTCACTCAACTTACATTTATATAATAAAATACCAGCAGACATTACTGGTCTAAATTTCAACCGTTTCAAGGTTAGAGTTAAGCACTCACTATTGAGGTACTGTTTCTACTCAATTGAAGAGTATTCAAATTGTGAGTCATCAATCTTTTAATCTTTTAATCTTTTAATATGTTAGTTCTGGCTATTTTAGATGAAATTGTAATGTAATGTAGAGGTAATGTAATTGTAATGTTTCTCTTACTTTGTATCTGACTTGTCACTATTTATACATTTTTGTAGTTAACGTGATGAAATAAATTTACTTTACTATTTTCTCCCAAGGGAGTTTATACCAACTTTACATTTTCCGCATAGCTCTGCGCTTTCTTTTCGGAACACCCTTCTTTGAAGCGAGTATAAGCTGCATCATACAGATGTCTAGATTTTCACTGGTAGCAAGTTAAGAATCACTGCAGAAGCAGTATCTAAAAATCGCACCTTGGAAAAAATCTTTCATTTCTGTCCCATGGTGTATAATGTACTATTACATTTTATACTCATATATACCTCCTCTCCACCCTAACCATTATTACTCTGGACTAGCCACTGCATTGACAGATAGGTATCTTAGGAACAATTATTGTGACAGAAATATTTAAAAAACTGCAATTCTTCACAGGAAACCATCCATCACAGAAAGTAAGATGAAATGAGGAAAAAAGAATTGTAATTTCGATTTTCCTCGTATATTTTGAATACGGTTCGTGATTACCGTTTTCGAGATGTCAATAGTTGTTCGACATAAAAAATACTTTAGACGGTATATCTTCGTAGTAGACCAATAAATCATTTTTTTTATGGATTTTGGTTATACTTATTCATGTTTTGCATTCTGATATATCAATGTCACATAAATGCGACGTATCCCATTAATTGTGAAGATATTAAGCAACATATATTTTCAATATGTTTAGGTAGGTATACCTATATAGACCTGCTACTCGTTAAGTTAATGATTATATTCCATGATATTGTGCATTGTTCAGAAACTTGCTGGGCTTTGATAACGTATACTCAGTCTGGGTCAGGTTAGGTGAGGCAATAAACTGAAGGATAAAGTGGACACATTTGAAAAGTCAGGAATTTACGAAATTTGTTGTAATGATTGTGGTGAAACATATAGAGGCCAAACTAGGCGACCTATAAAACGAAGGTTCAAAGAACACCTGTAGCTAATAAAGGTCTGTACAAAATCCCAGCACAAGTCAAAATAAGCCGATTTGAAGCAACTTACCTAAGTCTGAATATGCCCAGTTTAAATAATAATAAAAAAATGACCAGTATACACTCCAAAAAAATGTATATAGATTTTTCAGAAACGGCTGTTGGCCTTATAAAAATCAAAACAGTCCGAATATATGACATTGAACTCAGGGGTGCCACAAGGATCCATTTTGGGTCCTCTGCTTTTCTCGATATATACCATCAATTTGTATGTATATGCTTATGACACATAGATTTATCATGATTTTCCACCGCAATTGGCGGATAATGCCCGTGAATCTATTAATAGGGAACTGGTGGCGTTTATTAAGTTAGCTTCTGAACATTGTTTGCTGATAAATTGCGCTAAATCTAATGTAATGTTATTTGGTTCGATGTATAACCAGGCTAGACTTCCTTTTCCTATTCATATAGAAATCAATAACGAACCAATCGCAATGGTTGAAAAAGCTAAAAACCTTGGCATTTTCATAGATCGAGACTTAAAATTCGAAAAACCTGTTAATCAATCGATTCAACGTGCATATAGCTCACAGAAACTAATTCGCGGAAACATGCATTTAGTTCCTCGAAATATCAAAATAAAACTATGTGAAGCATTAGTCCTATCACATTTCAACTTCGCTGACTCCGTCTATGGTCCAAACTCAACAACTGTATATAAAAACAAAATTCAAAAAGTGCATAATTCTTGTTCAAGGCTGATTTATGGTGTGAGAAGAAATCAGAGAATATCACATAAATTAACAGATTGGATGGTTAAGTATGCAGAATAGAAGAATTCATCACGCTGTCACTTTATACCACAAAATTATTTCAGTTGAAATTCCTACATATTTGCACCATAAAATGTCATCCAGGACAGATTACATAACTGAAATCTACGATTTAAAGGTTTATTATCCCCACCTGAATTCAAAACTGAAATATTCGGGCCATACCAAATTTATCAGTTATACAGGCTGATCCACGGTGGATGGCTTATTAGAAGTATCTGAGGAACGAAAAAACAGAACATTCTGAAAATTTGTATGCTCCGATAATTGAACATTCTCTATCCGTCTAAAATATTTTCATCGATACAGTGTTGCCACTTCTATCAGAAACAACTAGTAACTTTGTTATTTCAAATGGAACACCCTGTATTTTATTGCATTTTTAGATTCTTTCTGAAGAGCTGATTTCATCAATGCATCACACTTGGGGTCTAGCAGGAATGATTACAAAGATATTGAGTGTTCAAAATCGAGATTTTTCAAATTTAGGATTTTTTTGTGTCGAAACTATTCATTATTGATCAAAACGGCTTACATGTCCCTATCTTAACTTTTGATTCACTATCTACTGGAAATTTATTGGAAAAAATACAGGGTGCTTCAAGATTCAGAATTCTGGTCACCCTGTATCTGTTCCAATTAAATGTCAGTAGGTAGTGAATCGAAAGTTGATATGGGGACATGTAAGCCGTTTTGATTGATAATGAATAGTTAAGACACAAAAAACTCCTGAAATTGAAAAATCTCGATTTTGAACACCCTATAATCTGTATTCATTCCTGCTAGACCCCAAGTGTGATACATTGATGAAATCAGCTCTCCAGGAAAAATCTAAAAATGCAATAAAATACAGGGTGCTCCATTTAAAATAACGAAGTTGCTAATTGTTTCTGATAGGAGTGGCAACACTGTATCAATGAAAATATTTTAGACGGATAGAGAATGTTCAATTATCGAAGCATCCCATCTTTCAGAATGTTCTGTCTTTTCGTTCTTCAGATACTTCTACTAGGCCATCCACCGTGGATCACCCTGTATAAGTCCGTTCCTGAAAGTATGAGGAACCTCAGCATTCCTTGCTTCAGGTCTGAAGTTAAAAATGAACTATTTAAAACACAAGTCTAGATATTCCTCTACCAGGCTGCCCAAAAAAACTAATAAAAATTTGTGGAGATAATCATCCCATTCCTCTCAGTTTTCTCCAACTGTCTATATTATCAATCAATAGGCTGAACACTGCAAAGCTCACCTTGACTCACTATATCAGGGTTAAGTGCATTTTCGTAGTGCTCCTCTACAGAAAATTAACTTCGCCCTGTATTTTCACAAAACCTTTTTTGTTTATGTTTATAAAATGAATATTACTTGAGAATAATTAAGTATTTGAAAGATACATCCTGAACTGGAAATTCACTGAGCAACTTACATCCACAAAAATCACAGCAAAAACTTTTTATTCGAAATAATTTGAATATTCCAGTGCGGCATCCAACATTTAAAATATCTCGAATAGTGTTCACTTCAGCGGATTTTTACAGCAGGTGTACCTTTTTTGCTTAGAAATGTTTAGAAAATCATATCTTTGACGGAAAAAGTGAGAAAACTACACTGACAAAAAAATTATGACCAATCTAATCCATAAGAAGAGCATTGGTAAGCGCTCTCTGATTGTCCACAGTGAAAAGGTATTCCGGTTTCGCATCCCGAAAAACCCCAAGATACCGATTTTCGAAGTGAATCGTTGAAAAATTTGTTGAAACATTCGAATTTAATTTTTTAACATTAACAACCTATATCTCACACAGTTCTTGGAAATGTGCAAGTATCTAAACCATTCTTTTCAATTTCACTTTCGTCTACATTTCACATACATTTTTAATGAAGATTTCTGATGCAAACAGAAATTGTTCGAATAATTCTGGTTGCAACACCGGACTCAAACGACTGAAGGTGTGTTAAAAAAACTGTGTTGCCATGGTAATTTGTTTAATCAGAGATCATCAATCCGTGATTAATCGATCATTTAGCGTGATACATATCCCTACGATGAATGCCATTTTAGTTATGTGAGTAGAAAAAGTAAATGATTGTTCAAAAATTGTTTCCTCCGTTATTCAGTTGCCCCCTAACGAGCAACCCTCAGAAATCTTCGAGAAACTTGTGCGAGCAAGGAATGACGGGGTTTCACCTTTTAACGTGTGATCCCAAACACATTTTTGAGCCATCAAAAAAATCTTCTGCAGTCGCGGGGAATTGAACCCACGACCGGCAAGCGAACTCGGATAAGAACATTGACGCTTCGTCCGCGAGTCTACCTGGCCGTTGATAATAAGGGTAAAGGAGCTATTCCATATAGCTCTCTGTATAGCTTAGTTATTAATAAAAATATCTGCATGAATTACAGTAGCTCAAAAACAACACACCAAAAAAAAATGAAATAAAAATATTAATAAAAAACCATTATTTTAGCATCAATATATTTTGCAATATAAATAGGCACTATAACATTGACTTCTAATGACTACTATATCTTAAGCATATGTTTGTAAATTTCATAAAGTTCATGGAATAATAAGACAAAGTTAATTTGTCTTCATGATTACATAATTATGTCTGTTTCAAAGTCTAGGTAACTACTGAACACTTCATTTGGACATCATCTCATATTTCTAAGCAAACTATGAAAGTTAACAAACACTCAATTTGAATTAATATACAGGGTGGGGCATTAGCGAGTCAATGATGATTAGAAATTTGATTCAAAAACGAATGTGAATGAGACAACAAGGTCCATAACTAGAAATTATTGCGGCATATACCGGAAAAAATCTAGAGGGTCAGGATCACTTTTTTTAAATGGAATGCTCTATATATTAGCACATTTTTTTAAGCATCCCTGTGATCATCATCCACTCCTATAATACTGTTGACTATATCTCGATCTTTTCAAAGTTATTAATTTTTTTGTCGAAATAATGTCATCTGCAGATCCATGCCGAAAAAATCACAATTGATATTTGTAAACATTTTTGAATTATTGAACATTGAACATTACAGGTTGGCCATTTTCATCGATATACAGTCTTATCTGTTATTGAAACATCAAAAGTCCAATCAATGAATCAGTAAACCAGTTTTTTCATTAATAGAATTCAAACCAGGATTAAAGCAGAACTGGTTTACTGATTTATTGATTGGTCTTTCGATGTTTTAGTAACAGATGAGAATGTGTATCGATGAAAAAGGCCAACCTGGAATTCTCAAAGTTCAATAATTCAAAAATGGTTACAAATATCAATATGGATGTTGAAATAAAAGATGTTCGTGTTTCGATTTAACACCAAATGGCCTAAAAATGTATGGGGTGTTCCATTTGAAAAACTCGAGAAAAATCACTTCCAAGAGTTCCGAATTGGAAAATCATTTTTAGCCACCCTGTATAATTCGAGGGCATAAAAATTCTACAGAAAAATCACGCATTCTTCCAGCAAATGATATTATGTTCATTCTCTCTTGAATTTAATAATTGTGACTACAGTGATTTTTTCGGCATGGATCTGCAGATTACATTATTTCGACAAAAGAATTAATAACTTCGAAATGATCTAGATTTGGGAGTGGATGAAGATCATAGGGATGCTTCAAAAAATGTGCTAATATACAGGGCATTATATTTTGAAAAGGTGATCCTGACCCTCTAGATTTTTTCCGGTACTCTCTGTATATGCGGCAATAATTTATAGTTATGGACCTTGTTGTCTCATTCACATTCGTGATCGAATCAAGTTTTTAACTATCATAGAACTCCAGCAATCGAGCTCCAACGCACTAAGGGCCCACCCTGTATAACTAATTCCGAGTTAAAAGATGAGAAAAAAATCATGATTCCGTCCGAATTTTCAGTAAAACTTTCAATATTCCGATATACAATTCTCCGCCCCTGAACAATAATAATTGTTCTACTTTACATCGATCCCTTTTAGGGAGCCTTTTTGGGCCCCTTACGCATTCCCTATGTCTTTTTCCAGGAATAGAACATTTCCAATGGTTTGTTCACCTTCCAATATTTGTCATTCACCTGGAAAAAATCCCAATTCAGTTCCAGAGAAATAATATTTTCATCGAAAAAGAATATTTTCTTTAAATGAGGTTTAACCGTTTTTCAAAAATGCACATTTTTTAAAAACACCTTGTAACTCTGAAACGTTTTTACTCTTGTGTTTGTCATGAAAATTTCCTCTCATGCACCGACATAAGTTTTCTTCCATCTACACTTCTCCCAGAAATGAAACAACTAGAGAGATCCAACAGTGAACCCAAGACGGAAGTTTCCGGAAAACACACTATTGGAATGCTTAATCAATTCAGAAGACTGAAATTCCTTCAAAATTCTTGCCTCACAATAGACTTCTCTTCTTTTTTTTTACACTAGCAAATTTAATAATTCCATATATCCTGTACATACAATAATGATGAATTTGAACTCAATGTATAGACACTGTCTAACAAAGGCTGAAGGACCTCGGTCGGTAGCCTTTTGGGTATCCAATAAAGCTCCTCAATTATTATTATTATTATTATTATTGAAACCACCAATGAGTAGCCAAAAGTTTGAGATTTATTTTCGTCAGACGGTCTGACTTGTCCGATTTGAATTTTTGTTTTGAATGACAGGTCATCCCCTTCTGAACTTTGGTGTGTGAACTGTATTCGCATATACTGGGTTCAGCAATTATAACGTGTTTTTTTTCCATGAAATTTGTATACCCTGTAGTGTAATAGTTACTATATCAAGTTAGAATTGAAATTACACTTCAGCTTTATCGTTTTTCAACATTTCTTCTTTGAATTCACTCTATCATATTTCCTATTACTTGAGATACACCATTTTATTGCATAACATGATTTTATGGAGAAATAATATCCAAATTTAACAATAATGAAAAAAACGAAACAGAATGCTAAGTCACAAGTTAAATGAAGGAGTCAGTAGCGAGTATTTCCGCCTCGAGCAAGAATAACTTCTTGACAAAGACGGCCTATACTTGAAATAAGAGACCTTGTCATTTTGGTGCGTCTTCCAAAGTATTCAATAAGGATGATGAACTTATTGAAAATAATGACATGAATTTTTTACCAATATCTGATTTAATTTTCTTGACAGAAAAATGATCTGCTTGTCTAGTTGTATGGTTGTGGTGATTACTATCAATTTGGAAAACCAAATTTGAATGCTTTAGAAAATGTTTAACTGAATGAATGAACGACATCAATTTATATAGTGAATCTATATCAAATAACTCTCTTCCTCTGTATAGGTTCATAGTAGGTTCCACATAATTTAGTCTGTATATACATTTGTTAATTTCATTTTGAAGAGTTTTGAGAGGCATTATAATTGATAGTTTTGTTGAACCCCATACAGAAATCAAATATTCAAGTTTAGAATAGATCAAAGAGAAGTATACAGATTTGAGACATTTTATAGGAACTTGATTCCGTACCCTAACAAGTACCTATACGTATTATTGGAGATCAATGGGTGTGTCGACGCAATATAGAAACTTCTATCTCTGTCACACTCATTGATCATATGGAAACTGCGATTGCAAATAATATCTTTGTAATAGTTCGGAATAATCCAATCAAACCCGATATCATTGAATTCGTTATATTAATCTCTAACCAATTATGGGGCCCCCGTGTTTGGTACACCGATGGTTCGAAAATAGAAGAAGGGGTAGGCGCGGGTGTATATGGAACCGGATGTAGGCTATTTGGAGCCTTAGGTCACCCCCCCCCACTATCTTCCAAGATGAAATACATGCCATCAACCTTTGCGCCCAAAGGTGCTTGAGCAAATGTCTGAGGGGTGCCAACATATATATCTGCTCAGACAGCCAAACCGCACTAAAAGCCCTGAAATCATTTGTTTTCACATCAAAGATAACATGGGACTGCTTTGAAAAACTCATGCAACTGGAGGAGGACAACAAAGTCACACTTATGTGGGTTCCAGGGCTTGAAGGAATCATAGGAAATGAGGCAACTGATCGCCTTGCAAAAAAAGGTGCAGCTTCTGCACTTTTTGGTCCTGAGCCTTTTTGTGGGATAAGCAAATGTCACCTAAAGGAAGAACTCAGGAAATGGGAAGAAATTGAAAAGTCCTCCTACTGGAGAGCAACTCTAGGTCAACGACAAGCGAAAAGGTTCATCAACCATTCGCAGAACCGAGCCAAAGAGCTACTCAGCCTCAGCAAACCAGAGCTAAAGCTTATCACAGGCTTTCTCACAGGACACGGCCCTCTGAGGTACCACCTCAAAAAGATGGGCCTGGCGGAGACTGACACTTGCCGCTTTTGTAACAATGCGACCGAAACCGCGGAACACATACTTTGCTCATGTGAAGTATTAGTCCGCCAAAGGCTGAACCACCTAGAACAGGTCTATCTCACCCCTGCTGAGGTGGAAAATTCAACCGTCAGGAAAATTCTAGGCTTCATCAGAAGTCTAGGGTTAGAGTACCAAAACTAGATAAGGGTAATCACAATAGATCTTCTAGGTCACAGTGATCGAGAGGTCTCCCAGCCTATACGACCCATCTACAATCTACAACCAATTACTTACGTTCGACGCTTTTGTGAGTGATGGATACATTTGGGCGTATTTGTCGTAAATTTTACGACAGCGCGTCCGCTGAATGTTCAAAAAAATCTTTACCGTTGAGAACACCCTGTGAATGGATAAATACACAACAAATAACCATTTATAATAGTATTAAAAAACACTCACTTGTCCCAGAGTTTGGTTACCGTTGAGCTGGACATACTGTCCCGCCATTGGCGATATGTAAATGCAAAAGTTGAGCAGGCTGTGCGTCGAAGACAGTTGCGAATCGACGAGGTCCAAGGTGAGGCGCATCGCGAGGTACTTGTGGAGGTGGTCAACGGTCGCATTGGCCGTGGTTTTAATGTATCTGAATGAAAAATAGTATATTATGTAAAAAGTGTTATAAACGTCCTTTCAGTAACGAGTGTTTAATAAACGAGTGTCTAGAAGAGTGTTTTATTCCTCAACAATAGTATACTATGTAACAAGTGTTATAAACGTCCTTTTAGTAACGAGTAGTTTAAGCACGAGCGGAGCAGAGCGGAGCGAGTGTTTAATAAACGAGTGTCTAGAAGAGTTTATAAACGCGTTACATACTATAATTTTTCTACGAACTCCGAAAATTACATTAACATACCTGCAATTCCTGCTAACCTACAAAATAATTCGAAAGAAATGGGAATTGAGAACATAATACATGCAACTGCATGCAACCAGCGAGACACGTATAAGTAATATTGGTTGTAGATGTGTCCAGTCCATTGCTTACTAACTTTTGTTTCACGTTTATTGTCATGCTTAGCGCAGAATAAATTAATTGTTCTCAAAGATGGATGCTTCATTTTTACACTTCTTGGAGATATGCAAGTACCAGCACATTCTCTTTGATTTTACTTTCATCTACTTTTCGCATATATTTTTAATAAAGAATTCTGATACAAACGAATATTGTTTGCATAATTATGATAAAAAAATCGAAAATAACAGTTGACAGTTAATACAATTGACAGGCCAGACATGTCTCAAATTACTGAAGCTGTGTTTAATGAACTGCGTTGCCATGGTAATGTGTTTAAGAAATCGTGTTGCCATGGTAACGTGTTTAATATTTTGAATAAATCACAGATCGACAATCCGTGATTAATCGATCATTTAGCGGGGTACATATCCGTACGCTAAATGCCATTTTAGTTATGTGAGTAGAAAAATTAAATTATATAAACTGTGTATAATGTACTACTAAGTTTTACTAGAAATTCTCTTCTGGATAAATAAAAATGATCAGATATAAATACTCAGTCAAAACGAGAGGAAAATGATGAAATAATTCGCTAATCTGAAAGGCACCGCTTTGAATTTTCAAATTCGTAACCCTCGACCCTGAAATCTCTCATATGTGTACAGGGTGTGAAAAGTGTCTAAAACTATTTTTTTAGCGCAAATTCTAGATATAAGAAGACTGATTTCATTGCCTGGGGATCAATTTCAATCACAAACTCAATGATTCGGAAATGTTTTCATGAAAACAGAAAACATTTGCATATAAAATCATTTGTAGCCATCTTTCAAAATGCACATTTTCAAAAAACACTTTGTAACTCTGAAACGAAGACAAATATTGATATGCAGTTTTCACCATTGAGTTTGTCATGTGTATTGACCCTCAGCCACCAACATCAGTTTATCTATCTTATTCTAGAACAGGGCTTTCCCTTTAAAAGTGTCAAATTTGGCAACCCTGAATTTGTTTTGATTGAATTCAATTTTTTATGGTACTGACTATTTTTATACATTTATCAAATGTTATCAATTCAATTTACATTTATGAATACACGCTTTGTCAATAAGATATTATTCTTTGATGATAAAGCATATTCTGATTGATTGATTGATTGATCTTAGACCTGGGAAACCGTCTGTATGAGCCATTTCAGGCAATCAGACAATAAATCTTGCACTCGTCACGCGCAAAACAATATATTATTCTTTTTTGTCGATCTGTACAAAAAATTACATTCAACCTACTAATCAAGGAATGAAAAATCGAAAAACACAAAAGCTATGAAGGGGCATTACTTCAAAAGCTGTACCCTGCTACATTATTCAGTTACCAAAAGAAATAAAGGAAGTAGGATAACGAAAATTTGCAGGCTCGACTTTATAATAGACAGTTTTTCGTCCTTGGTACATAAATAACTATTTTCGCATGAAATTTAGAATATAAAATGTTGAAGGATCAATGGAAATGAATTAAGTGTTACCAACCTTATCGAATTTTCTTTGAGAGCTTTCACCTCCTCGCCCGACATTTCGGTCGGATGGGGCTTGAAGACCAATTCGATTTCGTTCAAAGTCCTGGGTTCCGAATTTCCCTCTCCCTCGGTATCAGTTTGCTCCGTCCTTTCGCTGGATTCGCTCTCTTCGCTCCTCTCCGATGTCAGTACACTGGAAAGAAAAATGTCATAAATTCATTTTCAACCAATTATTTATTCACTGAAAGAGAGAAACTCGAAGTTATTACCACAGTACCTAGTTGATAAAATTGAAGAAAATGGTTGTTACGGCTCCAGGGAAAGAAGACACCTTGTATCGAGAAGATTCCAGTCAGCTCTGATATTTTGAGTTTTTTTGTTTAATCTTGGTGATAAGAATTTTATTAGAATGATTGAATTTGTAAGTGATTGATATACAGGGTGTTTCATAGGTAAAGGGAAATATTTCAATGGTACATAGGGGTCACCAAGGTGGTTCTGAAAATACCATATTTGATAGGTCTTAGAGTCTTCATAACGGAGATACAGGGCGATTTATCGATTTCGAATAAATATTCATTCGTCTATATGTATTGACCTACCCAGTATATTTTTCTCAAATTTGGTAAGGAGGTTATACTTGGGACGTTAAATTTATTCACCTATCGGGCGGAGTGAAAATCCAGGTTCGGCTTCAGGAAAAATTTACATTTATTCGAAATATTAAAATAACACACTGTATTCAATAATTAACACAGTACATCAAAAGAATCGTGAAGAGAAGGAAAAACTGAATTGTGTATGATGCTTTTTGTTTTCCCGCCACCAATTCTCATCCTAACAATCATAAACAGGAAGTTGAAAATATTTCAATTTGAAGAGTATTGGAATTATGAAACCAGTGTCAATTATGATTATTTGATATTTCAGTCAAAAAATCGCTCGAAAGAACTCACTAAGTCTCACAGTCTTCATAAGTCTTAGACTACCAAGTAACATTTTCTCAAATTTGGTAGGTATGTAGCTTACTTGGGACGATGGATTCATTAACCTATCAGGCGGAATGGAAATATTACCAAATAATTATAATTCGATAATTCACCCTGTATCTCTGTTATAAAGACTATGAGACTTTTCCTGAAGCTGAACCTGTATTGCCATTCTGCCTGATAGGTCAATGAATCCATCGTCCCAAGTAAGCTCAATACCAAATTTGAGGAAATATTACTGCGATGGGTAGTCTAATACTTATATGGACGAGTGAATAATTATTCGAAACCGACAATTCACCCTGTATCTCTGTTATAAAGACTGTGAGACTGAGTAAGTTCTTTCGAACGAATTCAACAAGAATATATCAAATAATCATAATTGAAAGTGGTTTCATAATTTCAATACTCTTCAAATTGACATACTTTTAGCTTTCTGTTTATGATTGTTACGATGAGAATTGGTGGCGGGAAAACAAAAAGCATCAAATCCAGTTCAGTTTTTCCTCCTCTCTACGATTCCTTCGATGAACTCTGTCAATTATTACATACAGTGTGTTATTTTAATATTTCGAATAAATGTAAATTTTTCCTGAAGCCGAACCTGGATTTTCACTTCACCCGATAGGTGAATGAATTCAAAGTCCCAAGTATAAGCTCCATGCCGAATTTTAGAAAAATATACTGGGTAGTTCAATACTTATCGACGAATGAATATTTATTCGAAATCGATAAATCGCCCTGTATCTCCGTTATGAAGACTCTTAGACCTATCAAATATGGTATTTTCAGAACCACCGTGGTGACCCCTATCTACCATTGGAATATTTCCCTTTACCTATGAAACACCCTGTATAAAGAGGATTTCTTGAAAAGAAAGCTGAATTTGTCGCTGTCATGATGACTTATGACGATTTTCTGCCAGACGTAAATAGATTTTCTAAGTGGAAACGTCTCATAAGGATTACAAGATGGATTATCAGATTCTTCAGAATCTTGATGAAGAAAATTGGTGAAAATGACGAAGACATCGATACATTTGGTCTATCAGTAGCTGAATTATCGTTGACTGAAAGATTTTGTCTGAGAAAGGTCACAGTCCGGGAGTTTTCCAGAAGAGATAGAAAAACTGAAGAATTTGGTACCCTTGAACAAGCAGAGCCGTTTGAAAGCATTATGTTGAACACAGACGGTTTGTTGGTTCTTGGAGGAAGAACGAATCTAGCTGGTTGTATAGAGAGTTCTGCAAAAAATCCGTATATACTGTGTCCCAAGGATAGATATACCAAACTTTTACTCCTGGATTATCATGAAAAATTCCATCACCAAGGAGTAGAATCCATTTTGACCGATATTCGTCAAAAATATTGGATCATCGATGGAAGAAATGCTATCAAGTTGAACTTTTCCGAATGTATGAAGTGCAGGAGATCTAGAGCAAAGCCAGTAATTCCACAAATGGGTCAGCTACCAGCAGTTCGACTAACACCAGGCACTCATGCGTTTATCAACATTGGAATGGACTATTTTGGACCAATCAAAGTAGCTGTAGGAAGAAGAAGCGAGAAGAGATGGGGAGTATTATTTACATGCCTAGCAGTAAGGGCCATACACTTGGAAGTCGCTCACAGTTCAACTACTGATTCGGCTATCATGGCGATTCGAAGAATGATATCACGAAGACGGACACCAAATACCATTTACTGTGATAATGGGACCAACTTACGAGTTGCATCAGAAGAACTTCGTAAAGCGATAGCTGAAGTGGACAATTTGGCAATAAATGATGAAATGTCGTCAAAATGCATGTTGTTCAAGTTCAATTCTCCAGCTGCTCCACATATGGGCTGTTCTTGGGAGCGACTTATTGGACTAGTGAAGAATACCATTGGAAGCATATTGCATCAACAGTCCTTGCGAGATGAGATTCTTCTAACACTCTTTGCAGAAGTCGAGAATATTGTCAATTATCGTCCTTCCGATCCGGAACGGTTGACTCCAAATCACTTCCTAATTGGTAGTGGCAATTATATTAGCTCACCCTGTGATGAAGGTGGCAGTCTTCGAAAAGCATGGAGAAAATCACAAACGTTGATAAATGCCTTTTGGAAGAAGTGGGTAAAAGAGTATCTTCCCGAATTATCCAGAAGATCGAAATGGATTGACGATCAAGAATCCTTGAAAATAGGCGACGTTGTAATCATTGTAGGAGACAACGCCCCAAGAAATTCATGGAAAATGGGAAGAATAGACGCCGTCTTTCCAGGACCAGATGGTCGGATACTAGTTTCTCAAGTGATGACGAAAACATCTAGCTATCGCCGACCAGTGAGCAAATTGTGCCGAATATTGGATTACATCCCCCCGAAATCTATGCAATAATTCGTATAGACGAATAAAATCGCCTTTCCTTCCTAAACGCCGAGCTGCGCCCATAGTGGAAGGAGAAGATGGTGTGCTCAACAGAAAGCTCAAACTCGTCTTGTTCTGCGCATGACGTCAGCTGGGATATAACTGTCATTGTTATTATTTGTTTTTGTGATTGATGTCTCGAACTTCAGATATTATATAAGTACTAAAATTGAATAGAATAATTTCGAAATGCTTACTTTTTTCGTTTCTGGTTATGGAAATTCCAACTAACATACAAAAGGCACAGATATTGAATTTTTCTGCTTTTCCAAGAATGAAGACCTAATGAAACGATGGGAGCTTGCTGCCGACAGAATATAAACTTAAATAATGGTACCTACCTTATATTCCTTATATCCTCATTCCAAAGTATTCACCTATCATATTATCATCACATTCATATTACAGCACGTATTTCTTCAAAACATTTCCATGCAAAATGTTCCCAAACAGCTGCGAAAGTACGGTTCTTGACTTACACCTCCAAAAAATCACAAATACTTGAAACTAGATGCCATTCCTACAGAACATCTTCAGTCGAATATCAAGTCAGAAATAATTGAAAATGAATTCAAAACTCTTAATTTCTCACAAAATATAAATTGCAGCGAAGATTTGAATAACAAAACGGCAAAAATTGATACTCCTGTTGTCGATGTCGAAGCAGAAGCAACGTCAACGTCGTTAACTGCTGAATATTAATCTGCCAGTAGTGGATCATTCAGATGGGATTGGCAATGCATGATAATTTGTATGTATTTGCTATTTGCGATTGCGAATTACCTCATGATCACAATTTCCAGAATCAATGAAATAGTAAAATCGAAGGAATAGGTACCTGTTTATATAAATTGAATCATCCCAAACAGATCGAGAAACTCATAGAAATTTCAATAAACATGATTGAATTCATTGCGCACGCCTATGGCAACGGTATCTGTCTGTGACTACCAGCTGATATTGGTATCCCATATGACGTCACATAATATGCGCGTAGGCACACCATCTTCTCCTTCCACTATGATAGGGGTCAATAATGAACGATTTCATGAACATTAAACTTAGTCGTTAATACGAGGTCGACGGAAAATAATTATTTTTCAAAACAAAATCGTAATTCTTCATTAATTTTCCTTGCAAAATGAATTCCTCCTCTTGTCTCCTTACCTTTTGGGCCGTTTACCGAACGACTTGGCAACAGAGCTGACGCTGGACGACACCGGACTGGGCGGCTGCGAGGGCGTGCTGCGCCCAGACGGAGACGGACTGGGCGGATGGGCGTGGCCGGGGGGCGGGACCGGGACCGCTCCTAAGGTGGGGGCGGGCGTGGCCAGCGGCGGCGGGGTGGGCGCGGCAGGGGCAGCCGCTTGGGGGGCAACGGGGTTGAGTTGCACGGGTGGCTGAGTCAAGAAGAGCAAATCACATAAAAAATTATTTTTTTATACAAACGCTTAACAAAGTAACCTTTGACGCTTTCAAATTCCAACACAAAGTTGACGTTTTCCCAGAAATGTCATTCTGTAACAAAACCATTTATTTATTTATTTATTTATTTATTTAATGAAAATGGGATACAAACAGGCAGAAGCCCAAGACTGCATCCACTAGTTACGCAGAATACTCTGCGATGATGCTTACATTTTACAAAGTTAATATCACGATAATATTGAACATTCAGTACCTGAAAATAAAACAAAAATAAATTCCGAATTCAGATCAATCAGACGAATATACGGTTTCTAATGAGTGCCCTGAACTGATTCAATGATGTACAATGTATATCTACGTTGCTGCAGTATTTATTAAAATTATCACTCATTCTACTCATTGGCGAGTTCAGTCCCAAATTGGTATGACAAAAATTGACATTCAAAAATATTTTAAGTCTTGTGGGTCTAGACGGTACATGGAATGATATGAGCGATAACAACATAGAAGAACTAAAATGATTCCTCATTATTTTATAGATGAATAATAAATCAGACATAATTCTACGTTGCTCCAAGGTTATAAGTCCAAAAGAGCATCTGGTTTGGTTAATACTCTCTACAACAAATGAATTGTTCACTCTAAAGTTCAGAAATCTCACAAAATTATTTTGAATTCTCTCCAATCGGACTTTGTGGTTGGTATAATAAGGACTCCAAATGACACTTGCAAAACATAATCGGCTATATACGTAGGCATAATATAATGTTTTGATTGAATTTTGAGACCGAAAATATTTACAAGTTCTTTTAATAAAACCTAACATTCTATTGCATCTGTTAGTAACATAATCAATATGCATTGCAAAACTCAATTTGGAATCGAAAATAACTCCAAGGTCCTTAATATAAGATACTTTTTCCAAATGGGTACCATTCAGATTATAATCAAATGTAATAGGGTTCTGATTCCTAGCAAAGCTCATACTGCAACATTTCCTTGAGTTCAAAAATAATCTATTCTTTTTACAATACACATCTAACCTATCAAGATCGTTCTGGAGTTTCATACAATCGTCCAACGACATAATTCTTGTGAAAAGTTTCAGGTCATCAGCATACAACAAAAATTTAGAATCATGGAAGCATTGATCGATGTCATTAATGAAAATAATGAATAATAAAGGTCCAAGATTTGACCCTTGGGGCAACCATGGTTTGTTATAGGTTTGGTATAGGTCAGTGATCGCGTATTTGTTCATATAAATCTAGGAAAGAATTATGCCACCTAGGTAGCAGTCAGGTGTAGTGTGGGTTGCCAATGTTTGCCATACATATCGCAAATAATAACTAGTTTTCAAAACCGATTCGATCGCCACAACGAACGGTTTTTGCGCGTTGTTTTTTTGGCCCATATGTTTTGCTTCTGGAGAGTAAATCGAACGACTCTGTCCAAGTAATACTTATAACACTTCCTGTCAACTGCAACTTTATGCATATGAACCTTTTTGGTTTTTCCATTCAAGCTAAGTGAAAAGTGGTCGCCTGGTCATTTTTAAGGTATGTTTCATTTGTTATTTTTCTAACTTATTATCGTTCTTTATGTGGTCGTGCTCATTTTATAGTGACACGTAAATAGTGTCATGGCACGTAGCAAATTTGGTCTCTACTCAATATTACCACAGCTTACTCACTTGAAAGCTGTGGTATTACCTCAAGACACATTCTTAGTTTTTTCAAATATCTCAGGAACCTCTACATTTAGGCATGTGGAATGTTATTCGCGGGAATCAATGTTACCAGGTGGCGCTCGATTTTCATCGTTCCATTTCAAAGCCACGTCAAAACTAGGGGAAAACAAACTCAATCCTCACTCAATCCCATTAGTGCCATTAGCTTGTGTACTTTGTACTGATGAGAGTGATAAGTTTTCGAATTTCTTTACATTAATTGTAAATATTCGATCGTAAACGCTAATAATGCCTGTTGTAGATGTTGTTTTCGCAGATATTTTGCTCTATTTAGATGGAAAAAGCCAAACAGTAGTGGAAGGAGAAGCAGTTCTTTGTACTAATCATGTGATTTTGTGTGAGGCAGAAGACTTCAACAGAAGGCACATGTTTGCACTTTGTCTACAAACTTCGGTGATGAAATCATTCCCACATGAAGTAAAATTGAAGTTGGGGTCCAGAGAAACTCCTGTAGAACAATGGATTTGTATTTGTTCATGTAAAGCAGGACAATCTGGGTATTGTAAACATGTTGTAGCTGTTCTTTTATATGTCAATTGATTTGCTCGTCATAATTAGATTGAATTGTTTGAACTATCTCCAATTCTTCACCCGTTCACTGTTCAGTAAACTAATAAAAATATAATGATGTAAAAAAATTAACCAACTCAACCATCATCACTACCAACAGTGCCAACACTTTATGTTATTGACAAGTTTGACTACAGCTACAGCAAGCTGAATGCAATGTATAGACAACAGTTTGTTTTTCCCCAGTATGAAGTTCGTATTATGCGAGGTATTATGTAACCTAGATGTCGTCCACTTCGTGAATCTCGCGAATAGAGGAATCAAAGGATTGAAATAGTTGTTCACAATATTTTATCATACGAATCGTGTTTTTTGCGCTATCCATTAATTCAAGCATGCCTTCGCATTTTGCTGTTGTACAATGCAACGAGAGACGAAGGAATATGATTTTTCAGGTAAATATAGTAATCTCACATAGTTTTCATTATGAAATGTTGTCATTCCTTATTGAAATTCCTTCTGCCACTTCTGCAATACTAGCTATTACTGCTAATAGATTGAAAATGTCTACAACACACATGATCTTATTTCGTCAGCATGTCAGACCAGTCCTCCCGTTTAGATTGCATGAATCCATCTGCTTGCATTATTTTAGAAATTTCACGAGTACTTCTATTGCAGAAGGAATCCCGATGAGAAATCAGAGAAATTACCAAATTTCAAAAATGAAAACTATATGTGAGTGACTATAGTAGGTACTTACTTTTAAATCATAATGTACCAACCGGATTCCTTCGTCTTCCGCTGCAGTTTTTGTGCATTGTACAACAGCACAATGTGATAGCATGAGCGAATTAATGAATAGTCGAAAAATACAATTCATATACCAAAATAATTGTGAAAAACCATTTCAATCACTTGTAAACAAATAAAAAAAGTGAGGTTGTGTTTCAATGTTGTGCCTCCAGGGTCGGTCATCTTGCACGCAACCCATAGTAAGAAATATATGGTATATACCGGGTGTCCCCAGAACAACGAACATTAAATTCAACAGGGTGAACTAAAGTTCAAAATAGGTCGATTGGGATAAACTTACCTTTATACCAAACTGCACCGTTAGGCCATGAGAGGGTGATGAATTGAATTTTTTTTTCAGATTTTATTGAATATTTCAAAATCCTTGAGAGGTTATGCTCTGAAATTTGGGAGGCAGTCAACTAATAAGGAGTGTGCATTGATAACAGGTCTCATCAGTTCAATAAATATACAAGGAGATACAAATTTAGCATTCTGATTGGAGAAAATCCATAAAACAAATGTTCAAAATAATCCAATTGTCATGGACGTCAGAGCTCAAACGTGGATCAACATTATGAATGTGGAAAAATGGAAATAAATATGGACTTGTTTCGGACTATTTCTCAAAAATGGACAGTTTGGCTACAAATGCATTTATTTCTTTCATTTTATTGCATCATACTGTTCAACGTTTTTGCAACACTTCTCATGAATGTCCAAATATTTCTTATTCTCCATGACAAAATATCACGTAAATGTTGGAGACTTGGCAACATTGTGCAAAATGCTAAGAACTGACAAGACCACGCCCCCAAGTTGTGCGCCGTGTTGTTTTGAATCTGAGAATGGATTCAATGTCCTCTGTGTCAATTAATATATTTATTATTTTCACAAATTTACTAAAATCAGTAAGCCACAAATCATAAGGGAACATTTTGAGAAAATTGAATTTTTATCGCTAATTAGGCGAATATTACCAATAGGAACTGAATTGAGAATTTGAGAAAAACTAATATTTCTGAAGTTCCCAATCACATTTACTGGCGGTAAATTTCTAACCAAAAAAATCTTAAGAACTATGGAATTGAATGGTATTTGAGTGACGATTCTATTGAAGAAATAAAAATAATTAGTACACTAGCCTATTTTCTTGATTTATAAGATGTGTAGATGAATTCCAGTATTTTTTGCTAAATAAACTACTTTCTCATTATTTCAATTTTCTTGCTCAGTATTCTGAAAGATTTTTCAATATCTTGCAGTTAATTTACAAACACTTAAGAACACCTGTATTGTCTCTTCAAAAATTCTTCATTACTCTTTCATTAATTTGTCTCTTTCTTGATTATTTCAAATACTTTTAAGTACCTCAAATATGTTCATTATCTTAAAAATAGGATGTTCAAGTACTCTTTCATTACTTGTCTTGAATACCTTGACTACTTACAAATATCAAGAATTTTAGTTTAGGTATTTGATGTTTCTGCTTTGATGATTTGACTCAACATGTCAAAGTTGTAGCTCCAAATATGGTGAAGAAATATAAGTTTCAAAGTGATAACTCCTTGGCTAGCTCTTTGTAGTTATTCTTCAACATTTCACCTAAGCATTTAGGTTTAGGATTTCTTATATTGAGCCAATAAGGATTTCACAGTTAGCAATTGTTCAATAAAAAGAAAACAATAAAAATTGATATAGAGATATGTATGCAACAACTCTTTGAATGAAAACAGAAATGTCCTGAAAAAATAAAAAAATTATTCAAAATGGTTGATATTTTGTGAGGTTTAATCACTAGAAAAGATTGATTTATCAATGGTGACTGGGATTGAAACCAGTAAATGAATAAGTACCTACCAAAATACTACAAGTACACACTTAAACTCGCTATTGCTAAATTATCAATACAATAATAAAGTAAACAAAAAAGTGAGCAATATATTTATAACCCAGTCCATAACTTCTTTATTAATTTGCAGTATATTCAAATGAATTATTATACATTATTCCAAATTTTTTGGGATTTTCTCTCCTCGTTTCTATAAAATAAAAATATGAATATTATTTCAATATACGTGTAGTAAGGACAAATCAGATGATTTGCCCCAAAATGTCACTGCGTTTAAAGAATTTTCCTATCAGAGAGCCTAAAAGAAAAATTCACTAGCTTGTCAGTGACAATTTGTATTGAAAAAATTTTTGGAGAAGGGAAATAAAGGTATATTGAAAGAATATCAAATTTTCACTTATCTTTGGACGTTTCGGGACCGGTTCTGCTCCCGTTTTCAACATAAGAAGAGATTATTTCAATAGCGAAGTCGTATAATGTCTTGAAGCTTTTCAGTTTTCATTGAAAACTGAAAAGCTTCAAGATAAGTGAAAATTTGATATTCTTTCTATATACCTTTATTTCCCTTCTCCAAAAATTTTTTCAATACAAATTGTCACTGACAAGCTAGTGAATTTTTCTTTTAGGCTCTCTGATAGGAAAATTCTTTAAACGCAGTGACATTTTGGGGCAAATCATCTGATTTGTCCTTACTACACGTATATTGAAATAATATTCATATTTTTATTTTATAGAAACGAGGAGAGAAAATCCCAAAAAATTTGGAATAATGAATATACCACCTCCTCGATTAACCTACAGACAGTATTGAATTATTATAGTTGAAAAATTGAGATGAAGGGCAAATAATAATAATAAATGCATCATCATCACAAAATCTCTATGAATAGATGCCTATATTAGTTTGGACATTGTCTCTGGTTTGCTGATTTCAGGAACTATTTCCAGAGTCAAGAATTTTGTATATTTTTGGCACAGCATTAAAAATAAGCTACAAAACAGAATATACAATAATCTTACCACATTTTCACTGGCATTATTAGGTACAATAGGAGCATTTTCATCCTGATTATCAGCCACATTTGGATCATTTGTTTTTCTCCCTCTATTGGGCCTATTCTGTGACTGCATTTTAATTCCCTCTTTGATTGATTGCACAAGAGCTTCCCTGGAATGGCTCTTATTGAGTTTTGCTAAAACACGCTCCTGGTGAGCTTCATATTCATCCCGACTGGGATATATCTTGGATATCAATAAGTCAAAATTAGGATCAGGCCTCAAGGACCTCTTTGACACAAGTTTCTTTCTACAAGTGGGACACTCCTTATTCCCAGATCTCAAAGCTGTGATGATGCATTCCGAGCAGAATCTGTGCAAGCATTCTTTGGTGGTCATGGTCTTTTTCAGC
Source organism: Phaedon cochleariae (assembly GCA_918026855.4). Classification (NCBI taxonomy): domain Eukaryota; kingdom Metazoa; phylum Arthropoda; class Insecta; order Coleoptera; family Chrysomelidae; genus Phaedon; species Phaedon cochleariae. The sequence continues at coordinate 26,319,121 of OU896722.1, read as the reverse complement.
ATATCCAAGCATATTGGGCACATAAGCTCACTGTGAAGACTTCTTGGAGAGACAGCGATCTCTGTGTTATCAGTGATCGCTTCTTGTGGGGTGCGATGCAACTCGTAAAGGGAAAGTTCCCAAGTTTTGTTCAGTCCTATTTGTTCCGAAGTCGTCATTTTCCGGGATGTTTCACTATATTTGTGTAGTTTAAACGAAATTCGTGTACGAGAAGAATGTAAACAAATTAACTACATATTGTTTATTTATTGCTTCCGAGATTTGACATTTGACGTTTGATCACAGACCACAACGTTCACAGATAGCACGATTGACGGCATTGACAGTTGACGTTGATAGTGACAGAATACAGATTCTCGTGCTGACATTGGAAGACTGCGAGTTGCTGCCACTGAACTATAGCGAGTATATTGCGGCAGTATCTTGAAAGATTATGATGGCTGCTGCTGCTGACAGTATAATGACGTGGAATATATTATCGATTTATGTTGCGGATTGATCGAGGTGTAATTCTGAAACAGGTCGATTCTGATCTCAATCTCTTGTACAATGCACAAAAACGCAGTAGAAGACGAAGGAATCCAGTTGGTACATCATGATTTAAAAGTAAGTACTAAGAGTAAGTACCTACTATAGTCACTCACATACTTACAGTTTTCATTTCGAAATTTTGGTAATTTCCCTGATTTCGCATCGGAATTTCCTTCTGCAATAGGACCTAATAGGAATACTCGTGAAATTTCTGAATTAATGCAATTGCAGAAGTGGCAGAAGGCAGAAGGAATTTTAATAAGAAATGACTACATTTCATAATGAAAACTATGTGAGATTACTATTTACCTGAAAAATCATATTCCTTCATCTCTCGCTGAATTTTTTGTGCATTGTATAACAGCACAATGCGCCGAAAGCATACTTGAATTAATGAATAGAGCAACAACTACGTTTTGTATACCAAAATATTGTGAAAAACTATTTAAATCCTTTGATTCCTCTATAAACATATACAAAAAGGGATGAGGTTGTGTTTCAATGATTCACAGACGAGTGAGGTTGTGTTCCAATATTTTGCCTCCAGGGTCAGTGATCGTGCACGCGACCATTAGCGTCTGCGGACAGCCGCAAGTAATAACTCCGTGGTGGGAGAACGTTATAGTGGGCAATAGATGCGACTGGCGTTATGCGGCGCCGACTGAATGACTTCATCATACTTCGTTTCGTAAGCAACTGGTTGGCTCAGTAAGCAGAGCATCGGTTTGCCAAGCCGGCGGGCCGGGGATCGAATCCGTGCGCGGCTCATCTTTTCCTTATTTTTTTATTAGTGATTTCTAAAAAATATTCTCTATGGGAAGTAGGATCATTTAGGGGTTTTCTATGTTTAGGCCAGAGGTGAGGTTCGGTTAGGTTAGGTTAGAATAGAATAGAATATTTTATTTGGTGTTAATAAACATAAAGTTTTACACAGGTCAACGAAACAAGTACAGATATCGATATACTCATAAAATAGATAGGTTAGGTTTTCTCATTTTTTATGCAGGAACAATATTTTCCTTCCTCAAGAAAAATTCTCCTTCTAGAATATTTTATTTGGTGTTAATAAACATCAAGTTCTACACAGGTCAACGAAACAAGTCGGCAACCTTTCACTTTTCTATCGATACTTCCACGGGAAATGTTCTTCGGAAATCTCTGCAATCATCCCTTCACTAGCAATACCAATCAGACGAACTAGACAAGCCCAGTCAGCACATCCTTTCGTTGTCAACCTCGAAAGATGTCGAACAGCTCTTTATCAAGACTCCTTCATCCATAGAACGGCTAGGCTCTGGAATTCATTGCCTGTGGAAGTATTCCCAAGAACATATAATCTCCAAAAATTCAAAAAAAATTCCAATACCTACCTCCTGTCCCTATCCTCCCTAGGAACGCACGATGTTCTTTGAACATTATAGGGATTCCCTTTCGTGCGCTCCAATCGATAAAAAAAAAAAAAAAAAAAGTACAGATATACTCATAAAATAGATAGGTTAGGTTTTTTTCATTTTTTATGCAGAAACAATATTTTCCTTCCTCAAGAAAAATTCTCCTTCTTCAAGAAAAAAGGTTCATCTAGGTCGATTGATTGTTAAAAAAAAATTCCTTCCTTATATTAGACTCGACACAAGTTAACTAACGTTCCCCTACCACGGAGTTATTACTTGCGGCTGTCCGCAGACGCTAGTCACGCGACCTACTCATTCATACTCTCGTGAGTCTTTTAAAGCATGTTTTTACCACTCATAAAACTTTGACAATTATTGAATCTTGATCGATTTATGTCCAGTTTATGTCTGTTTCTGTCTAATCTCATCGAGTTAGGTCCAGTCCCGTATCCAACCCTATCCGATATTTCATTGTTTTTATCCGTGTACCTTCCCTTTAACCACCTTTACCAACTCCATAGTTGATGGTGAAGGTGGTTAAAGGTAAACTTGAATATTTGTAAACAAATATGATGAATGTGAAAAATAAAGGATATTATGGAAAGCCGTTTTACTATATTTGGAGGTAACATTTCATTGGATACAATTTTTATTCATGTGCATTATTGCATTTCAATAATGGCATAATTGATTTCATGATTGAACTTTTTTTGGTTTGCTATTGGTTTGTCATGCTCATATTGGATTTGGGAAATTTTTTGAAAAAATAATAAACGAAAAAATCGATGGAAGGCTCAACAAAAGTAGCCTCAAACTATATTGTCAGAAATATCTAATTAACGTTCATCGTGAAAAGTCCTGTATACTATTTCGCGATATGCACTAGATTCTTGCTTGAAACTGATACGAGCACTTTTTAAGTAGACTGACCGACCGTACACGATGACATGTTACACACGACTGACATGATACACCACCTCGTCCGGTTGGTCCGGAATGAGTTATTAGTTACGTCACCTTTCTATCCTATTAATTCCTGAACAACTATTTATCTATAACTAATAATAATAATAATGATAAACTGAAGTATACGGGAGGTGGGATGAAACATTTGATATACAGGGTCATTTGAGGCGATCATCTCGAAATCCTACCTCGATGATTACCTAAGATACGGGGGTGCTTCCATGAAAAAGAGTGACAAAATTTATTTTTACAAATCTGGAAATTTTTCAGAAAAAATATGACGCACTGTACTCAAACTATATTTTTGTGTAACGCCCTGCCTTAGAATCCGTAGTGATTTTCAACTTATCTTGCCTTCGGTATACCCGGTGTATGGTATACATACCCTCCTTTTTGCCTTTGTTTTTCTAGCTTTATTCCTGAAATTTGAAACATCGGATATGCTCACTAGAGGACACTTTCTCATATTCTAGGAATTTTCTTATTTTCCGGTTATCCCGGAAAATACATCAACTTCCGATGTTCAAATGGAAGTCTATGTATTTTATTCCATAATAGGTTAGGGATGATTATAACGAATTCAACAATGCCGGGTTTGAATGGGATATTTTGAACGATTCGAAGATATTCGCGTTCGAAGTTTCCATAAGCTCAATGAGTGTGACAGAGAAAGCAGTTTCGATATTGCACCGTCAAACCCATTGAGCATATGGAAACTTCGAACGCGAATATCTTCGTAATCGATTGAAATAACCCAATCAAACCCGATATTGTTGAATTCGTTACAATAATCCTTAACCCATTATGGGATGAAATAGATGGTGTTTCATCTGAAAATCGAAAGTTGATTTTTTTCCAGGAAATCCGGAATATGAGATGAAAAATTCCTAATATGAGGAAAGTGCCCTCTAGTGAGCATATTCGATGTTTCAAATTTCAGGAATATTGCTAGAAAACCAAAGAAGAAAAGATGGGTATACTATGAGTCTGTGTCACCCGGTATGCCTTGAAAATTTCAAAATCCTAACTCTACTTTAACGAAAGATACAGGAGTGCTCCCATTAGAATTGAGACACAAACTGTATACAAAGCCAACGTGTGATATATTTGTACCGAGATTTGTACTATTCAGCTTCCCATAGAGGTTAATTTAAGGGTTTTTTAAAAATATATGAGGTAGTCCATTTGATAAAATTGTCGCGTACGTCATTACTCAAAAGTGAATAACCCTGTTCATTCAATTTTTCCCTTATAAATGTGGAAAATTGAAAACAAAAATCGCCTTGTCTCAGAAGATTCCTGTTCAGGGCTGGACAATATTATTGGGCTAATTAATGAATTAATTCAGTACTTCACGAAAACACTGTTCTTGTGAGAAGACTAGTTCTCACTATGTATTGCTAGATTAATTTTTGGTTCCTTGAAGTAGGTATAGAAATAGATTTATTTTCTCGCAAAGTGCGTATCACGTGTTAGAAAAGATTAAAAAACTCACCAGTATGAAATCTGCATGTAGTCCACATATTAATTCTCAAAACACTTCACAAAACACCGACACAACACAGAATAACGCGATGTAATCACCATACCGAACGATGTATTCGATAGACTATTATCACTCTCTCTTACACAGTTGTAGAATTAAAATAGATATTTACGTAATCAGTTAGGAAACGCGTTGTTTTGTGTAACGATGGGGTTTTGCGGGACGAGCGAAGCGAGATCCCGCAACATCACAGAGTTACACAAAATGGCGTTTCCTAACGTGTCACGTACAATATTTTTTCTAATTTTGACGAAACATTTCGCATGAACAAAAATAATGACCAGTTTTACATGAGTTCTGCCGACTCTTGTTGTGTGAAATGAATGAATGAAATGAACATTACATCACCAGTTATGTAAAATTTTACTTTACGCAACTGGTTACGTAAAGTAAGACGTTTCAAAACTTCCGTCAGTTTTGAAAAGTGTCACATTACATGTCAAAATTAGAAAAACAGTTTTTTCTCTACGGCTATATAGTCGTGGAAATACACCAAGGCAAAATCTGTTTCTTTTTATTCATCGCAAGCTGAATGAGACAGAAAAACACTAGAAAAAGGTACGTCGGAACTTGATTCATATATTTTGATCATTGAATTGTCACTGTGACTTATTGTCAAACAATTAAGTACTGGGTTATCCATCAATAATATTTCGAATTCCTTATATCATAATGGTGAAATGATTCAATGATCAATCTAAAACATTGATTCTGAGTGTGATCGCGTATTTTGTAAAACACGATGATTTCTGCCAAGTTCAAAGAAAGAATGTTGTCAGCATTGCTGCGGAAGCTCTGAATATTTCAGAAAGGAGTATTTATCGGATCAAGAATTCGCAAACAAACTCTGATGCTGTTTATGCAGAAACAGTTTCGAAAAATGCCGAAGAAATAAAAAAAGGTAAATCCCACAATTTTACAGGCTCTTATAGAGTACATGTTACGATAAAATCGCTCCATAAGCGTTTCACTGTAGAATGGCCTGATTTTCCTTGTTCACCAAGATCCGTGAATACCAGGATTCGCAGAATTCGATTCAAATTCAAGAGGAGCAACAATAGGCAGTTTCTTGTAGAACAACCATCAATTGCAGGCAAGCATACGTCATTCCAAAAAAATATATATCATCTAGATATTTACGCATCAGAACATGGTCACAATATTTTGAGATTACCACCTCACCATTGCCAATAATATAATGCCATAGAAATGGTGTGGTCGGAGGCTAAAAGGATTTATGACGCCGAAATCATCAAAACTAAATCATCCTTGGTAGATGTGATAATGGTCTGGTCAAAGGCGTTAGAAGCTGTGTGTGTGGAGCATTGGAGAAATTATGTACGACATACAGAAAAAGTGATATTTTCGACATGGGAGACGGAGAAATACATAGGTGCTTTCAATATTGAACCTTTAGTGATAATTTTCAATTCAGATGAGAGCGATACGTCATCGGAGGAAGGGTCAATGCGTTAAAATGAAAATATTTGTTTTTGATAAATGTTAATTCCTGAATAATTCATATTAAATTGAGTTAATGTTGACGAGGAATTATTATTCGAAATATAATTCATGTGAGTTATACTACTTACTTTCTTACTTTCTTGCAGAAAGCCAAAGACAAAACATTTGTTCCAAAGAATTTCATGTTGATAATGGATACAGAGTGTTTCCCGAAACCTCCAGTTGATATGGAGAGTAATACATCTCCACATATTTTCCTCAAATACCTTTCAACATCTTATTTCACGAAGTGTCACTGACTATCAGCTGAAAAAATTCTTTCAGGTCTGAAAATGAATTTTTAAACACTTCGGGGGAAAGAAAAATCTCCACGGCCAGTCATCCACAGATACTTTCATATCTCTATAATTTGAAAAGGAATATTCTCAGATATATTATAAACATGAAAAAATGGATACATTTGAATAAATACATTGAGAATTCGCATTCTCTATGTGATGAAATTATTAATTCTTTCTCGGCATATTCAACAGAAAACAACTACTTTCCTGGCTATATGCCACGACGAACATTGAATTATATCAATTGAACATACACGATAGGAATTTGAGCATAAAATGAATATCGTCTGAAATTGAGAATTGACATTCTCTTCCAGAATCGGATGAATACTATGATGAATATAACGATATAAAAAATATATTACTTACCAAATTGGTATGAAAATTGGAATGTATGGGAGAAATATACTAGTATACATACTCTGTTCTTGTTGAGTCGTGAATTTATCAAAAAATCATCCGTATCCATGATGTTTTTCTCAATTCAGAATTTCTTTCCACGCCCTGTATGATAAATGTCAGTTTGTCATACATCTAAAACAATCTCTATAATTTTTTTAGAAATTAGGGGAGAAAACTGATAAATTTTTTTGATATTATTTTTTGCCAAAATATATTTGCGAAAAACAGATGATGTTGAACAGCTTGAGAAATCTCATAATTCATTCATTCCCAAATCCGATAAGGTTGAAATCATATTATGGATTGCAGCTAATATTTTTAATTTTTATTATCGAAGACGAACGAGACAGAATCACTATTTTATGCTCGTAGAACATCGTCAATCCCTGGGGTGGAAAGGGATCGAGAGAAGGTAGGTATTGAAATATCAAGATTTATCCTTTGTTCATGGTGCAAGAGATCTCATATCCGAATTTCGTATTTTCAACTTTTATTCCAGGTAGGTATTGAAAACATCTCGTCAGGTTTCCCTAACTGACTTTCCGCGACAATACTGTTCAGTGTTCAACAATAGTCATTCGTTTTTTTAGGTAAATATATATTATGAATCTTTGAGAAAAAAAAAAACATGGGAACTTATAATGGTACGCACATACACTCCTATATCCGTTCTCGTGGACTTCGATGAACTGCCATATTCGTTACCATGATTATCATGATTGTCAAAATCTGGAATACCTAAGAATACACATGCGAATGGTAACCAGAAGTTCTATAGGCTTTTGTTTTGTGACTTGGTGTATTTCCACGACTTTACCACAAAATTGCTCAATTGCCCTTGTTTTAATAAGGCACTTTGTATGTCATCAATTTCATTTCCGTATATCTGATATCACAATGACTCCTTTGTGTTATCATTTCACAAAATTTCATCTCCAATGAAATGTCAAATTTCAAGAAATGACAGGTCTGTCTAATAGATGAGCATTACTTAAGAGAAAATCAGATGGCGACAAGCCGAAGAAACAACGAATATCACTGTTATCTATTACAGCCGTAGAAAAAGTATAGTGTATAACTCGCACGGAATGCTAATTACCGTGCTCGTTAAACAATACAGGTTTCTCACGGTGAGCGTTAATTATTGCTTGGTTTCCCAGAAACGGCTAATTAACGCTCATCGTGAAAAACCCTGTATACTATTTCGCGATATGCACTAGATTCTTGCTTGAAACTGATACGAGCACTTTAAGACGACCGACCGTACACGAAGACAACTAACACAATACTGACACGATTCATCACCTCGTCCCGAATGACAAATTAGTTGCGTCACCTTTCTATCCTATCAATTCCTGAACCAGTATTAATCTATGACTAATAATAAAAAAAATTATCATATCTGAAGTATACGGGGAGATAGGAAAATATGGCATATATTACTGTAATACAGAGTCATTTGAGACGATCGTCTCAACTTAAATCCCAGGCAACCAGATGACGAATGATCACGTTACTGTGACGTTCCTAATTGGTGATTTTTCGTCAGAGACGTCACACACCAATTCATGACGTCACTATGACGTACTTTCTATGACGTAATCACGTCATCGTTTCGACGTCGAGTGAACGTCACTTAGATAGGTAAAAGGAGACGTCAGTTTCATGACGTTCCAGACCTTCTCTTAACCATGGATACTTATATATTATCATGTGAAACAGAAGTATAACTCATGGAAGCGAATCAACGTGCAAATTCTATTCTATTAATTAATATACCCGAGACGTAGTAGAGAAACTTTTTTCTAAAAAACTTTGACACACTGTATATCTCGGAAACTAACAAGCTATGTATATATAAAAATGATTGTTTAGGTATAGGTACCTTTATGAAACCGTTACTCTTAGGACGTTGCAGTGACGTATCTATGACGTCTAAAAATCACGTCGGTGTGACGTACCAATTTGGTGAACTTCGTCATTTAGTAAATTTTTCAATAATTTACTATTTAGATTTTTTTTGGGTGACAAAGAATGCATCAATATACATTATTCAACTAAGTGAAGCCAAATTCGCCAACATTACTATCAAACTATTCTTTGTTTGCTTACATCTTGCCGACACAAACTACATAATTGTTGATACAAATTCGAGTAACTGATTGCATTCTGATGGAGATGCGTACTGAAGGATGACGCTGCTGAATAGGCGATTGAATGAACATGACACAGGAGGGACTAACCAAGCAGACTCAACAATGCATAATCAATATTATATAATGTCATCAGAGGCTAGTGGTGTTAAACACACCATGTTGAAGGAATCTTTTTTACGTTTCATCCCCAAATTCAATCGTCATTTTGACGTCATTATGACGCCAGTCGGACGTCACAGTTTGGTGAGTGAATGACGTCAATATGACGTGAGTAATATGACGTCTTTGGGCTGTGATTTATTCACGTCATTATCACGTCAATGCGACGTCAACTACTGACGTCACCTTGGTCATTCATGTGACGTAAAAAAGACGTCACTGGAATGTCATCTGGTTGCCTGGGATATTGCGAACTTTTGGTCAACTTTCTAATTTCTGATGAAATCTATAATTCTGCATTATGATTTCATCAAACTTTCACTAGGAATATCTCTTAGATTCATTTAAGAAAACATTTTTTTTCTTCGGTACTATGCAGAATACGAAAACTTCAAAGGAAATACAAAATGAAGGTAATTAATCATTTTAGAACCATATTACCATCCCTATGAACGTTCCGAAAATATGTTAGGGGTTGAGGGTGGTTTCAACCCTTCTCTGTGTCCCAGAAATTTTGGGACACCCTGTATAGGTTTGTATGCATGTAACACGGAATCTAAGAACGTGATTGTGGCATTGATTTAACACTTTGCACACGGATCAAGATCCGATGACAATAGTATAATTTAGTAGATTTTTTCCATTATCCTGATCAGAATGAAATGGTGGATGATGTACCGCCACCAAGAATTCAAAATGTTCCTTCACCTAAAATTCAAATAATGTTCGTATTTCCTTCGAATAACATTAAAATGTTTTTTTATATCCAGAGACACGCTGCAACCCACATAGCACATGTACCTCTTATGTATGTGCATTGGATGTACAGCATGGACGTCCATTGGACGTCTACGTAGGTCTATAAAGGTCCGGTATAAGTCCAACAAACGTCTACACTGGATATAAAACATCTTATGACGTACATAAAGAAAGCAAATTGGACGGACATAGTACCTGTAGTTCATATACGTCCATTATACGTCCGGTTACGTCCATAACTGTAATATAATGATAATAATAATAATAATGATAATAATAATAATAATAATAATAAAATCCAGAAAATCCCAGCGTGCCGTGATAAGGCACACACATCCTGGCTGGTGGAATGCAGAAGGCCGTCATACTAGGATCATTGCGTCTACTCAGGGCACACGGTACTTGGTCCCAGTGATTACTCACCTCACAGGCTGTGAGGAGTAGTCACTGGATTTTATCCAGCACGAATCTGCGTGACGTCGGAGGCAGCAGGGTCGTGACTGGAATCATATAAACTCAAAATAATAATAATAATAATAATAATAATAATAATAATAATAATAATAATAATAATAATAATAATAATAATAATAATAATAATAATAATAATAATAAGTCAGAACTGTCGGGGAAGAACAAAGTCGCTGCGACTAACATGCTTGCTGTTCCGATCCTACTTTACTCATTTGGAGTGATAAAGTGGACTCAAGTCGAGCTGCGACAACTTGACGTAAGTACTCGCAAGATGATGCATCTCCATAGGAGTCTGCATCCAAATTCGTCCGTTCCACGGTTATACATACCTAGAGACCAGGGTGGCCGTGGACTCTTGAGCTTGGAGTATCTCCATAACAGAATGGTTCTGGATGGCGCCTGCAAAGTCATCAGGAGTTCGGATCCCCTTCTGCAAATGGTTAAAACCCATGAAGAGGCAGGAGTAGGAGCTTTTCTTTTCAGGGCAGCACGTCGAGCAGCCGATGAATTGTCTCTGATTTTCGACTCCGAGCGCGAGGCTCAGGACTCTGTTACTGAGCTAGAGCCTGCTCGGAGGAAGGCCCGTATCAAAGCTGCAGAAGTGAGAAAGCTCCTGCAGCTTCACATGGATAAGCCCATGCATTCGGTCTACTTCATGACCATTGAAGACCGGGGCTTATCCAAAGAACTGACTTTTGCTTTTCTGAAGTCAGGCGGGCTCAAATCGGAAACAGAGGGGTTCATCATGGCATGCCAGGATGGGGTTTTTAACACTCTCGTCTACCGTAGCCGTGTCATGGGTATGGAGGTCCCTGACACAAGTTGCAGGGCCTGCCGCAGGGCGCCCGAGACAATTATGCACCTGCTGTCTTCTTGCACGGTGTATGCAGTCTCGGCCTATATCCATAGACACAATGCGGCATTGCGAGTGCTCTACTACTATTTGAGGCACTCGTACGGAATAGACGAGACCCCAGTGCTGCCCTATGCTCCGGGGGATATTGAGTCCGTTGTGGAGAATGAGAGGTGCCGAATTTATTGGAACTTCTCATTCCCCACCCTCAGGCAAATACAAGCTAACAAGCCTGATGTAGTCCTCCTCGACCATCAAACCAAAGCGATGTTCGTGATCGAGTTTTCGGCGCCAGCCGAACCGAACATCGTTTTGAAGGAGGAGGAGAAACGGACTAAATATCGAGATCTTCTCTTCGAACTCCGCCGGCTCTATCCAGACCATTCTGTGGAATTGGTCATCCTGATAATCGGCTCCCTAGGAGGCACACGACACACGCTGCTCTCGGAGATCCAGAAAATTCCAGCGTGCCGTGATAAGGCACACATCCTGGCTGGTGGAATGCAGAAGGCCGTCATACTAGGATCATTGCGTCTACTCAGGGCACACGGTACTTGGTCCCAGTGATTACTCACCTCACAGGCTGTGAGGAGTAGTCACTGGATTTTATCCAGCACGACTCTGCGTGACGTCGGAGGCCGCAGGGTCGTGACTGGAACTATATGAATTTAAAATAATAATAATAATATCGAGATCTTCTCTTCGAACTCCGCCGGCTCTATCCAGACCATTCTGTGGAATTGGTCATCCTGATAATCGGCTCCCTAGGAGGCACACGACACACGCTGCTCTCGGAGATCCAGAAAATCCCAGCGTGCCGTGATAAGGCACACATCCTGGCTGGTGGAATGCAGAAGGCCTCTATACTAGGATCATTGCGTCTACTCAGGGCACACGGTACTTGGTCCCAGTGATTACTCACCTCACAGGCTGTGAGGAGTAGTCACTGGATTTTATCCAGCACGAATCTGCGTGACGTCGGAGGCCGCAGGGTCGTGACTGGAATCATATAAACTCAAAATAATAATAATAATAATAATAATAATAATAATAATGAAGGAGGAGGAGAAACGGACTAAATATCGAGATCTTCTCTTCGAACTCCGCCGGCTCTATCCAGACCATTCTGTGGAATTGGTCATCCTGATAATCGGCTCCCTAGGAGGCACACGACACACGCTGCTCTCGGAGATCCAGAAAATTCCAGCGTGCCGTGATAAGGCACACATCCTGGCTGGTGGAATGCAGAAGGCCGTCATACTAGGATCATTGCGTCTACTCAGGGCACACGGTACTTGGTCCCAGTGATTACTCACCTCACAGGCTGTGAGGAGTAGTCACTGGATTTTATCCAGCATGACTCTGCGTGACGTCGGAGGCCGCAGGGTCGTGACTGGAATTATATGAATTTAAAATAATAATAATAATAATAATAATAATAATAATAATAATAATAATAATAATAATAATAATAATAATAATAATAATAATAATAATAATAATAATAATAATAATAATAATAATAATAATAATAATAATAATATCGAGGTCTTCTCTTCGAACTCCGCCGGCTCTATCCAGACCATTCTGTGGAATTGGTCATCCTGATAATCGGCTCCCTAGGAGGCACACGACACACGCTGCTCTCGGAGATCCAGAAAATCCCAGCGTGCCGTGATAATGCACACATCCTGGCTGGTGGAATGCAGAAGGCCGTCATACTAGGATCATTGCGTCTACTCAGGGCACACGGTACTTGGTCCCAGTGATTACTCACCTCACAGGCTGTGAGGAGTAGTCACTGGATTTTATCCAGCACGACTCTGCGTGACGTCGGAGGCCGCAGGGTCGTGACTGGAATTACATGAACTTAAATAATAATAATAATATTAATAATTATAATAATAATAATAATAATAATAATAATAATAATAATGATGATAATTTATTCAACAAAAAATATGAATAATAAATATAAGAATAATAATAAACGAATATATAATTAGGGAATGAATAAAGCTGTTGAGCGATAAGTGCCATCGCACTTGTTTCGCAGAAAATGTCCATGAAAATATTCATGAGAAATTGGCAATTAAAATTAAAATACGTTTTATTACAAGTTAAAATGGCGATAATTAAAAGTACCTAACTAAGGACATAAACAAACAATCAAGAGACGAAAACTTCAAAAATACTAGAATCAATACTATAAATATTTATAATACTGTGACTACTATACTACTATATAATGATAGCATTATTGAGGTGAGCAGTTGAGCCGTACACATTTTTATTCCATCAGGAATATATTTCTTTAGCCAACTAGATCATCAAAATGTTGATGAGCTAGTTGTCTTGGATTTTCAAGAATGAAACTCTTCAGGGCCATTTTGAATTGTGGACGATATACAATTCCTTTAAGCCGTCCAGGTAGTGCATTATAAAATTTCGGTGCCAGATAATCGAAAGAACGTTGGGTTGATGTTTTCCTCATATGGGGTACTAGGTGTTGATTTCGATTTCGTGTATGGTATGAGTGAGTAGCTATTTGTGAGGTATGCTTTGTGGAATGATATTTCGTGTGTGTGAGGAAAAAGTATAGTTGTCTGATGATTTTTGTTTCTAGATACAACTGATCTGAGTCGTACCGTCGATCTGTTGAAAAAATGAGTTTGAGAAACCGTTTTTGACTGATTTCCAAGAGATGAATGTATGTTTTTGCAGCTGCTCCCCATCCTAGTATTCCATAGCGAAGATGGCTTTCCACTAGTGCGAAATAAAGAATTTTTTGGTGTTGAATCGGTAATATTTTTTTGAGGTATTTGAATCTATATAAAATTATCTGTATCTTTTTGATAATAAGTTTGATGTGGGAGTCCCACCTCAAATGAGAATCGATGATAACTCCTAGAAATTTGATTTCCTTCAACGGTAAGATAATTATGGTGACGCTTATCATTCATAGTTACGGTCAAATTATCGAATATCGGTAATCCTGTTTTGTTACAACTGAAGGGGACGTGTTTTTTTTCTAAGTTGACTGTGAGTAATTTGTTTTCTAGAAATATTCTTATTTTACTGAAATCATTCTGTGCTTTTTCCTTCAAGTCATCCCAAGTATCGGCGGTATAGAGTATCGCCGTGTCGTCCAGATATAACATCTTATGTACGCTCGTCCAGGATGTCAAATGAATGTCCATGAAGAAAGTCTATTATACATCTATAGTTACGTCCATAAAGGTCCGGAATACGTCCAATATGCCGTAATTCTGCAGACTATCGCAACACCGCAATTCTTACAGTGGTTCAATGTCCCACCGACAGATGGTAAAGGAAATTGAAATATCAAGACTCCATAATTATGTTGATGTCGAGTTCCCGGATCGGTGATGAGTTTCATCCGTCATCTGATAAATCATATAAAGCAAAAACATTGTAGTTCAATCACTATCCTGAGCAAACTGATTGAAAACTTGCACTTTCCTGTGCGGAAATTTGCACCCAATTCCGCGATTTGATAACGAGACAAGAATTATGCCATCCGATACATTTTCTCATGTTTCTGAAAATATACCTTTCCGATACACTTTTATTATAAAATTTTCTGCTTTTTTCAGTTTGGCCAGCCTTGAGAGTGTATTTTTGTAGTTTTTCAAACTACTATTCATTTTATTCAAATCGCACGGCACTGTCCAATGATATTCGCCTTTGAAAAACTTCTTGCTTATTCGCATCAGTCCAAATTTGATCCCACGACTAATAGCTGAAATATAGAGGGGGGGCTTTCAGAGTGAGACACGCTATATACAGGGTGACATAGAAAAAAGTACATTGCATAGTGCCACACAATAGAGGACACTAAAATAAGGAAAAAAGTGCCTATGAACATGGGTCCGCAAAACCTTCGGTTAAAAGATACGGGGTGTTGAATTTTAATGGAAAAATGCATTGAAGTACGAGGGCAACAATTTGAACATCTTCTAAAAACTTAATGTTTTGTTCTAATTAATCATATTTTCCATCATACCATTAAAATGTAATTGTTGAAGTATTTATCATTGTTTTTGCAAAAGTTACTTTGGCGCTTTTTGAATAGTTTGCGTGCATTGTCGGCTTTTAGATGCATTTGTACTGGAACCATTGCTTCTAGCGACTTGGACAAAAGAATGACATACAGTGTATAGCAAAAAAGTTACGACCGATTCAATAGGGATGGAACCCTGTATGTATAGCGCCCTCTATCAGTCATCACAAAACTAAGATCATATTCGAATTCAGCATGATAAAAAAAACCTGTATTCATAGGAACTTTTTTTCTTATTTTAGTATCCTCTATTGTGTGGAATTATGCAATGTACTTTTTTCTATGTCACCCTGTAGCGGAATATATACCTTGGAGATTGATTTCCTGAAACCCTTATTTCAGTTTTGGAAAGAATATATATATCGATTCAGGATGATTTGATTCGGTATGATTTTATTCAGTTCCAAATATGCAAAAGAATCCCATTCAGTTCGTTGATCACCTTGTAGCAAAATCATCATTCCTGTCCATCATGGAAAATTACCTAATTTGTATACGAATTACGACCCAAATGTATGTTCGAATATCTGTGTTCGTCCTACCACTTTTCGTTTACCCTCTCCGCGTTTAGGAGTTTTTATATACCCGGTGTTTTTGTTGTAGAAGCGGTAAACGCCAGCATGCCCAAAGCCGTTGTTTATTTCTAGAACCTAGTGAACTTTGTACCTACCTATTGGCTTTATGATAATTATGTGGGAGGAATTTTGCCTGTTGGTATACCACACCGTGTACAAATTGATGAATTACGGGTTGCCTAAGTGGTCCCAAAATTCCCTATTGGGAAAGACTTTATATAGGTATCTCGCCTTAGATCAACAAAAGATCTGAGGCCATGGAATTTTTGTTGAAATTAAAAAAATGGCTGCTCCAAGATGGCGGACAAGATTTGGTAAGTGGGGGTTTTTGAGGTCGGAGATCATGATTTTTTTTTCTAAATTTATGAATGCAAGATGGCGGCTTCCAAATAATGTTTTGTTTTTGTATAAATGACGATAACTCCGTTGTTATCAACACAAAACTATTACTGCGACATATTATCTGTAAGAGAAAAAAAAGTTATTTGTAACTAAGTCATAGTGAGCTATGACCTACGTTTGAAAAACTATGAAGTTGGTGCTGATATCTAAAATTCTAGAAGAGTTGGTATAAATTTCATATTTTTTTCGAAATTACTTTGAAAAACTGCCATGAGAATGTGAAATTCCTATTTGAATATTTTCGTAAATAAAGAAGTTACGGAGGAGACATGATAATGATCAAAATCTGTTTTTTGCGTATAAAACAGAAACGAATAGATTTTATCGAAATATTTTTTCACATCATAGTTGGCCTTGACAAACTACACATTTGGTGTCATTTAACCGACCTCGTATCTCTCACCGTTAAAAAGATACCCATGGTGAGCATGGTAAGTGGGACACACTGTATATATTTAATACTCAATACTTCGATTTTGTTTTAATATATCACTGATATTGTGTAGGCTAAGAACATCGGTATCTGACCCATTTCTTCGCATTCAATCTGGAGAGCAGCTTATGTTGCAATGAATACAATTTCGTTATTCTATTAAGAAAGGTATATTGAATTAACGCCACTTAATTGTAGTTAACTTCATTCAATCACAATGTACCTAACCCTTTCAAAGCCGCAAAACACTCAGACAGAGCTATTCACGTAGTGATTATGGCATGTTAGCAGTGGCGTAACTTCATATTTTGGCCCCCCTGCCGAAATTATTAAGGGCCTTCTCGAGACAAACCTTTCCAGTCAGGTGTCCCTTCTTTCCATGAACTATTAGTTATATTGAATAACCAGCAAGCTTCACAATAGGCTTTATTTTCTTTGGGTGAATAACACAATCATTTTCTTGGAATAATTTGCCCAGCATGACTTTTCTGTTAGAGAAACTACTCTTTTGGAAAATTTTCATCTGGTTGAGACGGGCCATTACGAACAATAAACATTTCTATCGTGTTGCTCAATTCTCGGCCACTGAAATTGCCTTTATCATAAGGAAATGATTCTTTAATTAATACATCCAGTAATGAATCATCTGACTCAGTTGCATCTCCAGGAGTTCTCGCATTCAAGTGGAGTTCAGATATAATACTTTTTAAATTCACACGTCTCGTCATTTGTTAAGTGAAAATTTGATATTTTTTCTATATACCTTTATTTCTCTTCTCCAAACTTTTTTCAATACAAATTGTCACTGACAAGCTAGTGAATTTTCCTTTTAGGCTTTCTGATAGAAATTCTTTGAACGCAGTGACACTTTGGGGCAAATCATCTGATTTGTCCTTGCTACACGTACTTATATTGAAATAATATTCATATTTTCTTTTACTAGAAACGAGGAGAGAAAATCCAAAAAAAATCTGGAATAATAGTTTTTCTTTCATAACAATTGCAGAGTCAACATCATCCATTCATGTTCCAATCATCATACTGCTACTACTTGATGGACATTCATCATAATATTCAACTGCATTATCCGAAACAGTAGTAGTATTCGTAAAGAACGTGGTAATCTTGGAAATTTTACACTTCTCATCTCCGTACTTTTGTTTCCTTCTTCTTTTTGAAGCACTACTAGTTTTAATCAAGCTCTCCATTTAAAATAATTGCCTTGTATCGTTGATTTCACATCACCTTGATGGACCTACACTGAAAAAAACATGCCTGCACTATTCGCAGAAATGGAAATAGTATATTATGTAACAAGTGTTATAAACGTCCTTTTAGTAATGAGTATTTTAAGCACGAGCGGAGCAGAGCGGAGCGAGTGTTTAATAAACGAGTGTCTAGAAGAGTTTATAAACGCGTTACATACAATGCTTTTTCTACGAACTTAAAAAATTACATTAATTAACATACCTGCTAGTCCTGCTAACCTTCAAAATAATTCGAAAGTAATGGGAATTGAGAGTAGATGTGTCCAGTCCATTGCTTACTAACCTTTGTTTCACGTTTATTGTCATGCTTAGCGCAAAATAAATAAATTTTTCTCAAAGATGGATGCTTCATTTTACACTTCTTGGAGATATGCAAGTACCAGAACATTCTCATCGATTTCACTTTCGTCTACTTTAGCTTATATTTTTAATGAAGAATTCTGATTCAAATGAATATTGTTTGAATAATTCTGATACAAAATTCGAAAATAACATTTGACAGTTAATACAATTGACAGGCCATACATGTCTCAAATTACTGAAGCTGTGTTTAATAAATTATTTTTCTACTCACATAACTAATATGGCATTTAGCGTACGGATATGTACCACGCTAAATAATCGATTAATCACGGATTGTCGATCTGTGATTTATTCAAAATATTAAACACGTTACCATGGCAACACGATTTCTTAAACACATTACCATGGCAACGCAGTTCATTAAACTCAGCTTCAGTAATTTGAGACGTGTCTGGCCTGTCAATTGTATATTTTCCAATTTTGTATTAGAATTATTCAAACAATATTCGTTTGTATCAGAATTCTTCATAAAAAATAAATGCGGAAAGTAGACGAAAGTGAAGTCGAAGAGAATGTTCTGGTACTTGCATATTTTCAAGAAGTGTAAAAATGAAGCATCCATCTTTGAGAACAATTTATTTATTCTGCGTTAAGCATGACAATAAACGTGAAACAAAGATTGGTAAGCAATGGACTGGACCCATCTACAACCAATATCACTTATACGTGTCTTGCTGGTTGCATGCATCAGTTGCATTTATTATGTTCTCAATTCCCATTCCTTTCGAATTATTTTGTAGGCTAGCAGGAATTGCAGGTATGTTAATGTAATTTTCGGAGTTCGTAGAAAAATCATAGTATGTTACGCGTTTATAAACTCTTCTAGACACTCGTTTATTAAACACTCGCTCCGCTCTGCTCCGCTCGTGCTTAAACTACTCGTTACTAAAAGGACGTTTATAACACTTGTTACATAATATACTATTCTGTTGCATATTCATTATTAAAAAATATTCATGTATCAACCAATTTGGTTGAGTCATTGCTCTGGTTGGTGGACCAAGGGCCCCAGGGCCCCCTCCGAGGAACGGCCCCCCCGCAACCGCGCCGGGGTTTCGCGGTATAGTAGTTACGCCACTGGCTATTCACGTAGTGATTATGGCAAGTTAGCACCCCAAACTCTTTGAAGAAAACATCCTTACAAATCCTATAGCAGGCTGGGGTGGCTGTTGATACGAAAACTGATGACGAACATCTCTAGGGGTCCGACACCGCAGTAAGAGGGTGGACTAATAGACCTGCTGCCCTAAACTAAAGGAATCACCCCGATAATTCACCTAAGGGATAGCCGGATTTTATGGGGTTTGCTTCGAAAACAAAAGTAGAGGAAGTGAGGGTTTTTGTCGGTGTTTGTTTGGGATTATGTGTGGATTGGGTAGACAAATAATATGATGAATCAGATAGTGAGAGTGGAGAGTGTGGATTATTTGAACATTGCATTTTGCTGTGTTATAGTTTTATTTTCCAAATGAACTGGATATACTGAGATTGACAAAAATGCAATATATCTCCTGATAGTATTTTATTTACACATATAAAAGTATCATCTTTTGAAGAAAATTAATCATATACAGGGTGAGTCATGACAAAACACTACAAGAGAAGACTGTGATGGATGTATGAAAATTGACCGAAATAGGTATTTTTTCTTAACGGGATGAGACATCTGCACATCACAATACAAGTGAGAGAATGCCTAGACAAACAATTCTCTAATCGCTGGATAGGCTGTGGCCTCATTCTTGGCCCCCTATATAGAGGTGAAACTATTGGTATATCAGACTGAAGTCAACACCAGAGAGGCACTGGGAAGGAGGATAGATATAGACTCAGATATGATCAGAAATAATAGGCAAATTATTCGAAAAATCAATCAATCTTTGTTGAAAAATATTAGGATTTACAGACAAATCTTTTTCGACAATTATAATTTCTTGTGATTCTTTCCAAAAACCAAGTTCGGCTTTGATTTTTTCTTATAATACTTTTTCTCAACTCTGCTGCTTTATCAATGTGCAAAAAAACTGTTTCTAATACTTCTAGTTTGTACGGGTTAGGGTTGTTTCACAAATAAGGCAAATGCAAAGGTCCGTTGGACAGTTTATTCTCAGCATACACCAATCTAAGACCGCGTAATCACATCAGTCCCGGCACATTACCTAACCTCAAACAATCGCTTTAAATATCAGTCTCCAGAAAGGAATAGTAGAAGAAGAGAGACTCCTATACATAATAATAGTGACTTACCTAAAACCAGGCACCCTGGCTCATAGTAGCACGCTATTATTCAACAGTTACACCCAAAGGCTTTTAGATTGCTTAATGCGCATCAAAATGGCTTCTCACAGCCTTATACGAAGTCCAAGCTTCAGCAACAAGATCTTCGAGTTTGCAGGACAAGACGGCGCAAGAACCTACTGCGACTATCAATAATATTGAAATCTCACTCTCCGCGACACCTGAAGGAGAGTCAAACAAGGTAGGTAATGGTAAGGAGACCGACTGATCGAAATCTAAAGCGATACTTGATTAGCCGGACAGGTATCTGTAAGTTAGTGATCTCCGATCGAGGTATTTTGGTACAAGTTGAATGTAGAGAGTAATGGCCCGGACGAAATCGAATAAATATTCGTCTGAATTTTGTTTGATATTTTTCAACCAATCTGGTAGAAATGTGCCGTACAAATTGAGAAGCTACACTTGTAGTATTTTTCCTGATTTTTCTGATGGAAGTTTTTGGAAAATACGAAATTTTGACATCCAAAAAAAATTAAATTTTTGCAAGTCCGGCTCTGGAATTTGTCTTCCATAGCAGGCCATCGTGTGGTGTGTCAGAAGAGGTAAATTGCTGGTGAATTTCAGGCGAAAACATCAAGACGTTCCTGAAATATCGTTCATCACAGTTCCGCCCCGAATTCAAATATTGCCCTGTATTACTGCTATCAGGGTAAAGATGCCTACAAAAAGATACACAGGTAGTATACCTACCTGTTAAAAATTCGAAATTTCTTATCGACGATTTTCTGGTTTTATTATAATGTTAATATTATTTTCTCAATATTTAATCGTCGTTCTTGTTACCGAAGAAAAAAATAGTGTATTATACACGAAAAAAATGCTTGCATGATAAATAACTATATATCTGTAGAAACCATCTATTCTTTGACTCAAAACGGGATATTGGTTCATTAAGGTCAATAAACAGGTTATCAAATGAAAAAATAACACGTTCTCAAAGTTATATATTTATTCAGGAAAAGTTAGCTTGAAAGTTAGGTTAAAAAATACACCCAAAATGTTCACTTAAAATCATATTTATCAGAGGAACAAATTTGCTTTAATATAGCTGGTGATGATTTCAAGTATTATTCTATGAAAATATAAATCTCCATTTCTTTTGTAAGAAAGCAAGTCCACTGCTCCGGCTATTCATGGCTTGTTTTATGAAATTCTGTGGACGTCTTTTTCACAAACTGTTCATCTATATCAGTACCATTATCTCTCGATTTTACTATCAATTAACCGAAAATGGAAGAAACTGATTGGTGTGTTTCTGACTCAAATTGTCGTTCAGTTGATTGATTTCTTTTGCAGCCTCAATTGCCGATACAGCTTGATACAGCCCTACCTTCAAGTTTTAATACAGCTAGATGAAAACTTGCTGACTGAGCGTGCAAAAAATAAAGCCACAATTCGGATGTGGGATCTTCAAGAAAGTTTTTCAGTAACAGGGGACATTTTTCAATACTCAAAAAGTAGTTTTTTGAATGGCTGATAACATTTTCAAAACCCTTTCCAAGACAGGCATAAGAGCAAGCCATCTGGTTTTGCTATAGCCGAGCTTTTGTTGATATTCCGGTCTCGCTCTCGCACACTACTCGACTACTTGACTACTCAAATTCTTGCGCAATTTCTGAAAACGGGACAATTTTGCGTCCCGGAATTCATTCCGGGGACATTGGGATTCGTAATCATAACAAGGGACAGTCCCGTTCAAAACGTTCGATATAGCCCAAATTTCCAGTATCTAGTAGAAGATTCATCTCATCTGTTCTTGAAGTTATAATACACTCAGTTCCAAAACAAGTGACGCACTTGATATTTGCCCTATCTTCTTAAAAAAAAAAAAAAAAAAATAGTAGGCCGATTTTTTTCTCATTTGTTAGTAGGTAATGCATTTGTCTTTAAAAAAAAAATTAAGAGGTGAAATTTTTTTCAAAGCCCCCTTGATGGTGGTGGAATAACTCGAACCATGATTTATTCTTAATTTTTGACTCACCCTGTGTGTTGATTGAGTAATATCATAGAAAGTGCTTGCACCATATACGAAAGGGGCTTCTTTTGCGATCATTTTGTTTTTTTATTCATTGATTGATCTCTGAAATTTTCCGAATCACAGCTTTTTTTGCTGAATCCTTGCAGATTACCAACTTTCTGAATTTATCGAGAAACAATTTTCTAATGAAATAAACCGATACCAATAATTTTGAAAAACAGTTTTATTAAACACAAAATTATAAATTGGGATGACTGCTTAATACCGTATATTGCCTCTTCTAGCAACTCTAAGAACTTCTAATCTACGAGGTATACTGGAAATTAAGTTGCTTATCGTTTCCATTGGTATACGATACCATTCATCCACTAATGCATCTGCCATTTCTTCGAGACTTTCCGGAGACCTCTCGCGAGAACGTACCCTTCTTCCTAATTCATCCCACAAATGTTCTATAGGATTCATATCGGGGCTTCTCGCAAGCCATTGTAATGTGGTAATACCAGTAGCTTCTAAGAAGTTTCGCACTATATTGCTGCGGTGTGTGGTCGGGCATCAATATAAAATTATTGCCCACTAACTCTGCATAAGGTAAGACATACTGCTATAAAATGTCAATGTAAATTTGGGCATTCATCGACTGCTTCACCGGAAAAACATGAGGGAGTGTCTTTCCATTCATTGAAATCCCTCCCCACACCATAACGGACCCACCATTAAAACTTTCGCATTCTGTTATTAAATTTTGATTAAACCGTTCACCAGTTCTTCTCCACACTCTTTTTCTTTCATCCACCATGTTAAGGCAAAACCTTGACTCGTCCGTAAACAAGACATTCAGGAATATTCCACTGTCCATAATTTTCAACAAAATTTCTTCTAGCAGCACGATGTTAGGGCAATAATTTGGGACCTTTTGCAGGTCTCCTAGCTTTTAAATTGACTTCTTTTAGACGTCTACATACCGTCTGCTTAC